>JARWLC010000012.1:43318876-43658876 GCA_033318265.1 Phyllotis vaccarum | reverse complement strand
CACACACACACACACACACACACACTCACACACACAGTCTATCAGTTTGCATCACAGCAAACCTCTGTTTCAGAAGCCCTCCAATATTCCTGTTCAATATCTAGGCCCTTTGTGTAACATCTTGAAAGACCACATACCAACCATCACCCCAAGTTACTCTCTGACATTTATGCTCTGGCATTAATAATAGGGTGTCTCTTATTCTCCTTTGGCCAATCTCCCTATTTTTTCCTAAGAACTGGAAATAGGACCTTGAGCCCTGGCTCCAATAACCTATCTGTAGTCCCAGCACCCTCCAGGAACTCTGTTTCTAAGTGCTTTCCTTTTTGTGATCTCATTGTGCATGGAAGGGTGATTCTGCTGATCCTGGAGGCAAATATCTGTAATTCCAGAGTTGAGAGTGTGGAGGCAGCAGGATCAGACGTCTGGAGGCAGCCTGGGCTGAGCAGTATAACCTTGTCTCAAAAAACAAAACAGAAAAGGCTCTCTCTCCCCTGCAGGGATGCATGAGATTTTATTACTGTTGTTTGGGAGAGGGGTGTGTGTGTGTGTATCTGTATGTCTGTTTGTGTATGTGTGTATGTGACTTTATTTCATCAAACTTATCTTCCGTTCTTCTAGGCTATAGACAAGCCTGAGTATTTCTTGTAGATTGCAGTGAAGTACCAAGTGGATTGTATTTACATAAAGGACCAATATCTTGTGCACGTGACTTTCTCCAGGAGTGGGGTAGGGAGAGTGGGTGATGATGAATACAATATGAGCTGCCTCTCTCACTGTCTTCAATGCAGTTTCCATAGATTTATGCCTCAGCTGGGTTCAGAGGAAGCTACAAATAAAAAGCTGGAGGAGTTGATCTCTTGCAGAATAAAAATTAGTGCTATTTTGGAACCAATGCATACAATAATACGCACTTCCAAGTTTCCCAAATTCTGTTATCAGAAGATGCATCAAAGCTTTGCTGCACTTGGGGGCTTTTATCAGGGGCATTGTAATTTTTTCTGAGAGTTTACCTGGAAAAGGGACAATCAAATCTCTCTTAATATCGCTGTGTGCAGCAATATTGTACATTATTACTACACATTTGTTGAGCTCATCCTGTGCCCTACCCTAAGTTACTTCATATTGTATAAAACAATGGCTCCAAGGCCATATCTTGCTTCAGAAGACCCCGTTTTGAGAGGATGACATCAGCCTCTAGATAGATCTACAAACCCCACCTTCTGTTTTGCACCAACCCACAAAGCCCTGAATAATAAATGACTTATTTCTGAGAACAGGAAGGGAACTACTCTATAAGTTTATTGGAGTGATTTGAAACTGGGAGAACCAGAGGCACATTAAAATCATATTAGGGAAAGAAGGCCCAATGGTCATTGGT
Organism: Phyllotis vaccarum; assembly: GCA_033318265.1. Classification (NCBI taxonomy): domain Eukaryota; kingdom Metazoa; phylum Chordata; class Mammalia; order Rodentia; family Cricetidae; genus Phyllotis; species Phyllotis vaccarum. Next base: position 43,657,495 of record JARWLC010000012.1, on the reverse strand, counting down.
TCAATCTAGATGAAACCAGCTTGAACCAGATGTAATCCAGACCCCATAAAATGATGGACAGTGGGATGGCATGGCCCCACACCAACCTTTCACCTGATACCTGGTTAGTGTGTCAAGGAGCTATAGGCAGAAGACCTCCAATTGTTCCTGAAACTCAGCTAAGCCCAGTCCCTAGTGGTTTTAGCTCTTCACCTTAATTTTAACTTCAAAGACAGACCCTTCTCTGAAAATGTTCACATTCATAGTTTCCAGGTGATGTGGGAATGTCTTTCTGTATCCTGCAAATATCAATATTTGAATAAAGGAGCTGTTTTGACCCTTGGCAAACACGGTAGCCATAGGCAGAAGCAAAGGTAGGAGAAGGAGGGCGGAGACAGATACAGATCGAGTTGAATGCTCAAAGAAACAACATATTAGAAACAAAGGTGAGCCATGGGCCACGTGGCAGACAGATTAATGAGAATGAGTTGAGTTAAAATGTAAGAGTTAGCTAGCAATGTGCCTGAGCCATAGGCCAAACAGCATGAAGTTAATATAAGTGTCTGTGTGATTCATTGGGACTTTGGGATTGCTGGTCCAGATAAGCAGCAGTGGGCGGGTCTGAGCCGTGGGGCTAAACCAGGCCAGAGAAACCTCAGTATTACAGCCAGGAGACTTACCTTTGAAGCTGGAGGAGTATTTGGGGGATTAAGTTTTAGTATTTATAACCTCAGGGCTTGAGGCATATGAGTCGTCACTGGGAGTAGGTGGATATGCATGCCAGATGAAAAGAGAAGGGCCCTCCAATTAGTCTTCCAATGTTCCAATGCCAAGTGGTCAGCTCTGAGATCATATACATGCAGAGACCTTTATATGGACAAGCAGGTTATATTTACAAATTTAGGAGTGTGGTGTGTGTCTCTGTGTGTATGTGTGTGTATGTTGCTACAATTAAAATTGAAGAAAAACTTATGGTGGCAATTTAGTGCTAAACATGGCAGTCAGTTTTTTATTCTGGCCTGTTAAGAGTATAATCTTAGACCACAGATTGAATAGAAAACTAGGACCTACCCTGTAGAAAGAAGATTCAACCAATAGCTAGGGTTCTATCAGATCCCCACATAGATAGGCTTTGGTCCAAGGGATGACATCTTGATCCGACTGATGCAAAGCACTAAAGCAGACACCTTCGGAAGATGCCTGAAAGTCCCTAACATGTTGCTGTAAATCCCAGAATTACCACCATATGCACTGTGCTGCTTTGTTTTTGTCAGCTTGATATACATTAGTGTCTTCTGGGGAAAAAGAACCTCAGCTGAAGGTATTTTATTCATCTGATTGGCCTGTGGGCATGTCTGTTGGGCATTTTCTTGATTAATGATTGACATGGGAGGGTCCATTGCACAAAGGGTGGTGCTATCCACGGGCATGATCCTGGTTCATATAACAAAGCATGCTGAGCAATAATGGAAAAGAAGCCGGTAAATAGAGTTCCCCTGTGGTGTCAGACTCATTTCCTGACTCCATATTCCTGCCTTGAGCTCAGTCCTTGGCTTCTCTTAATGATGTCATCTGGAAGCCAAATAAACACTTTCCACCCAGAGTTGCTTTTGGTCATGGTGTTTATCACAGCAACATAAAGCTAAATAGGCTCATACTACTAAACATTATATTTACAGTGTACTGATCAATTCTTGATCACACAGTGTTTAAAACTTGCCACATTGGGTTTGGATGCCAGAAGATGAGACTAAATAGCCTGTTGCGATGTTATGGTTTTGACACAGTTAAAGTATGTCCCCCAATGGTTCATGTGTTGAAACTTAATTCCTACTGTAAGGAATTACTGATGGTGGAATCATCTTATTGAGATGTCTGAGGCAGAGCCTTGGGGATTATCTTAGTTAAAGTTCCCATTGCTGTGGTGAAATATCATGACCAAAAGTAACTTGGGGAGGAGAGGGTTTATTTCACTTACCATTCACTGTTGATTATTGAAGGAAGTTAGGCCTAGAATTGAGACAGGAAAAAATATGATGCAGGAGCCAGAAAGGAGAACTGCTTACTGGCTTGCTCCTCATGGAATAGCCTTCCTCCTTCTCTCCCTCTCTCCCTCCCTCCCTTTCTCCCCCTCTCCCTTTCTCCCTCTCTCCCTCCCCCTCCCCTCCCTCCCTCCCTCCCTCCCTCCTTCTCTCTCTCTCTCTCTCTCTCTCCTCTCTCTCTCTCCTCTCTCTCTCTCTCTCTCTCTCTCTTTCTCTCTCTCTTATGTCTCTTGCTACATGAGTCTTTGCTTCTTCTAAAGGGAAAACCAAATATAGGTCCTCAAACTTCTAGAATTATGAGGCAAATAAAGGTCTTGTAACCAAAATTCCACAGCCTTAACTATTTCATCATAGCAACTATAAATATATAGATGCAGGAGTTAGAAATATAAAAAAGACGACCCCTGTGGCACTGTTTCAAGGAATTTCTATAGCTGAAACATCAGTCCCAAGAAAAGTGACGGCATTGTTTTGACTCACGTTCTCCCTAGAAATCATTATGCTTTTCAGTTCCAAATACACACTTTCTAGTTGCCCATTGTGATTTCCTATTTAACCTCAGGATTATTAAATGTATGTTCTTTAGTTTCCAGGTACTTGGACATTTTTCCAATATCCTCCTGTTACTCATTTTAGAATTCAATTAAGTTGTACTTAGAAAACCTACTCTATATACTTTCTATTCTTCCCTACCTCCTAACAATATTTCTGTGGCCAAGACTATGGTTCATTCTTGACTGTTAAATGTGTGCTTAGGAGAGTATGTGTACTTTACTGTTTTGTAATGTGTCCCCTTACAAATATCAGTTGGTTTTAATTCTGTCCCATGGATCATGTTTTGTCTTTATTTACACTGATTTTTCTCCTTATTTGCTCTATTAATACCTGGGATAGAGGGATTATAAATGTGTACTGTTACTTTTTCATTTGAGTGACTAGTTCATGTGATTTCAATCTGCTGCTTGATAGGCAAAAAATTGTAATTATTGTGTATTTTTTAATAATCTGACCCCATTGTGACTATACACCATTCTACTATATGAGGGATTATCCCTCGTGAAGGGAGTGTTTTCTGATACAGTGATGCCCACTCTATCTTTATTTTGATGCTTTCATAATGAGTTATTATTTTGGTGTGCATTCTGTTGCTGTGCAGAATGCCAAAGTCTGGTTAGTTTACAGCAATGGATGCTGATTTTGCTCACAGTTTTGAATGCTGGGAAGTCCAGGATTATAGCACTGAGAGCCTTCTTGTTAACATTACAATGTGGTAGAACAGCAGAGATGAACAGGAGGTAAGGATAGTGGACCCTCTTATTAATCTTCTGATAATAAGCTTTCTGAACCTAGGATCCTCTTGACCTCAACACCCGCCATTAAGCTCTGTCTCCCAGCACTGTTAATTAGACATTAGGTTTCTAACAAATACTTTTGATGGTACACATTCTATCTATAACAATGGGCACGGCATCAAATAGCTCAAAAGAAAGTAAACAAGACTTTGCTGTGAGTCTTAGACCTGATAACAGAAAACCAGAGCACTTTTGCTCCCATTCTGGTGAAACCTCAGTTTTTATTCTTCTTTACAAAGTCCTTCCTCTGTATGCTTTATTTTGAGTAGATTTTTATTGATGTATGTTCAATTGTTTTCAAACGCTAATATTTTCTTCCAGAGAACCTATTAAATACCATTGACAATAATTTTCATCTCCAAAGTTACATCTTATCCCTCTGTATATGTTCATTCATTGCTCTTTCCTTCATTATACCCATGCTTATGCTTCTTTGACAAACTTTTATGTTTGTAATATTGTCTTAAATGTTTGTTCCCAACAATTTTATCATCTCTATCATTTCTGAATCTGTTTCTTTGGATACAATCTGCCACTTCTCCTCTTCCTCTTCTTTCTCCTCTTCCTCCTCCTCCTTCATATTCTAGTGGGTTTTTTTCTAAGTGCCAGACATTGTAAATTTTAATTTATGGTTGCTAGAGTCTGTGTTCTTCTCTGAAGAGTGTTAAAACATTTTCTTGGAGAAAAGTGTTAGCTACAGATCCAATATATCCTTTTGGGATCTATTTCTAAGCCTCTTGGGGATGATTTCAGTAATGATCCTTTTGCATTTAAATTTTATTTTTTGAGATTACAATAGAATTATATCATTTCCCCCCCTCCCCTTTCTCGATCTGACTCCTCCCATGTACTCCCTTCTCTTTCAAAAAATCATTGTAGAGATTATAATTTAATTACATTTCTCCTTTTCTTTTTCTCATTTCAAACCTTCCTATATAGCCCTGTCTTTGCCCTTCACATTCAAATGCATGCCTTCAATAACAATGTGTGATAATGAGACCCTTTTTTCATTCCAATTCATGATATATATATATATATATATAACTTTGCATATATATAATATATATTCCTAAATGTAAACATATAATCTACTCAGTCTGTCTGTAGGTATGAATATATGTTTGTTCCCAAGGAAGACTACATCTCCCATCCTCAGCATTCTTTAGCTGTCTGTAGATTTTGTTGAGGGCTTCAGGCCCCAAAGTTGCCTGAGCTTTCCCCTTCCACATTATCCGCATGTCTCTTGTGTCCTCCTTATTCAGGTCACGTTTAGGAAGCCATCTTCAAGACACTTTATGGTGTAGCTTCTATCATTTCTAGGCAGCACAATCGCACAGCAAACTTCCTGATTCTCAGGCTCTTACAATGATTCTGCTCCCTCTTTCTCAGCGAATCCTGAGTCTTAAGTTAAAGAGTTGTTTGTAGATGTATCCATTGGGATTGGGCTCCATAACTTCATATTTTATTGGTTATGGTCTTTTACAATGGTCTCCATTTGTTGCAAAGAGATGTTTCCTTGGTAAGGACTATACTTATCTCTGGTATAAAGACAATGGTTAGAATATAGTTAGAGATGGGGCTGGATGAGTAAAGGGGCAGTTGTACGTTCTCCTTCAAGGTCCATGACTCTCTAGCTCTGAGTGTTTGGCTTACACATAATTTTTCTTTGGTGAGCAGGCCTATGTCCAGTTAGAGAACTGTTAGTTACGACCATAGGGTTATCATGACATGATGGTTCTTGGGCTTTATGAGTGTCACAGCTGGGTAGCAGTGTTGGTTGCTTTCCTTCTTTGAAAGTTTGCATGGCACCTTCTTGTACAATAGAAGTGAGTTCTCTGGTTAAAATGTCAGTTACATTAGTCCTCACATCCTTTCAAACAGAGTCTTAATTCTGTATTATTGCCTAAAGTGTTTATTTTGGGGTCTTTATGCTGTTTTAGTGGGTGGAACCAATAACCCATCATGTTGTTTAATCCAAAAATCTCAAAATTTTATCATTTCATTTCTTCCCTTCACAGCTCATATTCAACTCACTGGTAAGCTTTTAACTTTTTTATTTTCTTCAAACATATATCTCATTTCTTGCAATTTGGTATTTTGCCAATATGAAAAAAGTGTCACTCAGATTTCTTCTGTCTCCATTTCCCATCTTACCATGAATGCTAAAGCTGGGCTGAAGCCAGGATTACAGATGCACACCATCTCATCCAGAATTTTACTGAGAGTTCTGAAGTAATCAGCTTTGTGAAGAAAAAAAAAACAAAAAACAAAAAACAAAACAGTTTTATAGGTTGACCCATCTTGCCAGATCCTACTTCAGGTTTTCTGTTTAAGAATGTTAATGGCTTGCTATACACTCAGAATAAAATGCATATTTCTAATTGTAGCCCGCAAAGCCCTACAAGAGCTAGCTCTGTGTGTCTCATCAGCTTCCTGCCCTGTGATTATTTCCATTGCTCACTGTGTTCTGGCTCCACAGTTTTTCCTGCCATTGCTCTGGAGCGATTTTTATGCCTTATGTGTCTTAGTTACTGTTCTTGTCACATCTTCTCGGACAAGGCCACATCTCCTAACCCTTTTCAAACAGTTCTTCAACAGGGACCAATGGAAACATTCTCATTTAAGCCATCACAATATGCATTTGCATTTTCTTTCCTAGAGTATACTTTAAAATTTTTTAAAAATATGTCCTCCTCCCCCAGATTTTTGTCCATGAACTATTTCTAAACAAATTTCCTTAACTCGTCATGATATTCATGCTAGTTCTCATTTGTTTCCTGTATGAACTTACCGTTTTGTAGTCTGAAATTTCAAAAAAAAGTGCATTTAATTATTTTGCCCTTCTTAATCTTTAAACCACAATCCCCATGAAAATGGAAACTCTCTTGTCAAACTTGCTCGTTGTTAGTCTATCCTACTGAAGCACTTGGCTCTGTCAACATCCAGGCTTCTTTCCTGGGTGGGAATCGCAATCACAAAACGTTAAGGGAGAAGCAGACAGAGGCAGTCTCTTCACCGAGTCAAGGAGATCCATGTCTTAGATGACAGGACCCAAGGTTACTAGAATTGGTTTGTTAATATATTAGATCAATATAGAGAAGACAGAATAAGGGAAAACAAGCCGCATTGATGTATCTACTAGGACAGTGATGTAATACACATTAGGTTTTTAGCAAGTATCTGTCTTCAAATTCATTGAGTCAGTGAAACTCAGCAGCAATCTTCAGTGTATGGCATTTCCTTTTCCTGCTGGAGACCATTAGCTTGATGACTCCATTTTACTTCATCTTTATGTCAAGAGATTTCACTGTGACTGATCTCAGAGAGACAGGGCTATTCTAATAGAAGTGATGAAACAAAGTACTGACTTCTTCATTGCATTTCCCGTTTCCTTAGAGAGACAAGGGCTGTATCCTGTGTTATAGCCCTCTTAGGTTGAAGGTGTAGCTCAGTGGGAGTTTGTTAAGTATGTACAAAGGCCCTAGCCCAGCCCTGTGGAATAGAAGGAAGTATAACATATCAAGCTTCACTAGCATTTATGGGAAAAATAATTCCATTATAGTTTACATGTAGAATTCAGGGCTTTAGAAAGTTTCTTAAGGCTTTCGGATGTTGTCCTGCAGTACGTCATATAAATATAGAAAGTACTTCATCTTAGATACCTTATTTATATCCATTCACAAACGTGTGCTTGCACAGATGTATTGTAGGTCTGTTTTAGCTCATTGAAAGTGGAGGAGTTGTAGGTATTAAAAAAACACCCTAGGTTCTAGTAAAGATTCTTTCACTGTCTGTCTGTCTGTCTGTCTGTCTGTCTGTCTGTCTGTCTGTCTGTCTATCTGTCTCTCTCCCCCCCCCAAGTCTTAGTACTTCTAAAACTGGTAACTATTACCCTTAACTGTACTTTGAGAAAATCTATTCCTAATTTGATTTCATTGTTTCCCTAAAGAGGGGGCAATTTACTCGATACTCAGAGAATTTCATGTACTATTCTGGAGTCTCTAGAATGATAAATTTGTAAATCATGCAAATTGCATGTTAACTCTAAGAATGAACTAGTATTAGCCACAATTCTATAACTGAAGAACTTGAAGTAATTAAAAAAGTAATTAATGTACACATGCACATACACGTATAAGTTAGGGTTGGAAGCCAGTTTTCTTATCTCTCACTGAACAGGAAATTTTAATAACCATAATGTGGTTTTTATGTTTTGGGATTTGGTACAATGATCAATGGATGCTCTATACCCTGTTTGGAGTGAACAAATTCTTGTAGTCAAGCATATTCCTTTAGGACTTATGAGATAAATGTATGCCTGGATTGTCTATTTACAGCCTGGCGTGTTTGCATATTCCACCCTTTTTTCTTTTTCCTTTTCTTGAATAAGGGCTCAACAGCATGAAGCTATCTTCATCAGACAGCTAATGTTTTTAAGGCAGCAGACCTATCACTACACTGGGGATTATAATGTGAGATGCTTTGTTAGTAGCACCAGGATACTTTTTAAATTGGACAACAGTAAGAAGCAATGTTTTATAAAACAATATTTAAGAAGTAGTAAGTGTATTTTAAACAAAAACTGTGCTGCACCAGCCGACTACTGGGAAAGAAGAGCCAGCTCAGGAAAGCTGATGACTACACGAACATCTGAGGACTGCTTTACATGAGGTGTATGGGAAAAATGCAATCCAAGATGACAAAGTAAATTACATATGGGCCTGCCTGATAAAGGCTAAATTAAAACTGAAGTCCCATTGCTCTGCAACTTTCAGTGAATTTTGTGTTAATTTCAAGACTGCATTGGATATTCATGCTTGTCTTTTCAATTGATATTTAGATCCTGTATCACAATTTTGCCAGAATAAGCACGTTAGAGTTTTAAGACTGGATGTATTGATTGTGACTATTTCTTTACTCTATAGTTTAGATTAGTTACTAAATTGCACGTGTTAAGAAGTCCAGCCAGGAGAGCAAGTAGGCTGACTGCAGGTCTTAACCTTTCCCTCCATTCCTTCAAGTCCACCCCAGCCCCAGTCTCATCTCTGAATCTAGCAGACCATCTGCAGCGTCCTCCCTTCATCTCTGCCCCCGTCGTCAATGGATCACATAGGTCTTCCCCTTTGACTTTCCTTCCCCTGACTCATTCCGTCATGCTAGCCTGAACACCAGTAGGAATTCCCTGAGAAAACTCAAGCCACTCAGACCAGGGAAGCAGATACCCTCACTGCTGGATCTTCCTTCTCCCTCCTCCCCAATCTCCCCAAAGTCACCTTTGTTTATGTTGTATTCTTCCCCCCCCCCCCCCCCGCCTTTCTCTCAACAACCTTGACTTTTGAGGTCACTGACCTTTTTATGCTCTCCAGACTTTTCAAATATATGTTCTGAGAATGTATTGTTGTTTTTCTAAAAAGAAAAACTCTCAGAATTCATTTTTTTAAAGATTTATTTATGTTTGGTGTGTGTGTACATCTATACATGTTAATGCATGTACATGTGTATGGCTGATTGTATGAATGTTCTATATTGTATGAATGCAGGTGCCCAGCTGATTGTGAACTGTCTAACCCAGGTCCTCTGGAAAAGCAACAAGTTCTTTTAGCCACTGTGTTATCTGTCCAGCCCCTGAGAATCTGTCTTTATTTTGTGAATTTAACACATTTATATTTGTTGGAGTTCCTCATCTTTGGATTTACTTCTAGAAGCCAAATGATAACAGCGACTAAGAGTGAGAATTTGGGTGTTTATTTTCAATTTGTCTCAGTAATTTACTCATTTAAACGGCTGAACAGTATCTTACCCCCCAACTGTGTACTGTTTTTGTTTCTAAAACACTGCATTTGAAAGGATGGTGCCAAGCACAATCCTCAGCACATTTACATGCTACAGCTTTGGTTTTACTGTTGTCCAGGGTTCTAAAAGCTCCCTTGGGACTTTTAGCAAGCAGTATACTGTTTTATTCAGCCTTAAGGAGAGCCTTATATATCCTCCTCCCAGAACCCAGGCCATTCCTCATTGTCTGGGCACAGTCTGATGGTATTGCATGGCTGTCCCTCATTGGCTGGGCACAATTGGGACATGGGAACTCTGGACAGTGCCTGTTGCTTGGCTCATAAGGAAGTGTGCCTTGGTGACTGATTTCAGCCAATTTCCTCAACTCTATTGACCTATCTTACTATATATCTTATGACATATCCACCCTTTAATTTTATTTTGCTAGCCCTCTGCAGGAATTAGAGTTCTTTGCTCTGGCCTTGTTAACAACTGGACTGTGCCTGTTTTAGGTTGGCTTGCCTAATGAATGAGCATTAGCTATGATTATTTTTCTTTCTGTCTTATAGATTTTTTATTTGTTCTTTCCCTTACTTATATTTCATTGTATTTACTGAATTTTCTTTATTTCTCTTCTCTTCATCTATATATAAAACTATGTTTAGATACTATTTTTCTATCTTTTCCCATTAGATAATAGGTCCTCTGAATATTAAATATTATCAATATCCAGTCCTTGTTTGCTTTCTATTGCTGTGATAAATACCACGAGCAAAGGGAACTTGCAGAGGAAAGAGCTTATTTCAGCTTATACTTGTAGTCTACCATGAAAAAAGTCAGAGCAAGAACTCAAGGGAACTGAAGTAAAAGCCATGGAGACATGCTTCTTTCTGGCTTACTTCTTATGGCTCTCTCAGCCTGCTTCCTGAAGCAGCCCAGGGCCATCTGTCTAAGGCGGCACCACCGTAGTGAACTGGACCCCTTCACAATAATCATTAATTTAAAAATGCCCCCACAGACTTGGTACAGGCCAATTTGATGGAGGCATTTTCTCTGTGGATGGTCCTACTTCCCAGATGACCCTGTGTTATGCCAAGTTGACAGACACAGAAGCTTCCACCCATGACCTCATTCATCCTTCTTCTTTTATACTATTTGTCATGTATTTCAGTGCTGACTAATCTTATCAACCCTATTAGTCTTCCATTTATTTTTATATACTAAATACACAATAAACTTTGTTAAAATGATTGCTAATTCTGGTGCTCATCCTTTCTAGCCTTTCCTTCTGATGTGTCTTGTTTTTTTCTTTGTGGATATGCATCCTCGGATATCTTTTTCATAATGTGTTCCTTAGTGCTATGGCTTTGTTTTTGAGGCAGAGATCATCACTTAATCTGGAGCTTGCGGTTCTAGCAAGGCTGGCTGTCCAGAGACACCCCAGCAACTATCTGTCTTTGCTTATGTCTCGTTAGCACTGGGGTTACCAATGTGAATCATCATGCTGAGCTTTTATGTGGGTTTGGCAGTACAAACTCAGATCCTCATGTTTGCACAATAAGCTCTTAAGCATTGGGCTGCCTCCATAGACATCCTTACTGAAATCTATGGTGCAGTTTCTTACGCTTTCTATGTCTTGGGAGAATAGTGTTTTATAGCTTGAGCTTAAAATACAGACCATCTTGGCTTGGATTTTCTATTTTCTCCATTTCTTCTGTCTCAAGGATATCATATAGATTCTTCAAAGTACAGAGGAGACATGAGATGTATTGAGTTTGAAAGAACTTTGATATTTATTAGGCATCCTGTGAATGTGAGCTATCATATTATTTGCTATAGTAAAAAACTATGAAATGATCTTGACTTGACTTCTAAATAGATTGGATGTGACTTTGGAAGACAGATAAACTTTAAAAATAAGCCCAAATACCAGTAAATATGTAAGAATAGGGGGAGGCTAGCTCTTTAAACAGAAGAAACAGTGTGTGCACAAACAACAGAATGTGTGCAACAAAAGTAGTGGGAGGGGCCTAAGCCAAAATGCATATCTTCTTGTTATGTGCCTGCCAGTATCCTTAATCCATTCCCTTCTCAAAATACTGTAACTCTCCACTGATGCCTTTCTTTTGACTTAGATATCAAGAAAGTAGAATTCACTAATCTGGGGCAGTTCTCAGTTAATGTGGGGCTAGATGTTATTTGGTTTCTTAGCTTTCAAATGTGGTACCTTTGACTTGAGTTTAACCCAAGTTCTCAGCTGAACTGAGCAGCAGGTCCATTTGCTCCCCATCATATCCCTCTTTCCCATCCAAATCCTACTCTACCCTGCTGGTATTTACTCTTCTTTAAATCTTTTCAAGTAAACCGCTGTTCTCACCAATTTTAAATGTCTTTTGATCTAAGAACATAAACAAAAAATCTTGTACACCTGGAAAATTTGGAGGGATCAAATGTGTGTGAAAGGGGTATATCAAAATGAATGACTTAGGATGGCAAGGTTGTGAACAGCATCCTTAGGTGCCTAAGGAAATAAAACTAGGAAGACCCCAAGTATTTTCTTTTTTACTTTATAGTGATGTACTTCATAAGCACACCTTCACAAGGTTATACTTTCCCACCACATCTTTACAAGGTCATGCTCCCTCACCTATCTTTACAAGGTTGTACATGGTGTCTTTCTACATCCTTACATGGTGTGTTCTCTTACTACAGCTTCATAGGATATGTTCCTTTACCATATCTTCATTGTGCCATTTTCTCTCCTAGGCCTTTATAAGGACAGACACACCTTCACAAAGTCACACTCTCACATCAAATTGAGGGATTTATACAAACATTCACTCCTCTTTCTTTTTCCCCTTGTGATCCTTACATGTTAGAGCATAAATATATCCTTGCAGTGACTCTGGCATGCTCAATGTGGTATGGCTGTAGACTTTGGGTCCATGTAAGCTTTTGTCTGAGAAAGGTCATGGCTGAATATTTTCAGGCCCAGGGTAAAAATAATGTGCTCAATAAGTAGTATTCATCCATTATTGTAAGTCTTCAGTATGCTTTTAAGTAAATAAAGATATGTAAACATATTCTCACTCTTCTGTTCCCTAACAACATTTACATGATCTTTTGGAACATAGAGAAGGAAGGATCCCATGTTACCTTTTTTTTCTGTTGTAAAGTGCACCTGTTACTCTTAAATGAAATAAAAATTCAAAGTAGAATTTTTAATTGTTGGATAATTGGATTTTTTGAATTTTCTGTCCAAGGTCTTTAGATAATCATCTCCCTTGTTTTTCCGTTACTTTATGCAGCCTTCTGATAAGCTGGCACAAGCAAGATATGCTTGAAAGACCTTTACTCTTTCCTGCTTCGGGAATGTAAATGCCTTAATGATTTGATGCTTTCCAAGGTCTCATTCCAAAGGGCTGGCAGAACATTGTCAATTCTATTCATGTAAACCTCTCCCAGGCCCAGAGCAAGGTTGAGGATGCAATAAGATACATTATAAGCAGCATGGTAGTAATTTGCTACTTTAAACTTTTCATATGGGTTTAGTGTTTTTTTCAAGGAACATTACTTTTAAAAAAAATTATTTTTGTTTATTTAATTTTAGATGAATACTTTTGGTAGGTGGGGGATTATGAGCCTGGCATTCTTTGCCTCTGATTTATAAGTAAGTTTTATCATCTTTCAGGAAGATATAAAATTTTCTCTTTTTTGTATTATTTTCCTAGCTGGAACAGATACAGGACTTTCCAAAGTAGAGGGTAAACCAGATGTCTTCCTAGAATGCTTGGCATGTCCTGTGAGAAAATAGTTTTGTATATAAATGGCTATAGCAAAATATTATACATAATCATGCTTGTAGTCATATATAATGACTCAGAGGTTATCAAACTAGATCTTATATATGAATAATCTAAGGTAACACAGGATCTGTGGGTTACCTAAAGGTACCAAACAGGCTACTGTTAGCTGGACTCTAGTATGTTGGATCCTATCACAGTGTACTTTGCATATCACAGAAGAGTTTACACTTCTAAACATTGCCTTGGAAAGTTTATTTTCTTTGTCTAGAATCAAAGGAAAGATAAAATGGCTCATTCAAGTTTCTATAATATACAGGGCAAAAATTAAGGTGTAAAATGATGTTCATGTCCATCCACAGCTCAACTCTCATCCCTGAGACACCAATTACGAAAGCCCTTCTAACTAGGCTTAATTTCCAAAGACTCCACAACTTTCTAGCAGTGCCTTTCTGGGACAAGGTTAATCACAAATTGTCTCTTGTGAAATGCTCAGGCCACACCCAATTCGACCAGCTGGTAGTTGTTGCTGTCTGTACTCCAACTGTTTGATTTTTAATGTGCAAACATCAAATATCTGTAGATTCATCCAGTATCTGAACTCATTTTTCTAAGTTTTAGATCAAATAGGTCCATCAAAGAAGACGACTTTAATTTGAAGCAGTCTAAATTTTGGAAGGTTATGCATCTAACAATCATTGAGTATCTGGATTTTAAGGAATAGCAAAGATTACCTTATTTAACTCTGTATTTCTGAGAAAACCATTCAATAATCATTGCATTCAATAATCATTATTGCATCCACTCACATTTGGTTTCCCAATCTTGGGCACAAGAAACCATTGTCTGGAGGGTCTAGGGTATCAACCGCTGGTGAATGAATACTGAGGCTGGTTGGCTTAGCTGACCCATTTCTTTTAATGCCTACTTAATGACGCTGCAACCACTATTATCTACAAAATTTCCAGTCGTGAATTGAAGCTTACGTTAGCTCTAGTTTTACTGGATTTTTTTTTTTCATTTGTTGCTCTCTTGGCTTCTCTGAAACTCACACACTTCTCTTCAAAGCTACCAGATGATTTATCCTGTTTCATTAGTGGATACTTTTCACTTCATATCTGTGTTAATATTTTTATGCTGTTCTCCTTTATGGGTTTCTCTCTTACATATCCTAAAACTACTAAGTACTTTTGGGGTACAACATATTTTTATGAATGTATTAGATCAATTTATTTTTTAATAAACAAGTAGATAAGTCTAGTTTTTCCTAAGGAAAGTAAAAATTTTGATGATCTTGACTCACAGGTATATATTATGGTGGATCTCAGTTATGCATATTTTTGGACATATGGCTATAATTCAGTGTGCGAAGTGATCATCTTCTGTAATATCTTTCTCAGCTCTTAGGTCTTACTAATCAATCCAGTAAGAAACTATTGTTATTTTCCCCAGCTCATTTCAGCTGCTACCCCATCTACCAGAATATTCTTCCGATGTCCTAAGAAGCCTCTCTTTTGCTCTAGATCCCTATCATTACCACCGGCAGGCAGACTTCTATCATGATTTTTTTTTAGATAATTCAAGAGCCTTTTGGCTTACCCCTTGTTTTAGATACCTTCCCTCAAACCTCATCCTCTGGGCAAACATTGTATCAGTATCTAAAGCACATATTAATTATATTAGACTATTTTTGCCATTTTCAGTCTTCCATTGTGTAATAGCTAAAATCCCAGTTTCTTCCACACACACCAGGCCAGACCTATGAACATCTTAACCTTGACTCTACAGTGGTTAGCCTCCACATTCCTAGCTTGTATCCCTCACTCAGAAGTCATTTAATCATTGCCTGCATTTTTTCCCCTTCCCCACTAAATGACATAGTATTACTCAGTTTTCCTAAATGAGACCTAGAGACTCTTGTTGAAGTTGCCCATGAAGTCTGTAGCGATTTCGTTAATGGGCTGATACACTTTTGCATATATTACTTTATACTGTGTTTACATGATTATTATACTTCACAAACTGGGAATCTTTAAGCATGGACACTGTGCTTGTTATGCTTCTGTTCCCAGGTCTGGATTGATACTTGAAACATGTAAGATTCTTAATGAAAACCTTAGCTTTAGTGAGAGGGGAGGATTTTGATAGCCTTTGTTTGTTTTTTTGTTTGTTTGTTTGTTTGTTTTAATTCCTCAAGACTTCAAGTTAGCACTGTTGGAGATTTGGAGCTATATTCTGGGAGCTTGGCTTATGATCACCCAGGTTTTCAGACAGAGGAGCAGAGAAGATGCAGGAGGAGAAAAGCCCTTGGCTGTTCTCATTTGCTCTGGTATAGCCAAAGTTCTGTAGTTCAGCTGCAGAAATACTTCGATATATTTTAGTTCAAACTGCTGGTTGCCTGTCTAGATGTCTGAATGATCTCTCCATGACTTCCTTGCCATAAATCCTGTCTCTCCCAATCCATTTTATGCATTTAACATAACCACAGTAATCTTTCCCAGATGCTAACATTCCTTAACTGCGTTCCAAAACTCTTAGGCAAAAGTCTAAGTTCCTTACGACTGCTTTTAATAATGCTTGTATAATTTGGCCTCTGACTGTGCCTCCAGCTTCCTGCTTCTCCATTATGTCCCAGACTACCTGGGACTCTAGATGGAATAGGTTCTTTTTATTTTTTTTCCATCAGATCTGTCTTGTATTAGCTCCCTGTGGGTTTTGAGGATTTTCTTAGGGCACTGTCTTTTCACCTCCATATTTCCAATGAACTTTTAACTGTTCATTAAAGTCATAGATTAGGTATCTCCTTCCAAGAAGGCTTTCCTTTGTAGTGGGTATTTGTTCTGCCAATAGCTTTGGAGTATTAGCCTTTTGGGTGTGGCCTTCTCACTGCCTACATGACTCTTTAAAAGGAAAGAGGAAGGGGTCACCCTCTCTTGGGTAGTAAAGACCAGATAAGGTGGTATGAAGTAGTTTTCCAAGAACTCAGCTTCTGGACTTATCTTATTCTGTATTAGTGAGTTTGCTTCCCCGTAGAACCTCTTGATATGTGTATACACACACACACACACACACACACACACACACACACACACACACACACACACACACTGAGACTTGTGTTACATTCCTTTCCTTTATAAACAAATTTAGATTAGAAAATATTTTGGGCTAAACAGAAATAAACTAGAAATAAACTCCCTTCTACCAATTTCTCTGTTATTTGGACTATTCATCTATCATATATAAGTATCACACCATCTCAGTTACCTAGGTCCTCAGAAGGCAGAAATCCAACCAGTGTGTCTCTTGCTGTGTAGTTAGAAGCCATGAAAGAAACTTTCACAAGCTGGTGATGAATATTATTCAATGAGTAAATGGATGAACTCATGAAAAACAATTTGGTGTTATCTATGGGGTTCATTTTGATGTGTGCTAAGAAAGTAGTGGAGAAAAGAAACTAAAACATATAAGTTGAAAGAGAGAGGGAGGGGAGAAATAGTTATTAATTACATACAGACTTGCTCCTCACATTACTGTAATAATTTTTATGTGAACGATGAGGACCATTGTTTTATGATCTCTAAGTCCTTTCCAAGTTCAACAATCTGCCTGAAATCCTGAGTTGTCATAAGAAGGAGCATCAAAATGAATGTCTATCAAGAAAAACATGTAGACAGATGGGACTGAGGTAGATAACCTACTGCTCCTCTGTAAGAAGTCCCTCTCTGTGCCAATGACTGTGACTTGAAGTCATTGGCAATGACCTGACATGTCAGAAATAGTTTCCAGGAACCATCATGAAGCTGGGATCTTGTTCCATGACAAAAGTGTGTATTCAGGAAGGTAGACTTTTACATAATTTTGTTAAATCTTTTATCATATGAGTTGAAAGGGTGATATTTACTAAGTGACTCAGTGAGATTGCCCTATATGTGGACCCTAATATAAGCTTTCAGTACTCATGAGCATATGACATAGAAAGCAAGAGATGACACCTCAGATGAGTCTTGAGCTATTTTATAAATATTGTGTCAATTAATTTCAAATGGGCCATATTTAATTTGGGTCTGAAAATAGATCAAACCTTTTTCTCCTTAGACTCCAAATATTCTTTTTGTATGCTATGAATCTCAGTCTTTAAATAAAGGAGCTGTTTTGGCCCTTGACAGGCACCATAAAAAAAGTAGACAGAGGAATCAGAATAGGTAGGAAAGGAAGGGCAGAGTCAGAGACTGATGAAGCAAGCCACCCAAGGAGCAACATGTAAGGGACACAGGTGAGCATGGGTCATGTGGCAGACAGATAAATAGAAATGGGTTAATTTAAGATGTAAGAGCAAGCTAGCAATGTGCTTGAGCCATAGGCCAAACAGCATAAAGTTAATATAAGTATTTGAGTCATTTCTGGAGGCCTGAGCAGCAGCGGCGGGCTGCTAAGGGGTCTGGCGTGGCAGGTCTGTGGGTCTGGACATCTGGCCACTCGAGACGAATAAACCTCAATGCAACAACATATGACTAAAAAGAGACAAGAAAAGGCTTTTAATAAAATATTTTAAATTTTTAGTGTATATTAATTGTATAAAACAGTGGGTCTCATCATGGCATAAAACACATATATAATATGTACCTTATTATAGCCATCCTCATTACTATCTATTCTCCCTTAAATAATATTTCTCCATTTTCCATTGAATAACCTTTTCTAATAATTCTATGGGAATTTCATGTGGAAGATTTTGATTATGTTTTCCCAGATTCACCCACACCTCCCTACCCACCAACGTTATGGTCTTCCTTCCTTTCTTTTTACCCATTGTGTCCAATTTGCTTTCCCAAATATTCTTGGGGCCTGCCCTAGAACATAGATGCCCTAACAGGAGTCAGATTCTTGAATTAGTGGAATTAGTGGGTGCACTATAGTTTGGGTATTAAAATGTTTTAATATATTAATTATTAATGAAACACATCTAAAAACATTTTTTCAACCTTTCCAGTGAGTCAAAACCTTATGGATGTGAACCTTAGGAAGGAAAGTTGCTTTTTTTTCTATTTCTCTTACAGAGAAATAACTCTAGTTTGAGTAGTTATTTCTTATTTGTGATAGTGGTTATAAGAAGACAAAGAGAAAGTAAGTGGATTACTAAATCTGGATGAATCACTAGCACTCTTGTCTTGAACTCCATGACTTCCTATTCTCTGGGGTCAAGAGATCCTTAGCGTGGAGGCTTATGCTTAGAATAGTTCTAGTGAGGCAAGCTTGTGAATGGTGAAGTAATACATTTATTTTTTCTTAGCTCACCCTTTATATTGGGCCAGTAGTAATCATTTGAACAGACAAATGTGATAATAATAACATGCTATGTTTTGGTAAGTGAAATTTGGCCAAAAGAAAACTAGATTTAAAGGTGGAAACAACTTATTATATATTTTAAACTACTTGCAAACAAACATTTGTTTTTTTTTTTTTTAGTGTTCCCACTACTAAGATCACAAAGATGTGATAAATGTTAGGGATGGTGGATATACTAAATACCCTGATTTCATCATTGTGTATATGTGTGTGTTTGGGTGATACATCACATTGTATCTCACAAATATGTGCTATTATGTGGCAATAAGAAATGAGAAGGAGAAAAACAATGGAGGAATATACAACTGATTAAAACATGAAAGACATTCGGCGTAGAGTGGGGAGAAATGGACTGTCCTTTCATTTCTGTTATGTGGAGAAATTTATTTTAAAATATGGGAACTTCAGTGCCCTTATTATTTTGTAAAAAGCCATCATAAATAAGGGATGGAAACCAGAAAAGTGTATCCCTATGTTAAAGGAAGTAGTTTTATTGTCGTTTGTCTTAAAATTATTGGCAGGAGTTGAAAAGTCAGAAGGGGTCTCTGAAGTGAATGTGATACCTAACTTCAGTTAACAAGGTTCACCCTCAGAGTAACATGACTTACAGACACACAAGCTTCTTGGTAATAGAGTCTATTTTTTCTTAAATATATTTTAAGTAACACTTGGTTACATGTCATTTTGCATGCAGGTAATGATTAATACAGGTTTCCTTTCACACACACTCACAGCGTAACCTCTCTATGGCAGAACGAACTGAGATATACTGTCTAGAACACCCTTTCTGGACTAGCCCAGAGTATGTGCATGTTTAATCTTTTGTCAGTGTTCTGAAGCAGACTGTTCTATATCTCTCACTTAGAGAATAATTTCATAGAAAAGAAAGATGTACAGTTCAGATCCTGGCAGGAAACAAGACTCAACCTCACAGAATTGAACCTAGATGCATCACAGATAAAAGGAAATTAGGGTTTACTTCTTTATATTGTGACATGGTTGGTCTTGTCTCAGTTTTAAGCTTAAGTTATAGGCAGGGTTACTGTGTGGAACTTGGCAGTTTTAAGTGCTGAGAATCAGGGACTATTGAGTGCTTAACTATAAACTGGGCATTGATATTCCCCTCTTTATCTCCAGAAAACATAGCAAAGAAGGATGAGAAAATGCCCCAGATATGACATGGCCTTTTCAGTTATGAACACATTGTAGCTATGATCTGCACAAGGTGTGAACAAGATTGGGACCTTTCACATTCCGTAATGAATGGGGGACGTGCCCATGAAACCCCCCACCCTTCCCGAGGAGCTATTGTAAGTGTCTTCTCCTTTCCTTCTGTGATGTGGCTACTGTGCTCTAGCAAAAAACCTGACTATCCATGCTCATTCAAGGGACCCAAATTAAACTTGGTAGGGAAAAAGGGGGCGTGAATGAGAAGACTGCACGGAGCAAAGGCAATATCAGAGGGAGATGGGGAAGAAAAAGAGAAGGTGATGGGGGGTAAATCTAATTATAATACACCGCATATGAGACTGTCATGAACTTATCAAACCATGAGTACAGGTGAAACAGCCTACACACCACTCACCAAGCTACAAGGGGCTAAAATAAATTCACCCTTTTATAATTCATGCCAAGTCACTCTATAGCTATATAGTGATTATATATAGATTTGAAGTCTATATAGATAGGAGTCAACTTTCCTGTAATAGAATCTACACAAAAGACAAATTGCCTCTTGATGTCTTGCATCTCTGGTCCATCTCCGCTAGACTCTATGCTCATCCTCCCAACATTATTGGTGAAAATGTCATTCCAATACAATGAAGATGGCTCTCATCTCAAATGAGGTAGCTTTTTATAGTAATAATCATTCGAATATTTTTGACTGCCTGGAAGAGCATTCCTTCATATCTAAAATCCTTTCAACTGGGACGCAGCTCATGTTGACCCAGCTGACTCAACACTGCTTCAGATAAAAAGTTATAAATCAGTGTCTAACTTTAAATTTTGGGTTTTACAAATGGTTTGTTTGGTCTTGTTCATAAATTTGTGTCAATTATTTATAGATTTTTTTCCCCCTGGAGGTCTAGAGATTATGCTTGTTTTTATCCTTTTTTCTACCCTTCCTCTTAATTTCCCCTGATTTTAAAACAAAAACATGACCAATTCAGGCATTTCCTACAACATTTTTGGGATGTGTGAAGGATACATGCCTTCTGTGTGCAGTTGTTCACTCTGTGCTTTATTGCCTTAGACAAGTTCTTACTGTGAAAACCAGGCAGTCTGGTTGGCTAGTGATCTCCTGGGATTCGCCCATCTCCACACCCCCATTGCTTCTGAGAACAAGTTTCAGGTACATACTGTTGTACCTGGATTTTGTATGGGTTCTGGGGATTTGAACTCAGGTCTTCATACATTCATAGCAAGTCCTTTACCCAGACAGCTCTCTACATTTGTGCTTTGACTATGACCCATTTTTCTTTTATTACTTTGAGTTTTTCTTGTATTGTATTGTATTTCTTTTACTTTTTCAGTTCATGCTCTGTGTCCTTGATGTCAACTCTGAATAAGCACATTTCAGCTGTGTTCCACTCCATATGGGAATAGTTCCTCCATTTAGGGACCCATGTGAGGACATTTTGTTGTTATTTTGATCAGTTTTATAGCTTTTCTTCCATGTTTCTTGTAGAACTTCTGTGGACATGTTTTGGTTACCTTTATTTCTTCCATAATCAGCCCTGAACACAACAGACTTTGTCTGAACAATTGTTAGTGACTAAGATCCTCCAGTGCGGAGGATTCACACAGTCTTCTGGGCCAGCAGGTTGGTTGACGGTGTGGCATGTGCAGAAAGTTCAGAAGACACTTCCTCTCCCTGCTCTGGGATGTTTGCAGTGAAGTGTGTCCTTCAGCTTTATGCTACAGGTGCAACCACTTCACAATACTTCACAATATAGTTATCCTCTGAGTAAATACTTCTTTTGCTCCACCCTTGTTTACTTCTCACTTAAGCATGCGTCTTACTGCCCTGATATTTAAAAAAAGGGGGACTCAGAATTATAACTCAGTTTGTGTTCCTCTTTGAAGGCACTATTTTTAGGGACTGGAGAGATGGTTCAGTAGTTAAAAATACTTGCTGCTCTTGCAGAAGACAAGAGTGCAGATCCAAGTACCCACTCTGGGTAGCTTACTATTTCCTGTTGGAAGTTCTAGAGGATCTGATATCTACTTTTTACCTCCATAGGCAACTTTACACACATGCATGCACACATGGCACATAAATAAAGAATACTAGAAAAAAATCATAGTAACTATCTTCATTGATTTTTCCATCTAAGATATAGTACCATAAATTCCTTCAGGTACCTGCTTAAACTACATCCCTGATTCTGTTCCACACAGTTTGACCTTTTTCTTATTTTCTGTTTCTGCCAAAATCAGTATTTGCATTTTGATTCTTAGCATGATCCTTTAATAGGATTTCTACCTTATATTGCCATCTTTGATGGGACATTCTGATGGCTCTTGGAATATCTTCTCAAATTTATTGTCTCAAACTTAATATATGATATTTGCCATTTAAATTCTTTCTGGATAAATCACAAGAGTTCCATCAACTAAACAGCCAGACACTTCCTTAAAGAAAGTCTATTAATAGCCTGAGTGTTCAGTCTTTAGATGAACTTTCACCTCTTTTGAAAGGAACTTTTTTTTTTTCCATTAACAGTCTATCTGTTCTTTACACTTGACATCTGTTTGACCATCAACTTCTATAACAAAGCAAACATTTGTTGGATCCTGCTACATACTACGTAGGGTACTGGGTTCTGGACAATGATACCTTTGGTGGCCTAGTGTAATATCTGCTTTGAACATTTAAGGATCCGAGGCCCCTGAGTACAATAAATTTACATTAAGAATTACATTAAAACTCATATACATCTTTCTTTCTTGGAATCCAGAGACCAAGGTTTTATAGGGTTTTTTTTTTGTTTGTTTTTTGGTTTGTTTGTTTGTTTGTTTGTTTGTTTTTTGGCCCTGTTATACTTTTCCATATCTCCCATTCTACTACCTTGAATGAAAATTGATTGTTCGAAATGAATTTGGTAAAATGTACCACTATTAACATTTAATTTGAGCATACCTTTTAGAGTATAGAAAGAATGTGATTAATATAAGACATTAAATAAGCATATCAATTATTTAGTTTGTCATCTTTCAGATAACATGAATAAAATAAATCCTACTGTCACCAACTATTATGATCTAGTAGGGTTTACTGTAAGTTTTGTTTTAATTATTACTTAAAATTTAGGATGTGCTTTTTTTTTGTTTATTTTAAGACAGGCTTTATTTGTGTAGCCTTGGCTGTTCTTGGAACTTACCCTGTAAACCAGGGTAGCCTTGAACTCACAGAGATTGGCTTGCCTCTGTCTGAGCTGCTACCACAACCTGGCTATGAGTTACTCTTAAATTTGTACATTGATTGTAATTTTCACATGGAGAATAAGAAACATTTTCATTATTAAATGACTCATAGACTCCGTAATAAACACAGGTTCTGTTGTGACCTAGTGAACTGAATTATTAATATTAAAAACTAGGCGGCTATTGATCATTCACATTTTTAGTGGTATTCCTTTCCTAAAGGTAGTTTCTAAGAATAAGTTTTATTTGCTCCAAAATTAAATACAAATTCTCAGCTTTATTAAAATAACTACAATTTTAAATTTGATACATTATGAACTCTATTTTACTGCATAGTTTTGCTAATTTCATGTATTTTATCAAAAAGATGAAATGTTGCCTTTCCTCATTTATATTTACCTTTGTGTACAATTTTGTCAAGCATACATAGAGATTTCAAAAGCTCTTGTATGAGTATACTTCTAATTCTTTGTATTATTGATATCAATGGAACAAAAATTGTATGAAACACCTTGTACCTGGATCCAGAAACATGATATAATATGTTTGACAAAAGTCACCAAAATACATTTAATGGAAAACATTTACAATTGCACTTGTGCACACTTTTTCCTTTACTATAATTCTAGTCATTGTGAACTGTGGACATTTTCATTCATATGTACAATTACATCTTTAGGCTTTTGTCATTCTTCAGATGCATCAAAATTATGTATTATATATTTATAATGTAAAGGAGTGTGTGTGAGTGTGTGTGTGTTGATGTGGTTGTACTAGTGTGTGAATGCTTTCACAAGCCAGACGACATGTTCAGCTGTTATTCCTTAGGAGTCACGAGTCTTGTAAGACAGAATTTGTAAAGTAAAAAGACAAAATACATACTGCCACCACTTGAGAGTCTAGCTTGATACTGTTTACCCTTTTAGACATGTAGAGCTGGGCTTTTATCAGTGTCTTGCCGGGTCCTTCCAGTGAACATGGAGGTACGGGCTTTTGTCTTCAAATTGTTCTTTGTCCATGATCTTCTTCCTCTGAGGTTTTTAAGATCTCATTTCCATCCACCTACATTAACCAAATTACCACTCTAAAGGGCCTGTAATTCCAACAAGGGATGTGTGCTTCATTAATATTTAAAATCATTGTAATGTCATATATTAATAGATTTTAATTCTTTGATTTTTTTTTCTCTGCATGTGTCTGTGTGTGAAGTCAGAAAAAGGCGCAAGATCCCATGGTGCTGGAGTGATGGCATGTAAGGGCTGCCCTACATGGGCGCTGTAAATCAAATCTTTGTCCTCTGCATAAGCAGGAAGCACCTTTAACCACTGAGACATCTCTCCAGCCCTGGGGCTTTTAAAATAATTGTGGATTAAAATGAACTTAAACTGAAAAATAAATTAAAGAGAGAAGGAGACACCTGTTAAGAGAAATCATTTGAGGATTGTCATGAAAAGGAGTGACTGGCTAGGAGCAGGCCATGAGAAGGCCACTACACCCATGAAATTGCCTTAGAAACCACTCACCACAATTTCCTAAAACACAAGACAGCTCATGTAGTGCATCTCAGCAAGAAAGTACAGCAGAATTAGTAACCCCAGAAGTCTTATTTTTTACAGATACTCTCAGGAAGGATTTTCAAATAATAATAATAATAATAATAATAATAATAATAATAATAATGATAATAATAATGAT
The DNA here is from genome assembly GCA_033318265.1 of Phyllotis vaccarum. Classification (NCBI taxonomy): domain Eukaryota; kingdom Metazoa; phylum Chordata; class Mammalia; order Rodentia; family Cricetidae; genus Phyllotis; species Phyllotis vaccarum. Next base: position 43,633,075 of record JARWLC010000012.1, on the reverse strand, counting down.
AATAATAATAATAATCCCCAATGCTATGTATTTTTGTACAACCGAAAATCTAGTCAGTGTCTTGCTTCCTGGCTGTAAGATCACTCAAATGAAAAAAACTCTACCTTGTGATATTTTTACTATTTGAATCAAGCTTTCTGTCCTATATTTCTGTCATTAAGTGAAATAAATGTCCCAGGGAAAGCCAGAGGCAGCTTGAGAAAATAACCGTTGTCATTTCCATGGGTATAAGGACAAAAATCCTGGCTGGCTGCTTAGACACTAGGGCACTGAAAACCCCCGACAGGGGTGACACGGTTTCCTACAAAAGGGCCTTTAGAAATACTAGTTTTCAAATTGCTGGATAGAAAAATTAAAAGCACTGTAACTATGGTAAACTCTGTTTTATTGCCAAAAAGACACAGAGAAAATACCTTTCTGTCTCGTAAGGCCTATGTTAACTTTGTATTATCCACCTTCATTCTGTGACTGAAGGTCAAAGGTCACCTCAACATACTGAAATATTAAGAGCTTAATTAAGCTCTTAAGAGATGTTTCATTTGAACATAATATTTTAGGAAGTATGGTGATATATAGTTAATAAAATTCATCTGGACTTATCAGAGGACAGAGCCATTTCCCCATCTAGTTTTATTAAATATATACATCACAAGGGAGAAAACAGTATCTTTTCAAAACCTGTGATTAAGACGTGACTATTTTTTGCTTAGGAGAGATTTGAAATCATATGCACAGCTGTTTTCTTTAACTTTTAAAGTTGTATCTGGAAAGTGGTTGTTATTCAGAAGGAAAGTAAAACAATTTGGTGAAATGTTTTCTTATTCAATTTGCTACTTTTCCTTTCCTTTATATTCACAACATGCTTGAAGATGTATTCTAAATGACATAAGACAGAAAGGTTGCTAAGAAGAATAAAATAAGACCGATAGATACATGTATTTTAATTGGGTGTTGGTTTAAAAGCGTATTCAATACATCATGTGTATTTCAAAGGAAACAAATCTTAGAATTCACAAACACACACACACACACACACACACACACACACACACACACACACACACACACACACACACACTAACAGCTACATATATTTCCTGGATTCTTAATCTGCTCTAAAGTTTTAGGGGAAAAAAATATTTGGTTGTTTGTTAGTGAGCTGAAACAAAATCTTAATGAATACTGCTGTCTTGCCTGTTTCAATGAAGAGTTCATGAGGAGTCAATGAACTGAAATAGAGCAGGTAAAGTAAGTGTCAAGGAGAAGACTTGGAGCTGGGAGATCCAAAATTCATTTTTAATTGAAATCTTTAAATTAACTTGTAATTGTTCCCCCACGGTCCAGTTACCATGGAAAACTGAGGCCTAACTTATAAACACGGTGTTAGTTCACACCAGCTCCTAACTGGTAATCATTTTACTTAGATCCCAAAACCCCAGCATCAATGACTCAGTCCCACTGACCTCAAATAATCAGAAGGAAGTCAGGCAGAAGTCCTCTGCTTCCTGAATGCAAATGAGCTAAGGCTTCAATTAAGATGTTACATATCTCTGCTTTTGCCACTCTGACTCAGTTTTAAGTCTTGGAGACTTTCTTTACTTGTGGCCTATAATTTTTAAGGATGTTCCTTTGGAGTGTTTGTGGGCTCATTCCTGGTTTATTTGCTAAAGTCAACCTAAGGTTCACTAATTTGCATGCCAAGCTTATCTATAAAGCTCCTAAATGTGCTTCACCAAAAATGTGTTATTTAAATTGCCAAAACTTGTGTGAGATTGCAAAGATCTTCAGATATCAAAGAGGCAAGAAGAAGCTGAGATGTAAGTCTCTGGTTATTGTCTGATAGGTCAAATCACAGTTTTCTCAAGTAAGTGACAATTATAAATAAATTCAGTCACAAGGACTTATTTTATACTTTTATTGTACAAAATTCATTGTTCCAAATATTGGATCTTTGGCTGTGAATAAAGTAAACCTGCCTGTATGTTACTGCGTTTTCTTTGATGAGACAGATAGTTAACACTTTTGCTGTGTTTTCTTGGTGGTCCTGTTTAATGAACATGAGCCAGCCAGAAGGGACTAGGGAGGCTAATTTCAAATAATGGAAACATTAGCAGCTTCTGTTTCTTCTGCTCACTACCCTACCCCCCAATCTGAAACTCAAGAAACTTATTACCCTTTTATTTTGTTCATAAAAAGCTGATATCATTCGTTTCTGCATTTCAGCCATCCAAAATAAAGCAAATTATCCATTGAAGTGACTCAAATAAAATCAGAAAGGACTAAGTGTTCTGATGTAAGCTGTTAAAAAAAAATTCTTCGTTGATTCTTCTTAGGGTCAAACCATCTAGCAGCCATCACAATCTACCAGACTCAAAGGCACTACTGAATATTTTCTTGGTGATTTGAAGGAATTAGAAGGATGAAATACTTGAAGGGGAGAATGTAACAATGGAAAATAAGAAGCTGGATAATAGTCACCGTGATGCTTACCAACAGGTAAAGCAAAAGAAAAAGATAATCCAAGTTCTCACACAGGCTCATTTGGCTTCTTTTTATAGCATCTGTTTACTTGTTCCCCATGAACCCATTTCTATCCTAACAGGAGAAACAAATACTTTTATTAAAATCTTTAAAGTCAATATGACCGTGGGTCAACTGGCTAAGTTTGCTCCATTCATAAATATATGGTGAAAATCCATCACTTTAAAAGTTGCTTCCCTTTATTATGTATGACTGGAAAGATTCACTCTTATCTTTCAAGAATTCATCTCCTATAGTCCGGCTCCCTTGCTGAGTGCTGCTGATAGCTCTGAAGCTGACCTCAGGGTTAGCAATGCATTCTGAGGCCAGTGAGTCACTTCATGGGAATAGTTATACTGTGTGAGATCTGGGGTGGCTTCAGTGGTGTCTCTGCCAACTAGAAATACCAGAGACACTACTATGCTGACTTCACTCCCCATACCCAAATAAGGAGAAGCAGGCTATTCCAAGCTAGACAGCCTTCTGAACCTTTTATGCAAAGGAGGTGGGAAGGCTCTGCAGGAACCGGTCTGCTGGTATTACAGCTCACTTCCCCATATTCTGTGTGGGATGCATCTCTCAAATACAGAACAGACAGAGTGGAGCAAGGTCTACCCACCTCTCCATCTGCAAGAACCACCAGCATTTCTTTTAGAATCTAGGATGGGACAACAGTGACAACAAAGCCTAAATGGAGCATTAATTTCCATGACAAGATCCCATCCCAATTTTTATGACCTTCTAGATTAAGAGCAATCCCACCAATCAGGAGAAATATTACACATTAAGACTCATTCATAAGCCATGAGGTCCTTGGGGATGGAGCTGCCTTCTAAATCATTGCATAGTGGTCTGTGGTACTTAGTGGCAGCTTCATGACTATTTGGTAACTTGATGAACAGATAAGAAACAGTTGTGCAGCAGTTATAAATGATGCAGGAGTAAACAGCTCCACGTCTAAGCTAGAGGAATGTGTTGACTTGCTATTCACACTGCTTGTCTCAGTTTGGGGTTCACCTGAGCCACGACAGTCCTGATGTCATCTGCAGGATAATTTCTGCCGATGAAAGACAGCCTACCAGAAACAGGCTAAATGCTGCGTTCTTCCTTCTCTGTCTAGACAGTGTGTATTTTGGAGGACAGTGCTTCCTTTGCATGTCTGAGACATAAAGCTCACTATACTTGGGTCTAGACTGCTGTAAATGCTCATAAAAACATAGCATTGTATATCCCTAAGGAAGCCAAGGCTACTTTAAGTTTGTTTGAGATTTTCAATATCTATTTTCTAAGATGAACAAATGATTTCCAGATTATAGACTTCCAGTCTGAAAATTTCTTGCATTATGCCTGGTAAGGCTTTATTGTATAGGCTTATAAGAAACAAGAGTAGTTTTTATAGACTAGACTGAGGGAGAAGATTCTAGTAAAGTGAGTAAGGCAATCTTCATTTTGAGCCAAGGTGCTTGATGCCAAACTCTTGACAGCCACACAGCATCAGCAGCTATATATGAGAGCCTACATGTACATCTTTCTCCATACCGTCTATTGCTTTCTTGAAACTCGCCCAGCACCTCATATAGCTTGTTGTGGGACTCACTGCCCTGCACCTTGGGTATCATCCTGAAGGTATTAAGGAATTTCCCAGCTACCCAAAAAAATATCAGTTAAAGTAGAAAACATAATTTTTCTAACTTTTTTTTTAGATACATCATCACTTTTTAAGTTGTAAGAAATATGCTTTTTTGATTAACATTTCATTTCTATATCCTATATGGGAACATAGTTGGCTCTCTCACTTATATTTTGAGAGAAATGAAACTACAGGCCTAATGCTCAAAAGCAGAATAGCTGGAGCTGGGTTGTCATAATTCAAATCATTTCCATATTGTGAGGTCTAACATTTGTAGGTCTCTTTTCTTGCCTGTCCATTGCTCTGTCTCTGTATCTCTGCCTGTCCATCTTTCTGTCTCTGTCTGTCTCTTTCCTCCTCTCTGTGTCTTCCGCTCTCTATTTTTTTTTCTCCTATCTTCTGTTGACCCAAAATTTTTGGGCATTCCTTCATATTAGCTTAGTCACCCACATTAATTTAATTTTTGTCATACTGCATTAAAGTGGTTAATCTAAATTTTCTCTTTTTCCAAACATAAAAATTGAAGTACTTAGACATTAAGAAAGTTGTAAAGCATTATGTAGTGGTAGGTCGTAATGACCCACCGAGGCAGGCAGATTCCAGAAAACACACTTAACCAGACTGCACGGGGGATCTGGGAAGTGTAAACCTTGTTACCTGATGTATAGCTCAGAGATTTCCCTTCCTTTATCAAGATATTCTGGCCAGAGTAAACAGGTTTATTTTAATTTCAATTGATCACAGTCATCTTGTATGGTTCCTGATCATCTTGGGAGTATCACAGCTTCCTCCACCAATTATGCAATAGGTGTCATGTTTTCATTGTTGTGTTCTTTTTATCTGGTTGAGAAAATTAACCTTCATTTTATCAAAAAAATTTAATTCCCCAATATAAAGTTATTTGTAATGCTTTTATGTTATATTTCTGGAGAACCCGTTTACTTTAATTTTTAGGGGTGGTGTGTGCCTGGGTGTATGTATGTGCACATGTGCCTGCAGGAACCTTGGGTGATGAGAAGACAGACTTGGATCTCCTAGAACTGGAGACCTAAGCAGCTGTGAGCTGCATTGTGGGTGCTGGGAATGAAATCTAGGACTTTTGCAAAGGCAGTAAGCACTCTCTCTCATGAAGCCATTTCTCCAGCCTCCCCCCTTAGATCTTCAATGATTCTGTCTTTCTTTTTCTCACTTCAGAAGTCTGTGTTTTCTTTGCATTTGTAGTTATTCTGACCAATGAGAGGTGAGGGTCTCTACAATTTATCAACATTTAGAATGAGGCAGAAATTTTCTTTTTCATTGATTGATTTTCATGTCTCTAGTTATTAATTTTAATTTTTTATAATTAATTATTTTAATAATTGCTTTGTTTTGAATTTATTTTTTCCAGTGTTTTAAGGCAAAAACTGGAATTATTGATTTGAGACTTCCTTTTTTTCTAATACAAGTGTTTATTTCTATACAATTTATCTGCAAGTCCTGGTTTTGCAATGCCCAGGAATATTGATATAATTCCACTTACATTTTTATTCAACTGAATGTATTTTTTATTTTGATTTATTCTTTGACTGAAGGACTATTTAGGAATTGTATTTAGTGCTTGCATACTTGGGAATTATATGAGATTGTTTGTTTATTGCTTTCTAACTTAATTCTGTTATAATCAAACATTGCCTTTTAATATTTATATTGTTTGCTTATTGATTTATTTTTACAATATAGGGGTGAGCCCTGGATTAATGCATGCTAGGCAAGTGTTCTAGTATTTTGAGATACATTTCTAGCCTTCTGAAAGATTTTATAATCAGACAGTGTCTCAGGGTATATCCTCACTTGGGTTTGGATTTGTGATCCTGTGGCTTCAGCTTGTTGAGGGCCTGAGATGATATGAACGCATCACCCTGTCTGGGGTTGTTGTACATGATTAAAGTTGGTTTTCTTTATGCAGCTTAGAATTAGTGGTATACAATGTATTTTCAAAGAATCATCATGATGAGTGCACTCCTGAAATGTGTTAGTGTATAACTTCTACCCTGGCTTTGTTCTGTTCTCCGGTGTGGAACGTTCTCTGTTACTCCTGATAAGACAGGACAGTCTGCATTCCATTACCTTTACTAGTCTCTTCTCTAAGAGAGTCTAGTTTGTTTAGTGACTCTTCAAATGTGGCTGCTAGGAACAAATACTGTGACCCAGTAGATATCTACACAACTGTAATTTCAGATTACATAAGCTTTTTCAGATGCCAAGGCAGGCCTTTGGCTTTTCCTGAAATGTTCTTGAACTGGCTTTCCATAAACCCTGACTCAGACAATAGACTTACTGTAGCATGAATACAAGAGATCTACATCTACACCCAGTACATGGATTGCCATTTACAAGCTATTTCAGACATTATCTCATTGAATCCTCCCAATGTGTTGGTTTGGGTCCACGAATGCTGTTATCCTAGAAAATCCCTCCCCATTGCCAGTCTTTCCGATACTCACCATCAACATGGGAGTCTGCAGAATATCTTAAGATCTGAAATAAAGTTTATCAGATTTCTATTTTCAGCATTAGAGAGCAAATTGTGTAAAGCAATGTACCAGGCATAGTGTTGTACAATATGCTCAGTGTGTAGACTAAAATTAATGTTCAGTCAAGAGAACCCAAAAAAAGGAGTCACCGGGAGATGATTCAATGTATACTCAACCACCTATGTCCCAACAGAACAGTATTTTCTCCGAAATGTACATGCACATTCTTTGTGACTTGCGTATGTGCTCTAGCTGTCAGCTGCAAGGACCAGCCTTTTCTTAGGGCGGTGTCAGCTGTTGGATCAAGCCTAACACCTGAATTGGATGAACTCTTCCTTTTTTGTAACCGTGTGCATGTCTTCTCAAGTCTTGCCTTCACTCATTGGTTCTCTCACCGTGGAAATATGAACACCTTGTGGTTGAAGGTGTTGTCATCTAATCACTGGGTTGCGTGACGAGCCAGAGAATCACGCAGTCACAGTATTGTTCATTGTTTTGCCATCTCCTCTTCATTCCTTTGTTTTGACTCCCTTTATAAGGAGAACACCCGGCCTTGTTTGTTTCCTTACCATATATTCACTGTCTTACATCACAGTTAACACCAGTTGTTCTGTTTCCTTTTATAATCGTTGAAATACTGCCCAGCTGTGGAACATAGAGCTGTTTTTATTCTGTGATTTAATATTTATTATTTTTATTAAAATGAGTTACTAAGTATCCAATTTCAAACAGGACAGTCTGATGCCAAATATTCCTGAATCTAAAGACATAATCACCAAGTTTCAGTATTTATAGCATACCTAGGATAAAATGTTTATCTTGCAGCATAGTCTATCTTAAAATCCAAACAAAAATATGGCTTGTCTTCAAAAAATTATAGGAAAATGCATAATTAGAATATGATTTATAAATTTTATATGAAGCATGTGATATTATGGAAATCGCTTCTATGTCTCTGTAATACCTAATAATTTGAGTGAGGTTAAGCAGTCAGTGATGCATGTGTAGACAGATTCATACACCTATAAACTCCAGTCTTTTTGCTGGTATCAGTTCCACGCCAATAAATGTACGCAAACTAAAAGAATGTGTAGAATTTCTTATTAATCATTAAAAATCCCACCAGGATGAACATGAAAGCCTATAATCAAAAGCTCCTTCATCCCAGTCTTTCAACACTACATTTGCCAGGGTGCACAACTTTTCATAGTTGTCACAGATTTTATGAGTAAAATGATTCCGGTTTTGAAACATTGAAAACTAATTGCAAATAAGTTTTCCAAAGTGACTGACTTTACAGCGATGTCAACCAAAGGACAAATGTAGATATTTAATGCAACCACTGCACATTGACTTTCTTCCTTAATCAACATTCCTTTCTGCATAAGTAAGCCTCTATTCTGAATGCCAATCAGCAAGCATAACATATTTCCTTTATCTCCCATAACTGCTTACAGCAGGTATTTTTACCTCCATTGACAGAATGTAGAAGGCACATTTGAGTTGCTTCAAATTAGCAATTTGCTGGAGGCTATTCAGCAAGGAAGTGTAGAACATCATTCTTAATCTATTTGATTGTCTGACCCATGCTTGTCCACACCCAGAGTCCTCTCCTGGTCAGTGTTATATTCTTTCCTCCCTAATCTGTTTATTATGTAACTCGTAAACACAATGACATGATCTGGCTGTTGCTTTCTGATAGCTACTTTAACATTATAGATTATTTAATGGATAAATGAGTTTTAGTGAGCTCTGAATTCCAATCCTTCCTCCTCTGAACTCAGAGGAGGCTAAGTGAATGTCGTTCCCATTTCAGGCAACTCTCTCACTATCTCATAGCCACTTAGTCATATCCACAAAGGAACTACTTCATTTTTATATCAAGCTTATTATTTCCATGTCAGTCATGCCTATTGCTTTAACATATTATACCTTCAGATGTTCAAGATGACCATGTCCTTGCATAATCTAACTAATCAGAATTAAGAGAGGAAACACAAACCCACAGGTGTCCTGAGAGGAATTGGTTTGGGTCATAGTAGATAGAGTTACTTGAGGCTTTTATCTGAAGAGGACCCAACTTCATGCATATCTTGTTAATGCTCCTCATGCACAGCAATTTCTAATGCATGTGATTTGTCTTGTTGATAAAAACAAACAATAATTAACATCTGAACAGCACAGGGTTTACCTACTATGTGATATTTCCTTTTATTCTTCTCAGATAAGAGTTGGGGTTTACTGAATACCTACAGCATCCCATTTCATCACTTACACATAGTTGCATTACCCAAGATAGCAATTCTGGTGATGTGGGGAAATATCTCTATAGGCTCATGTGTCTGAACACTTTGACAGGGTCACAGAACTTTTAGGAGGCCGAGCCTTTAAGAAGTACATCACTGAGAATGGCCTTTGAGATTGAGATTGATGAGAGTAGAAAAATTAAAAGGGACATTTTCAGCCTATTTTCTTGTTAATTTAATTACAAAGCACACAGAAACCACATTAGTGCATATAGGGTGACTACGGTGAGTAACTCATGTAATTTAAATATGTAGCTTACGCCATAGGAAAGAATACACTTTTATTATAGTATGGAATGTCTATGTGTCTCTATTGCTGTTAGGTAAAATTGATTGTGCTTTCTACCCGACTAAATGTTAACAAGTTCAGTTTCATCAGAGATTTATCTTAGAAGACATTATTTTGGTTCAGTTCAACTCTCTAAGATACTCAGAAAGTAATCAAGGATGGGCTCCTGGTTAACACAAAGGCTTACTGGAGCAAAATGCAAAAATCTATGGAAGCAATATCTACTTGAATGCAAAATGTGTTTTCAATATGTTTCTTTTCCTCTACCCAAGCTTTTGGTAAAAATCCTCTTGTTCCATCATCCTTAAAAAGGTGCGGCAAAGAGATTCCATTGACTCACATATGGGGTGCATCATTTCTTCCAAGAAGTCATAGAAAACCATGAAAGCTGTGGGAAAAAAGCCTGCTTCAAAGTCCAGTAAGTACCACATGCATTCCATCTCCTCAATCGACTTTTGTGCTTTCACTGCACACACAATCTAATGACACTCTGTGTGGATCTCTGGTGGTATACATACATACATACATAAATACATACATACATACATACATACATATATATATAGTCATTTTACAACTTATAAGAAGGAAAAATGTGGATTTTTAGAAATATATTTATATTTTTATATTTACAAAACTTACCAACAGACTTAGAAAACCGAAGGACATCTGGACATCTTCAAGAGTCAGAATATATGTTTATATTGTTGGGATATTTTTTTAACTAATGATTTTTACTACTAAAGCAAAGGTCAACCACTTATTTTGTGACATTATCTATTTTCTACATTTAGTATTAGGTAATGGCTTTATGTTGGCAAATCCTCATCTGTTAAACACTATTTTCACCAACAGAGAAGCTAATAGACAGCTATCAAAAACTGTGTGGTCATTAGGAGGCCATCTTTGACTGTTATTTGGATGGTGTAGAGTTGGAATAATATTTTCTAAGGGGAAATCACTGTTTCAAGTTGAACTGGCTAATATTTAGTTGACAGGTAGACAAAGTCAATTTTGTCTTAGTAGAGATAGAAACAAAGGGCCTTCTTAGTTTTTTTTTTTTTTTTTTTTTTTTTTTTTTTTTTTTTTTTTTTTTTTTTTTTTTTAGATGTTGGAATGGTGAAGGGTTTATTGATTCACTAAATATTAGATTAAGCAACTCAAATATTGTGAAGCAGTGTAGGAGACACATCTCAATACTCAAGTGTACTGGTACACAATATATAAATGTGATATTGCTCAGTGGGAGAATTAATTAATTGGGGAAGCAGATAGGGGCTTGGAAAGGTATCACAGAGAAGAAGAAATGCTTTCCTGGTGTAGTTAGGGGCGCCGGAATATCTTGCTGTATACAGGGAACTAGGAGCCAGAAACTAAAGATCATTTGGTTCCCAAGAAGGTTAGAATCCTGCTTTCAAGGAAGAATACATATTCAAAGTCCTAACAAAAGGGGACAATTAACAAGGGTTGAAAAAGTTAAAAAGGCTGCAGAGAAGAAAGGCAAAAGGAAGAAAAAAAAGACTAACATATCCAGGAAAAGGCAATGGCATCTAAAAAGCTAGTGTTTAGCTACCTGCTTTTTTTAGATGCATCATGCTACCCTCTCTGGGTTGAGTCTCTGTGGCTACACAGGGCTTCATTTTGTATTGTTCTCCCATCTGGGTTTTCTAGTCTTGCTGCAGAGGCCAGGGCCTTAACATTTTCTAGTGCTCCTCTTTCCTTTAGATGTGGAAAAAGGCTCACGATCTCTATTTTCAAAAAGATTGACAATCCTAGTTAAGCATGGCATACCGCACATCTCAAAGGTGATAGTCTGGGCTGTGGGGATTCGATGATGAGGGCTTGGGTGAATCATGTCTCCACAGGAAAGAGTGCAGAGGGGAAAGTGAGTTCTGTTGCTGGAAGGTAGAGGAAGGTAGAGGAAGTTAGGGGAGGTGAGAGGAGAGGAGAGGAAGTTAGGGGAGGGGAGAGAATAGTTCCATGAAGCAAGATTGGAAAAGGGACCCAGCTGCAGCCTTGTCCTTTACAAAATCATGCTGTCTCCAGGATTTCATTAAATATTTTAACTCAACCTATGCTTTTATTAATTCCATAACAAAATTCTTGTATGGACAATTCAGAGGTGTTTTCTCTAGAAAGTGCAACTTGGGGGTCATAGTTACAGGTTTCCTGGGATGTGAGAAGTACCACTCAGAGTTTTCTTATGACGATGATGATGAGGAGGAGGATGGTATTGAAGATTTTGCAAGGATGATTGGAATACGGCCTGCATTGTTCTTCTTTGTTCTCTTTTAGTTTGGGAAGAGTGTTAAATTAGTAATTTAAAAGATTCTCCTTAATTCTGACATGATTGGCTTCCTAAAGCCCCACCCCTTTTATGAAAAATGGTGAGCCACTGTTTGAAATTCTGTTTTCTTATCTTTAATATCCATGCTTGCTAGAAATTATTTTTTTTTCTCTTTTTGGATTTCTAAACTTTGGAAATCTGGAAATTGCAGTTGTTACAAAGATTTGCAAGTGAATCCCCTGAGGTCTGAGGTCAGAGCTGTGTCAGGCTATCATCTGTACACATCATTCTGAGGGCTGCTTTGTGGACACTCAGGCCAGGGAAGCCTTTCTGCTTCCAATTTGCATGCATGACCAGCTAGATGAATAAAATTCAGTTGAAAACGATGAAGTGTCTTTCTGGTAGGAGTTAGAACCCTCCTTCCCGTAGATAATTGAGGTCAGAGGAGACATGAAAGCATGTGTCCACCCTTTCTGAAGGAAACTACGTATTATGCTAAGCTACATAGGGACTAGTCAGTATCAGTAGCTCTGCCAGCAACACATTATCTTTCATGTTCCTATTCTGAGGCAAAGGTGAGGTGTTCACCAGGTTGACCATACATGTATAGTCACTGCTCTGGCTGTGTTATAACCAATATGGCAGGGTCCTGGGTACTTTCCTTAGATGAGAGACAAAGCATTTGCTTTGCTTTCCTATTGGTGTTTGGTGACAGTGACTTTTTTTTTTTTTTTTTTTTTTTTTTTTAAAGACCGGACAGGAAAAAAAAAAAAAATCAGCAATCTAGACTTGACTTAGGAGACAAAGTTAAGTTCTTAGGATTTTAAATACAAGTCAAGGTCAACTCAGTAGTATAGCTGTGTAGAAACTGATGTGCAATAAGAAATCTGTCATTACCATTTGAATTGAGAAATTAGATGGTTGTCACTAAGAATTACATTGTTATTTCTTCAAATGAAGGAGATAATAAAACGATTCTTACAGTTAGTGTAGATGGGCTAAGGCCCTTATTACCCGCTGGCCAGATGAGGAAATGAATAAGAATGGGCCCCCTTTGATTACTGTCTGTAAATAGCACACTGCCTTGTCTTTCCATTCTTCTTTATGTTATTGTATCATAGCTTCACCAGTTGCCATCCCAAAACATCCATATCCTCTCTGTAAAATACTGAAATGTGCCACTGTGTGAGGTTGTGCTCAGGAGAACCCTACTTGTACTTCTGCAATGGGTCTGGGCCTTCTCCTTCCTTCTTTTTGCATCCAACTCTTCTGTTTATTTCATCTTATTTTATTTCCCACATTACTCAGGGCCTTATGCACAAGAAAGAGCTATATCTTTCTTCCTGCAAGCCAGTTTTATAGACAAAGATGACCAGCTTCTGGCTTAGTCCATTACTTTTTAAAGACTTTTTTTTCTGAAGAGATACAAAGTCAGTCCGTGGGAAATCAATATGTTCACAGATATTTAGTCATAACCAACTAATTAACTACCAGTGAACTCACTATCTGAGGTAAACATTAGCTAATATTTACTTAGCATTAACTGTGGACTGTACTGAGCATTGAGCCTGCCCTTAAATGTGCTCCGGAGTTGGCAAGTAACACACTGACAGATACACCCTCGATGAAGTATATGCTAAGGAAGTCAGGCAGGACATGTGGTACAAAAACAGTCTATCAGACATAGCTGATTTGAATTTCAACTCATTTCTTACCGGTTGGACAAAATGATTCTGTCCTACCTTAAATATCTTTTTCTCCAAATGAGGGACAATGTTACCTGTTACAGAGAGTTATAGAGGGAATCTGAGCATTTATGCCATTCTTGGCACATAGGCCTGAAGATTTTTTATTACAATGACAGGAAAGACAAAGACATGCAGGTAGGATAAGTTCACTGAATGGAAGAAGGAAGGAAAAGAACAGAGTCAGGGCAAGAAAGCTTTTGAGGAAAAAATCGTATTTTTTTTTCCTATCTGACTACTAACCAGGCCTCAGCCTGCGTAGCCTCTGAAATCAGATGAAATTGTGTGCACTCAAGATAGATAGTATGTCCATAGACATTGAGAATTATATTTCTCTGGCAGAGGAGAAGGGCTCCTCCGGTCTGCTCCTTTCAGCTGAGGTGAGATGGTGCTTTAGGCATGCATTTGCACTACAGAATATCATGTTGGTAATAGATTCAACCTAATTTAGCTTGGGTTTAGAAATGCAGATTTTTTTCTTCCCCTGTACTTGAACAGATCTCAGTTGCCCCAAAGCCACTGCTCCCGATGCTTCTACCATCATGTGTGCAAGGCAAGGAGCCTTTGAAAAATGGTTCAAGATTCTCTCTTCAAGGGTTACTACCTGGGCCTGGGTATTTTCAGTCCAAATCCACAGAAATCCGGAGCTCATAGGCAAACCTGAAGAAGCGTAGGCTTCTATACCTCTCACTAAAGCCTTCCCACATTTCAAAGTACAAAAGATAATGAAATCTATATTAAAAGAAAATTGAGATATGACAGCAAACTTGAGACACCAACAGAACACGCAACACATGCTGTCGCATTAGGCATTGCATCTGAGAATCCACTCACACATTCTCACCAAACCCTCCGTATTTCTGTGGCTAGCACACTGTCACCAGTATTGCCCAGATACCACATGGAGAGCCTCTGATCATATAGGCAAGGAACCTCAGATCTGGAACTTACATCAGAAGGATTAAAATGAAAGATTCAACAGACACAGAAAAAAACAAAACAAAATCAGGAACCACTGAAATGTGCTGAGAAACCAAAAACAATTGGGACAAATTATGATAAATTGTGTTCCTTTTTTTCCTATCCACAAATTGCTCATATTTCATTTTCTTTAAGGTGTTGTTTTAATTACTTCTAGAAAAAAAATGTATCAAAGAGGAGTTTTTCAAATATTTATCATTTCATTTCAGAAACCAAGATGCTTGGTTAAAGCCAGTGGTAGATTTTTATACAGGCTTTGACATCCCTTTGGGGGCAGAAATAGATAATTATTCATACTAATGGCAATCTATACCTGTGAGTGAACTATGATCTGTGAAGATCCCAAAACCCTGGAAAAGAAGATGGAGAATCCACCCTCTGTCGCATTGTTTGCTGGTCTAGATAGGTTGGCGGCAGGCTCAAGGGCACACACGCAGTGAAGCATCATTGTGTGTCTGGGTTCTCTGTAGTCTTGCTATAGGGATAGTGTTTATGGTCCCCATGTGAGGAGATGCTAGAATATTTTGTTGTGTTGTTTGTGATTTGCTTTGAAATACGTCTGCATTAGCATTGGGAGATATATCTGTGGTGTGTGAAGGGGTGTGTGTGGAGATGTTAGGATTAGTTTCAATCTGTTTTATGCAGTGCTTGGTACCTTCTTTGGAAGACAGATTTCATGTCATATTAGTTTCCTAAGGGTATTGTAAACAAATTATTGTAGTTAGGTGGATCAAAACAACCAAAAGTTATTTTGTCCTACTTCGGCAGGCTGTGAATAGAAAATTAAAGTAGTACCAGGGATCCATTCTGAGGGATCGGAGGTAATATGTGTTCCCTGCCTTTGCCTGGCTCTGGTGAATGCTGGCAGCCCTTGATTCAAGGCACCCATCTCAGTCTTAGCTTGATGGTGTGTTCTCTTCATTGTCTGTTCTACAACTGAGATTTAAAATGCTATCTGTTAACATTTGGTTACCAGCCTTTGGAACTGTTGGGAACTGGTGGAATCCTTTAGGGGCTGGGCTCAACGGAATGCATTTAGTTTTGGGGGTGGGGAGTGGGGAGGGAGGGTCAGTTTGAGACAAGGTTTCTCTGTATAGTCCTGGCTGCACTGGAATTCACTCTGTAGACTAGATTGTCCTCCAACACATAACAATATGCTTGTCTCTGCCTCCTGAGTGCTGGGATTAAAGGTATGTGCCACCACTTCTGTCTGAATTTAATTTCTAATGAGTGTGCTTAAAGGGAGTATTGGGAACCCCAGACTCTTCTTACCATTTGTTTCCTTGTTTCCTTGAGATAAACAGGACATCTCTGCCATATGTCTCTGCTGTGATATATCATGCTCATGCTATTGAAAGCCCAAAACAATTTCCAAAACTATGCATTTCCTTCTTGAGGTTGGTTTAGGGTGGGGCTTTAATTCAATATCCATCTTCATTCATTCCATTTTTAAGATAAGATTCCATTTCCACATTCCTGGTGACTTTTTGAGGGAGACATTCTTTAGCCCAGTTGTAAATGATACCTAACTAAGGGCCCTACCAAAGAATTGACTGCTGAGTGAAACTTGTATTAACAGATGAATTTCAGAGTTGTAAAATATTAGAAATAGATCATGTCCTCAAGTGTTGTGCGAACCTCTAATATTGGTACTCAAGAGGTGGAGGTAGGAGGGTCATGGGTTCTAGGCCAGTCTAGCTACATAGGTAGACCCTATATCAAAATAAAATATATTTCATTTAATAAATTGATACATTAGACTGATTTGAAGTATTAAAGCATAATTTGTGTTTTTGAGGAAGAATGTACTTAGTCTGTGTTTTTTTAGCACCCTTCCCAAGACCTCTATTTCCAGTCAGTTGACTTATTTACCCGAATTTAGCTAAATCTTGACTCTAAAATACTTTGATATGGTATAGAGGCAGCCTTCCTTATTTGTTGGTTAGGCACCCACCTTTTCAGATAATTGAAACTATTTACATATAAAGTTTATAGTATTACATTTTTTGGTAACTGCTTAATAATAAATGTATAGGTGCTACAATTAATTTCAAACATTGTAGGACATTGTTCTAGGACCTATCTACTAGGAAGAACGTAAGCATTTTTCAAGGCAAAACTGGTTACAATTAATTCACATTCACAGCACATAGCAGCTGACATTTTGTCAGTATTACAATTATTGGGCCAGTGAGATGGCTTAGCAGGTAAAGACATTTGCTAGCAAGCCAGACAACCTGAGTTTGATTCCCCAGGACTCATACAAAGAGAGAAATAACTCCATTACATTATTCTAATTATCCTATTATTTCTGTGAATCAGCCACACCTCTCTTATCTTCTTTTGATATTTAATTTATATGAAATAATACAACCCAGCATTTAGACAGTTACTCTATGCTTTAAAATCTTGCATCCATGAAGGTTTTAAAAGATAAAGTGGATTTGGCTACATTTGAACTCTTCACCTGGGACTTTCCAACTGAGTCCCTGCCCACACTCTGCAATGGTAAGATTGCTCGGTGGCTGACTCGGTGTGTCTGGAATTCCCTCCCTCATGCATCCCACCAAAGTCTCCATTTGCTGGTATTTAGTATCTGGTGCCAGGCATCTGTTGATTTGGCTTGGGTTTAATATGAACCTTTATAGTTTGGCTGGGTTTTATGATTCAGAGATGGTTATTCATCACAAGTCACTCACCAGCTCCTCTGCATGGTGTGTGTGGTTGTTGGAGAGAATGTGTCATATATGGTTGTTATTGAAGATAAAATTTGAAAAGAATTCTTCAAAGGGCCATGCTCTCTGGATTGTTCTAAAGCATTTTTTTTTTTTTCAAAAACAGATTTGCTTGATGGTCTGTTTGTGCTGTTTCCCCTTTGTACATTTCTACATTTCAACAAGAAAGATATGGGTCCATGATGTTTCTCCCCTGCTTGGGACTTGATCTATGCATCCATGGGAAAATTATGGTGGTGGCAAGTGGGGGGCATGGAAATGGCATTGTGGGTTCAAGTGCGGGAGGAGAAAGAATCCTTGTCAATCTCTCTCTACCCTAATCTAATCCCATTGGTCCCGATGAAAGCAGGATAGAAAACCCAGAGAGAAGACAGAATAATAGCAAACTAAAACATGGTATCATTTCTCAGAAGAGATAGTTTCTGATTTGGGGTGAGGAAATTCTGAGTGTATTTGTTCAAGTGTATCGCATACCCAAGAATCATGACGTGGATCATGCTACTTGATCAACAGGTATGATTAATCAGCACCAGGGCAGAGGAGCAAGGAAATGTGAGCCTGTGTGATGGTGACCTCAAAGACTATCTTAAGAGTTGAGGCTATTAATTCCATTTCTGGTCACATATAGATGGCTAGTATTATTTTAAGTAAGCTTTTCAAGTTGAACATAATTCTCACTTTTCATAGACTACAGCATTGGAGCAGGTAGGTACCTGATTTCCCATAGAAAGCAGCTGTGCTCTGCTTTGCTGTCTCCATAAAAAAAAAAAAAAAAAAAAAAAAAAAAAAAAAAAAAAAAACCACTGTTAATGGATGATGATCCATCCTTCTCATCTCTTATAAAATCTAAGGTAACAAATTGATCCCTCTTATTTTTTTTTCCTTCTGAAGTTATTTTTTTTCTTTTTCTTTTTTTTTTTTTTTGGTGACTCAATGTATGAACTACATGATTCATTCATTTGTCATCTAGAAAACATTTAATGAGAACATAGAGGGCAATAACTGTGAAATCAGTAAATATGTGGAAAACAGAAAAAAATTGAAAGGGATTAACGGGAGCTGCCGATGTTTGCTGAGGGTAGCCTAGTAGTAGTAGTAGTAGCCTACTCCTCCTCCTAAAAATTGATTTTTGTGATTGAGATGTACATACCAAATCTTTAAGATTGTATTGTAAAACAGCATTTTTACATTTCTCTCAAAGCTCCCTTCAACCTTCCTACCAAAGGAGACTACTTCTAATTCTTTTAGCTATTTGTTTGCTTGGTATTTCCTTCTTTTTTTTTTTTTTTTTTTTTTTTTTTTTTTTTTTTTTTTTTTTTTTTGAGTAAGAGTCTACTTATCTCTTAATTTGAGAACTTCATACACTTTCTATGAACATCCTAAAATAGAAGTCAGTGGCTGGTTTTGTTTGCTCATTTGTGATATTTTCATTCAATTTTGTTTTGTTTTGAGACGACGTTTCACTATGTAGCCCTGGGTGGCCTGGAGCTCCCAGGGTCACCATGTCTCCTTGTGGAAAAGGCTGGCCTTAAACTTGTAGAGATCCTCTACCTCTTTTTCCTAATTAAGGATGTATATCACCACATCTGGCTATGTTCCCTGCTTTTTGTTTTTAAATACAATGAAACTTTCATTATACAAGCCAGTCACATTTTCAGTCAAGACATTGCTGTTGGGGTGTGGAGTTTAGGGTCAGGAGTTGGGGTTGCCTCTATGCTCAAGGTCCTGCTATTTCTTCTTGGGGGTGGGGGTTGGGGCAAAGATGGTGAGGAAATACTTAAATACTTTTTCCTCAGGGCCTCACCTAGCCAGGGGAAGGGGCTTTGATTATTTGGTATCTGTAATTGCAGCCAGTGGTCCTGCAGTCCCCTGTCCTCTATATAAGTCTTCTTCATGGCCTCACTTCCTTGGTTGCAGAGTTTCATGGATGCTAAGTCAGTCACTACAGTTCTTCCCATTATTTTCCAGTTATGCACACATCTGTGTATTTTTTTGTCTTATCACCTGAACTTTGCTCTTTGAGCTATTATGAGCTTGAGGAATTTTTATTTAGTCACTGAAATTTTAACATGCTTCTGGAGTAAAGCCTACATATTTCTATCCTCTATGCTGAATCAACATCATGCCAGCCTTAATGAATTCTAGCTGATAAACCACATCCTGTTATTAGCCATTTTAAAGAGAGAAACTCAGGTATGGAAGACGTTACACAAGTTGCCCAAGATTCTACAAAGAGTTTATAGTTCTTCCATACCAACATACCCTGCTCCTTCCTTCTCAATGCACACCCCTTTGCTGTAAGACCAGTTCCTGTTTTAAAGAGTTTGCAGATTTAGTGGGGAAATAACACATACATACAGGCAAAAGAATAGAATGCACTAATTGAAGTGCCCCAGTGTGCATTGCGGACTCAAAACAGGAAGAACAGTTTTTCTGCCCATTTGTGTCTGAAAGGCCATCTGGATTTTTAGTAGATGTCTTCCAGTACTATTGGAACCCTGCTTCTCATATAAGTCACATTTTTGTAGGTGTTAACCTTTATTCTTCTCCTACTGGAGAGCTGATGGAATTCCATAAAGGCTTAGAAATGGCATGGACAGTTAGTTTGTATTTTCACGGGTACCTGTCCTTAAGGCGAGTGACACTTAAAAAAAGATGAGAGAAATTAACTCAGTACACATTTATGATTACATTTCACATCAAGGACTTTTAAAAGAGAATTTTTACTTATTTTACTTTTGCTAGTGATAGCACAATTTTAATCTCACTAAACAAAAGCGGCTGTTTATAAACAAGGACCTGTCAATACCCAAGAAAGTGTATGAATTTATTCACAGTTGTCCAGATTTGCTCTTGCAGTCACTGCCTTGGTCAGTGTTATTACCTGTGGCAGTTATACAGTGTGGGGCCAGAAGATGCTCACACAGCCTCCCTGGTGACAGGCAGTCGGGTCAAGGCATCTCCAGAGCTGGCTGCTTCATTCAAGACTCTGTTGTTTTCTCTTGTATAACTGTCACCAAACGTCTTTCTTCCAGTCTGTTCCATGATTTTTACAACAACAACAACAAAAGCTTGGAGATAAGTAATTTCAAAAGAAAAAAGATTTACCAAGTGACAGTCTTGGAGGGAGAAAGCCCAATGTTCAGACAAGGAACTCCCAAGTGTGTCATAACACAGCAGAGTTCACAGGTGATAAAGAGGACATTGGAACAGAGAAAATCAATTTTGCTTTCCAGAAATCTCTGTCCTAGTAACTCATTCAGTCCCATGACAACCAGCCTCTGGGGCAGGGGGAGCACCCTATCAATCCATTCTGTGGTCCCCAAAAGAACCAATTGCCTCTCCCCAAGCCCTGCTTTCTGGGATGGTTTCACTGGGGACCAAGTCCTAGATTATGAAATTTGCCAACAAAGACCATATCCGGACCACGGAAAGCTTTCTGTGTCTCAGATTCCAATATGTAGTGAAGACAATGACAGACTAACTCCCCGTGCTATTAGGAGTTTTCCTTTAGTTAATAGCTCCAGCATAGCTTGTAAGCTATTAGAATAGCATCTGGTACAAAGAAAATAGTAATTATCATCAGTCCTTCTTCTAGAAGCCTCACACAAACACGGTAGCCCAAACGCTATATGACATGTTTTGCCATGAAGAAAATTTGCAAAAACTGTCCATTATTTTGTTTTGCACCCATTTAGTGAGGATTTAGCATGTGCCAATCACATTGCCTGGTGCTTGCAATATGGAGCAAAATTGTCTTGTCACAATGTCTTCACAGAATCCTCATCACAAACATAGTCTTCAGTCAAGTAGTTATACAAATCAATGCAAAATTGCAGCCGTGGAAAGAAGTGGCAAAGAGAGAGGAGCTGTGTCTTGTTGTCATATGTGAGCACACGGAATTTGGTGCCTGAGAGGAGAGAGCAAAGCTTTGTGTTCTTTGAAGAATGCAAGGGTGCTCTAAGTCACAGGAGGCAAGATCTGCTCCGTGCAGAGACCAAAAACGTCCTGAGAAGCTAATTAAAAAGTTCCCTTCTGATTACACCCTGGAGGATGGGAATCGCTTCCTCTTGCCCTTCTTTGACACAACTTGCTCAGAAGGAATGCGAAGGATGGGTGGGATCCTCCCCAGTAGGAGAGTGAAAGGAAGCCACATACCAGAAGCCTGACTCCCAGCCAGGGATGCAGCTGCTGGCTCCACCTCCACCCAGCGGGGACAACTGCTGCGCAATATTTCAAAGGCTAAGAAAGCTTACAGGAAAGAAGAAAAAAAAGTGTGTTTAACAGCTTCCTTGACTGGAGGACTGGATAAGAGTGGGGCTCATTTGAAGTTGCTCTTAGGGCAGAAATATAGTGGCTTTCCAGACATCTGTGCCTAGGATTCACCAAGCCCAAGAGAACATTTATGCAAAGAGCACACTCAGTCTCTCAGGGCATTTGGCAAGAAGGGTGTCATTTGAATGTAACATTTGCCTAAGTCTTGTGCATTTTAATGCCAGTTTACGGGAAAGGCAGACCTGGGACTTGTGTACAGAATTCCCTCCGGAGTTGTTTTCTACCCGAGCATGGAAGGGCAATATCTTTCTACTAAAATTTTGTTAGTTATTAACTTGAGGGGGGAAAAATACACCCCTTTTAAATAGGGTGTAGCAAATGAACAAGAATTGAATTTGTTTATGTATGTGCATCCAGAACTTGTGATCCCCTTGACTCGGCCTTTCAGCTGGGATGATCCGCGTAGACCATCACACTCAGTGAGAGTGTAAACCGTGAGCAGGGACTCAGTGTCACAGAACAAGGGCCGGGAAACAAAAGGAACAACCTTGGACACATTTGATAATTCTGTCATCTGTAGTTATTCCGGTGGTGTTTGTTTTGTTTTTTCTGTTTACTGTTTGGGAGCCTGCCACCCAGATCCAAAGTAAATACATGGAGACTTATTCTTACTTATGAATTCCTGGCCTTAGCTTGGCCTATGTCTAGCCAGCTATTTTAGATCAGATTACCCGTGCACCTTTAGCCTCTGGGCTTTTATCTTTCTCTATTCCTTTCTTCCCTTCCTTCTCCATGGCTGGTTGTGTGACTGGGTGGCTGTCCTTCCCTTTTCTCATTCCTGGATTTGCCTTTCTTCTTTTTGTCTTCCTATTTATTCTCTCTGCCTGCCAGCCCCGCCTTTCCTTTCTCCTGCCTCGCTATTGGATGTTCAGCTCTTTACTAATCCAATCGGGTATGTTAGGTGGGCAAGGTAACACGGCTTCACAGGGTTAACAAATGCAGCACATATTTGCATCATGAAACAAGTATTCTACAGCATAAGGAGATGTAACACATCTTAAAATAATATTCCACAACAGTCATATTGGTGTACTGACAACAGTTAATGACAATTGACTACACTTTTGAATATTGCTGAGATAGTAAATTTTATATGCCCTTACCTCTAATGAGGTGCAAAGTATATAAGGTAGCATACATGTTCATTAGCTTGGTCGTTACATAATGTTTCAAAACGTCATGTAGTATACCATAAGTATATACAATTTTTAATTTGTCAAATAAGTATAATGAATTATTTTGTTTCTGCTTGACTTAAATCTACCCCCTTTTCTCTATTTTTTTTTTTTTTGATTGTACCTATGTTTTATCTGGATCTCATGTACTTTCCCTACCTTCAAGCTTTTACATTTAGTGTGTGTGTGTAAGGTTTTATGCTCCACTTGTAAAATGATTAAGGTTATTATTTTTGGAGGACCTACTATGAATTATATAGGAAAGTCCTTGAACTCATGAGGACTGTAGTGAAGAGAGACATGGAACATATAATTGAAACTATAAAAAGCATCCAGAAGCGAAAACCCACAGGATATTCTAAAACTGAGTAGGAACAGTAATGGTGATGGCAACTAAGAAGAACTCTGTGCTTCCTACACTCAGGCAGAGCTCTAAGTCATTAACATGTATTCTTTTATAATCAGTTTTAAAATAGGGTAAGAAGCAATAGGCTTCCTTGTATACTGGTCCTGATCCCCATCTCCATTTCCTCTTCCCCCCAATGATGGTTCCTCTCCACCCCAATGCTTCCCCTTCGATGGCTTCTCTCTTATTTTCCACTCTGAGCCACCATTTAAGAACTAATCCTGCCATCATTGTCCCTTTTACCTTCCAATCTGCACTCCCACACAAACAAACCCCACACATGACATGAAAACCTCAAATCCTCTAAGGAGAGAAAACACGTGGTTATGTCTTTCTGAGTCTGAGATATTTCCCTTAACAAAATAATTTCCAGTTCCATCCATTTTCCTGCAATTATCATGGCTTTATTTTTCTTCATGGCTGAGTGGAAGTCCACTGTGCAGTGTCCACCACAGTTTTCATTTGCTTTCCTTTTTGTAAAATTATTTTTTTGTTTTGAGATTATAGTTCTATCGTGTCCCTTACCACTCCCCACCGAGTACTTCCATTTACTCCTCCTTGCTCGTTTTCAAATTAAAAATGCATTCGTCTGTAAATGGACATCTGGATTGGCCCCATTCCACGTACTATGAATGGTGAAGGGTAAAGAGGAATAGCTAGCACACCATGGTAGGCGACTTTAGTCCTCTATAGTCCTTTAGGTATAAACCTAGGAAGGCTATAGCTGAATCACATGGCCTCTACGTTTACATTGCAGTTTTGTTGTTGTTTTGGTTTGGTTTTGTTCTAATCACTATACTGATTTGCATAGCAGCAGTGGATAAAGGTTTCTCTTTTCCCACATCAGCACAAATGACCAATAAGCACGTACAAACACCATTTAGCATCTTTAGCAACTAGGAAATGCAAAGCAGAACCACTCTGAGATCTCTTTGTAATTGATCACCTTTTATTTTAAAGAGGAGAAAACCAAAGCCCAGAGGGATTAGACATCAAGTATTTTTCCAAGCTGTACAGATTAAAAATCACAGGCTAAGATTTCAATCCTGCGACTTTCAATCCTGGTTACAGTCTGTTACAGCTAAGAGAGCTCACCCTGGCCTTCCTTGAGGCATGGCACTGAAGTTTGGGGCAATGGTCATAATTCTGGAATGTTATTTGGGTGTTCCTTTAATAGGATGAATGAGCAGAAAAATTTCTCCTAACAATTAGTATAGATTGAAAATAAAATGTTTCTAAGTGTTAAGGTGGTGGAGGCAATGTGGAATTGGAAGAAAGAGGAGGCCCATCACAAGAGAAGAGGAAATAAGTGTCCTTTAGTCAGAACAACTGAAGGGTACAGGTCTCTGGAGAGAGAGCAGAGACTGTGCATATAGCTCGGTGGGCTTGGGAATTTTATACGGTGGAGGAACAAACTCTAGGGATGGAAGATTCCATCTGAGATCAGTTCCCCTGAAGTTTCCAAGTGGTAAATACCAAAGGAGGCTGGTATGTTATCCTCTTATCAGGAAATCCCTGAAGCTCAGCAGCCACAGTGTTATCATCAGTCAGGTTTCTAGTCTGGACTTTCTCAGCCTACCTGAGGCTTTTAATGCTTCAGTGGTATACTGGGATGGGGGAAGGAGAGTGGAGAGATATTAGTGAATTTCATATGAAGTGGAGAGTATATTTAACAGTGATGTACTGACATTTTATTCCTAGTTGGGACAAATACACTACAGTAAGATGTTAACAACGGAGGAAATGAAGGCGGGAAATAAAGACATCCTCTATAGCAGTGGTTCTCAACCTTCCTGCACTGTGACCCTTTTGTGGTGATTATTTCATTGCTACATCATAACTGTAGTTTCACCATTGTTATGAATCATAATGTAAATACCCCTATGCTATGCTGGGGTCGCGACCCACAGCTTGAGAATCACTGCAGTCTGTACTCTCGTTTGTAAATTTTCTGTGATAGAGCAAGATTGATAAAATCTGTGGGCAGCTCGAAGGCCACTGTGCTTCTTCTCTCAAGAGGTAGGCAGATAATCTTCAGTAAGCTCTTGCTCTGGAGCTCCAACAGCATGGCCACACTTTCAGCATCCCATAGGGCATCCTTCCTGTTTCTAAGCCTCTTCCTTGGTCAGGCTCACTGAACATGCTCCATCCTGTTCTTGTGCTCTGCTGCTTTCTGTAGCCCAGACAGTCATGAGCTGAGCATTTATCTCCCCTCACTGTCACTCAAAACTGGTATTCCCTTGTCTTGATTCTGCAAGACAAAAATGTTGTCTTAAAACCTTACTCCATTAGGTTACCTTGCTACATGATCCTAATCAAGTCCTGATGAACCATTTGGATCTGGCCAGAACATGAAAGACTCCTTTGGCATGAAAGCCCTGCAGAGACTTGTTGGTCTCTTATGCCTGCTTCCTATTGCTTTTGATTTTTTATTTCGGTAGTAATGTAACTAGCTTCCATGGAAGAAGGTGGTGAGGGTAAGCCAGAAGACCAGGGCAGTCAACCCAGCAGACAGGAGAGGTCAACTTGGCAGTAAGGGTTATTCAGGTTCCCAAAGTTCAGATTCCTACATATTTCTGAAGTGTGTCCCTCCTTGTATCAGTTAGGATCCATTCAATAAAAGAGCACCTTTTAAAATCTATCTTAAGAGAGAGAAAGCGTGTTCTACAGAGTGCTGCTTGTTCGGGTGACGGAAAAGGTGAGATGCCAAACAGAAGAGGAGGCCACTCACATTAGCAGGAAGCTATAATCAGCGCCGGGCTGCAGGGACAAAGAGAGGAAGTGGTGTTTCCATAGTCAAGGGTGGGATCCCTGGATAGAAGCCAGGACTATGGCATGCGTGCATAGAGGCAGCTGAAGCCAAGGAGGAAATACAAGTGCTGCTGTAGGTATCATCTGAGGCAGAGAGAGAGAGAGAGAGAGAGAGAGAGAGAGAGAGAGAGAGAGAGAGAGAGAGAGAGAGAGAGAGAGAGACTGAGTTTTTCTTGCAGTTTTCCAGTCCCTCTACAGTAATATTACTGGTCAGAGCTAACCAGAAACCCGCTAACCCAAAGGCTCTTTAAACACATCCTACAGAAGCCAGTTCTCTTTCCACACACACAGGGTGGCTGCTCCAGGCAAGCCTCTATCAGTCACAGCCTCCTCTCCTTTCTTCCTTTCTATTTCAGCTAGAATGATGGCGCTAACACACCTACATGTCTGGCTCTCGTTTAAACAAAAAATGACTTCCTGTCACTATGCATCAAGTCCAAGAATTCTACCACAAAATACACGTTCTTTCTCCTGTTCTGCTTTTCTCTCTAGTTTTTTCTCCCACAATTCAGAGCTAGTGCTTCAGTTTGGTAGGCAAAGTGCTTGCTTGCTTAGACTGTGCACAGTTTTAGACTCGATCCTCCTCAGGATTGCAAAAGTATGAAAAGAATGGTTTGTTTCCCACTGCTCATCCTGAGCGTGATGAAGGCTAAGGCAGGTCGGTGGCCCTGGTGTCAGGGTGTCATGACAGATTCCAAAGATATAACAGTCAAATATCTATCCTCAAGTGGTTTCTAGATCCTTTGGAAAAACAAGAGATTAGAGAAATGCATGGGCTTTGAAGGGATGGCAGCCAATTTTAGAACAAGTCAGTGAGAGCTGAGTGGTTCTTAGTAGAATCCATTAGGTTGGATAAGTCTGAATATGTGGCCCTACAGTTGATTGAGAATAGACTTCAGTGTCTAAAGTGGAAGTTCAGACTTTTCCCTAAAATTAACCCACTACTTAAATCACTGGCAGAATGAACTGCCATGGAAGGGGAACTTTTAACAGGACCTTGTAGTAACCTTTGCCAGACTATCTTTGGAACAGCGGCTTCCAGACAGCAACACAGAGACCTCTTAGGAAAGCTTGGCCTCAGCTTGGGCTTTTTTTCCAACTAGCTCTCATAACTTAATTAACCCACAGTATTAATCTACATTCTGCCACATGGCTGGGTTACCTCTGCTTAGTACGGTGATTCTGACTTGCCCTGACTGCTGACAAAATTCACGCACTTAGCTTCCTCCTCCTCCTCTGTCTCCCTGGAAATCCGGCCTATCCTCTCCCGCCTAGCTATTGATTGCCAGCTCCTTATTAGATGGATCACAGCAACACATCTTCACACAGTGTACAAATATCCCACAGCAGCAACTAGACACCAACCATCCTCACTCTGCCCCCCCTTACCATCCTTCCCACCCCCACAAACATTCCTCCTCAGCACCCATCCCACCTGAATGTCTTATTGCTTTGGTTTTGGTTTGTGGCTCACTATATTTAACCAGGGATATTTTTGTGGGACTCTGTCTGAAGCTGTTCCCCAGAACGTGAATAACTCACCAGTGGACATTTTACTGGAGACAAGAATGCCCTCTCCTTCAGCAATCACCAACTGCCATTAGTCTGCAACTTAGGTGTGTGCTGTCCTTAGCAATAGGGTCTTACCATCTGGTTCTGTTGGATAACCAAAGGCAATAGCAACATAAACTTAATGAAAAAGAAATTATGAAAACAATGTGGTTCACAACACACACACACACACACACACACACACACACACACACACACACACACACACACACACACAATAAAATACTAGAGGGGACCTGATATATTTCCAAATTGTCCTGATCTCCTAATATCTAGATTTCTAGAAATATAGAATTAATTTAGAAACTTTTATTTCCTATTGAATTATAAGCCATTTTACCTTAAGTTTCTCAAACTTTAGATATAACTAAGACATCTTTAACCTGCCCAGAGTTTGGGCTAATATGATTTTTATTTTATTTTGAGTTTTCAGAAGGAGACATTAGTTAATAAGATGGTTATATAGTAGGAGATGTCTACAGGAAGTAGATTCTGAAAAGTTTTTGTTAGGGAATAGTTTAGGCAAATAATACACAGAGAAGAGCTGACTACAGCTTGAAAGAGGAAATGGTGAGTGTGGCTGTGATATCAAGGGTCTAGCCACGGAAGCCCCTGGAATATACGGCTTTAATCGCCTTTCTGATTTGCACTGACTTAAAGAAAGGGCCTTCCTGGTGCTGGTATAGAAAACCATGAAATGGCATGGCCATTAAAGCTGAGCTATCTTTATTCAGGTCAGGGAATTCCAAACAGGAACAACAGTGAGGACCATTTCCCATAGCCCTCTCAAAGCAGGGAAAATAAAGATTTCATTCCTACCTTTGTGGGAATGTGTGTGGAGCAGATAAGTCTTTTCTTCAGTGTATGTGTTATAAACCTCAGTATATAGAATAGATACAAGCACTGATTGTACACTCAGAATAATCAAGTAAACAAATATTTACGTAATCATAAAATGAATGGTTATAATGTAGGAAAATGGCAAAGCCATACACTGCCTGGCTCAGGATCAAAGCTGGACTTGGAAAAAAACGAGTAAGTTATACAACGTAAAGTGCCTTACAATGATAGATGCTGCATCTGTCTCAGACTCAAGATGTCAAAGCAGCGGTCTTCAAGAGACTTGTACGCCTCATACCCCTGTAAGCATACCCCTCCCCATGGTACCAACACTTGGGTCTGGCCTGCCATTTTCATCCTTAAACTTTGCACACAGGATGATGTTTTGCTTTTTATAAGTTTTATGGGTCTAAAAAAAAACCTGTAAGGTGAAAAAAGTCATTAAGCTGCATGTCTTAAATAAAGAGTGAATTGTCACTCCTCAGGCTTATACACTTAGTCATTCATCTCCCAATTTAGGCATTCTTCCAAAGTAACACTGTATAACTGCTATACTGTAGCAGAACGAAAGGTAGATGTCTCACTAAATATGCCTTAGTCAGTAGGCTCTCCTATTTTCTGAGTCTAATGCATAGATGTTATAAGACTCCCTGTCTCTTTTCCCCGCATCTGACCTCTGATCAGCCATTGAAGTCAGTAGTTCTCAGCATCCTGTCCTCCATGAAGCAAGGTCCCTAGAACCTAGTGTTCAAACGGCATGTATAATATGCACAGATTGATGGAAAGGAGATGTGGCTGGCTCCAGTTTGTCCAGGTGGAGCTGAGACACATGGAAACGCATACCTGAAGTGAGGTGAGCTGTGTAAGGTATTAGGAACTGAGGCTGTGCAAGGCCATCTGGAGAAACTCAGCTTTTCCACTGTGAAAATCACCGTCATTGTTCACATTTTTCTTCTATTCGTGCTTTCCTGTTCTTTTATTATTAAATTTCTTCCCCATACCTTCCATTGCTCCCCCTCCTTCCTCTTCTCCAAGTCCTCCCCCAGCCTCTCCACTCCCCCAGTCTCCCCCCTCCTTCACTCCCCAGAGAAAGCGAGGAATCCTAAGGTGAGTCAAGTTGGTCTAGCATATCCAGTTGAGGTAGGTCGGAATCTTTCCCCCCAGTGTCAGGGCTGAGCAAGGTATTTCTCTGTAAGGAATGGGCTCCGAGAAGTCAGTTCATGCACCAGGGATAGACTCTGGTCCAATTGTAAGAGGCTCGAGAAACTGTACACACCTTTCAACTGCCATCTACACTTAGAGGGTCCAAATCCATTCCATGAAGGTTTGTCAGCTGCCGTTTCAGAGTCTGGGAGCTCCCAACAGCATGGGACTGCCTACTCCATGAGACTCCTCATCATGATCCATATTTCTTCACTCATGTAATCTCTCCTTCCTCCCTTCCCACCAGTATCTCAGTCAGGTGTTTAGCTATGGATCAGCTGCTGGATGAGGGTTCTATATTGGCAATCAGGGTGGTCATTCATATGACAGGGAAGGTCCAGTTTAGGCTTCCTCTCCACTATTGCTTAGAGTCCTAGCTGGGATCATCTTGGGGGTTCTTGGGGTTCTCTAGTATCAGGTTTCTCTCTAATCCCACCATGGCTCCCTCTGTCAAGATATCCACTTCTTAGCTGCTCGGGGAGGGAGGGGGTGTTATGGATTGTAGCGGTTATCCTGCTTTCCTGTTCTTTGGGACAAAAAGTTAGATCTAATTTAGATATTATTTATAATGGAAATTTAGTAACTCTTACAAAGAAGAAGGCCAACTAAATGCTTCCTTTGGTTTTTTGGGGAAAACCAATTCATGTATGTATTTATTTAGTTAGCTCATCATTTACTCATTCATTCACAGTTAAAGAGCGCTAACATTTTGTTTTTGTTTCTGCAGCCAGATAGTGTGGGCACTTGATCTAAAACTGACAGATGACTTCTGCTTTCTTTACTGAGTGTTGTTTAAAAATTTAGACCTGGGGCTGAAGGGATAGCTCGGCTGTGGAGCATGTGCCTAATATGCATAAGGCTCCAGGTACAATCTTTAAAAACAGAAATAAAAATGGGTATGAACTTGAGTGTTTAGGATGACAGAGCCCCAGCTAGTTTGGTGTTATAGCAGCAAAATAGCACATAACAGCTTTTTCTTCTATTTAAAAAATATCTTTAAAATTCTATAAAACTTTAAGTGTATAAGTGTTCACCCTATGAGTGTGTGTGTGTGTGTGTGTGTTTCACATGTGGGCCTGGTGCCCTCAGGGTCCAGAAAAGGTATTGGATTCCTTGAAAGTGGAATTCCAGATAGTTAAAGCCACTGAACTCATACTGGGAAATGAATCTGCCTCCTTAGCAAGAGCAGCAATCACTCTCCAGCTCCCTAAAAGAGTATTTAAAATAATTTCCACTTTAATTCAGAAGTTGGAAACTTTTGTTCCTTTCTGTTACTCTATGTATGCATCCTTGGGGAGAAGATATTAATTTATTTTATCTCAACATGTTTCAGAGTTTGTTAAGGATTGTAGCATCTTGCTTATCTTTTTTAATTTAATGTGTAAATTTCCTTTCTTTTCCCTATTTATTTAATTGCTACATACTAGGAACAGAATCTTAACCCTCAATATTTCACCGCGGTTCATATCTTCTACAAGTCATTTTATGGTAGATGTAGTTTCTTTGTTAACTTGTGGACAATTTATACTTCACCAACCCCAACTTTAACACTTAAAAAAATGAGATAATACTTACCTCCTACATACCTTGGATGTAGAAAGAATTAGAAATGTAAGGACTGCAGAGTGCTTTGTGAAAACACAAAGCCTTTCATCTAAGGGGGGTGCAGGGAACATTATCATTGTGTTGTTATTAATGGCTGTGATTCCCACATGGCTTTTTCACAGTGCCCTTGACTGCAATATAGTTGAATATTATAAGTGAAAGATGGTAAGGCTAAGGCCATTTCATTTTAGCAGCTCTTCTGGTTGAAACTCATTGTGGAATTCAGAATTCTTCCCCAACAACAAGCTCTCTAGTCCTTCAGTTTTTAACTACAAAATCATCAAACATCGTATGGTATGGTCCTTTTTTTTTTTCCTGCTTAACAGCAGTATTCTACACAATTCTAATGGTGACATGGTGACTTTTGATACAAACCTTTTTTTTTTTTTTTTTTTTTTTTTTTTTGAGACACAGTTGGAAAAGTTCTTGGGTTTTCTGCCAGAAGAATATTTGTGCTCAGCATGAGAGTTGTTTTATAGACTTTTCCTTATCTTCTTGGTTGGTTGGTTGGGTGTGGATGGGGTGGAGTCACAATTCACTAGTTTTCCTGCTGATGATATGCTTTCACATTCCAGTGTTCATCCCAAATGTTTCTTTCTGCTGGCTTGTGGAGCAGACCACATCTTCCTTCCAGACAGCTCATTCTGAGCACGTTTAAACTGATTTAATTTAGTTCTGGGATATTAACTAAAAAGGATGTACTGATCTCAAGTCTTGCAAGCTGTGGCTTAAGCTTCTGTTTGTTTGTTTTTTGATAATTTTTTTAACCTCTTATGGAAGATTGAGAGCTTCTAGCAAATGACAGTGTATTATTTATCAAAGAAATAATCAGACCGTTTATATTGTTCTACACAGACTTCATTGTTATTCACGTGATAGCCTTAAGTCTGTTTGGTCCTTTTGGATTAGTATCAAACCATGCATCTATAGGTCCATATGTCTGTATGTGTTTATGAAGTACTATTTATCTATCTGCCCACCCACTTATCTATCTAAATTATTACGAATTGTTAGCACTTCTGATTTTAACCAGGCATCTTGACAAAGGGATAAGACAAATGATTTTCAATTCCCCAAACTATCAAGCATTATCTATGCATTAGGAGATGAAAATAGGTTTGCATGGCAAACGTATTTCCCCTTTTAGTACTTACTTCAGTTAGTAACAATAGACTCTGAAGATTTAACATTTCCTTCACAGGGGCACATTTCTCCTTCTTTTGCTAAAGGGTGAGGTCAATACGAAGAGACTACTCAAATCATTCTTTACCTTTTTTGTCCCCTAGCTTACAGTGGTTTAATTATTGTCTATTCAGTTTATCCATTGACTAAAATTTAGCTTTTAATTTGTGAGTTAACTATTAATTTTCAAATATAGTTGTCATAACCAAATCAAAATCAATTTTATTGGTTTATCTTTAAAAACATTTTCCTTTTATCTTTCTAGCAAAAGATTATTGGATATACGTCCTGCATCTGAGATTACCCAATAGAGAATTTAAATTGGCAATAGCAGAGAAATCTGAGCTATCTTGTTCAAGAGGGAAAATGTTATTCATCTCCTGAGTTTCTCCCTGGCCACCTCCCACGTGTGTGAAGTCACCTAATCTCATAGCATTGTTTACTTTTAACTCAAGGGTAATGTTTTTTCCCCCTCTTCTGTCTCCTTTTTATTTCTTTATAAAGAAATAAAATTTAAAAGAAAATAGACATATAAAATTGCACTTATTTTGGTTTTGCTTTGCATTAATGCCTGAAATGTCTAAATCCAAGGATTTTGAACAATAATTAGACTAAAAAGAAAACAGGGTAAGAGCACATCAAATACCAAGTGTCAGCCCTGAAATCCTGTGCATATAAGTAACATAATCGGGAATGAGCAGGTTGTTTATATATATATATATATATATATATATATATATATATATATATATATATATATATATATATATATATAAAGCATATATATATATGCATATACACACACACACAGAGAAACACAGTCACACACACACTTACACACCCACTAACTACCACCACCAATTACTAAAAGAGGCCATGAATTTGAAAGAGAAGGGAAGGGTAACATGGGACACTTTGAAAGAGCAAAGGAAAGGGGGTGAGCAGTATAACTTTATTATAATCTTAAAAAATAAAAGCACTTTGAAAATGAAGAGAAGGTCATGACTTCTGAGAGAATTCTATTGTGATCAAAGTCAGCCAAAGCATTAAAACAAACAGAATCCCCATGGAAACAGTGAAGTTGGCCAGCAAGATGGTGCCAAGAATTAGCGGCCACACTGACCACCTGAGCTCACTCCCATGGCCCACTTGCTGAGTTACATCTTTATCACTCTTGTCCCATGGCATGTGTCCTTCCTCAGCCCCCAGATAAATAAACGATTGTTTTCTAAGTCAGAAAGAGTCTCGCCCTTATGAGGAATGTGAAAATTAAAAAAAAAAAAAAATGGTGTTTCACTGAAATTGTTCAAATTACTTTCTACTGAAATGGAATCACGAAACTGTTGACTTTTAA
Source organism: Phyllotis vaccarum (assembly GCA_033318265.1). NCBI lineage: Eukaryota > Metazoa > Chordata > Mammalia > Rodentia > Cricetidae > Phyllotis > Phyllotis vaccarum. The sequence goes on along the minus strand of JARWLC010000012.1, from coordinate 43,599,586 downwards.
AAAAATCATTTGTGTCATATTTCTAGATAGTGAAATGGTTCTCAACCTATAGGACATGTTGTTTTAAATTTTCTTTTTCTTCCAGCTTAGTGGGCTGACTGAAAGAAGAGGCAGTGGCAGATAGCTTGCTGAGTCAGTGGGAAGGAGCCATGTAATACTGAATAACTGTTTCTTTGATATGTGGTGTGATTAACACGGGTAAGGTACGTAACTAGGACCATTTGAGTGCCCGAGCTGGGGCATTTTCTCCTAGCTTCATGCCAATTGCTTTAAGCATTTAATTCAGGAATGCCCAACCTAAGCATATCCCAAACATCTGCATTATAAGTCTACGAATCACTTTACCTATTTATAGATGTTTTTATTTCAGAGAGATGAGGAGCAAACATGTGAGCAAAAATGTAAAAGAACAATAAAATTGCCACTTTGAAGGAAAAAATTATAAATATTGGTGCTCTTACACCTCTAACATTAATCTATCAGTTTAATAGATTTACCATGTCTACCAAATGTTCTGTGCCGTTAGCTTCATTTCCACAAGAGAGGTTCATATTAGGCCAAGGCTGAGGGGTTGCCAAGGAAAAATGCAGAATCTGGAGTTGAAAGCCATTAATTTTGTTCCTCTCTATAATCTCCAATTTATTGCAGCCAACTTTTAGGCAATGGAAAATTATTTCCTCTTTATAGAGCTTCGCAGTTTAAAATGGGAATTTTGCTTGAGCCCATGAGGGTTGAAGACTGTGCAAACTTCCCGTTCTTAGCTGCTTTCTTCCAGGCTTTGCAATCTCTAATGCCCGAGAGAATAGCTTTAGGAGGGGCTATGAAGAGTCAGAGGGTTCTTGTTTTCTGAATTTCATTTGCAGCCCTGGCAGCTAATTAGTAAGAGGAAACAGGAACCGCAGTGAGAGGAAGTGACAAAGAGCAGCTTCAGAGTGTTAGACCAACACACATATAAGAGATGGATGAGGCCTCTGGAGATGTCAACTATATAGGTTTTGTGTTTCTTATGCAAACCTGTATTTGATTGAGTTCTGAATTATGTTAAGCACTTATTTCTCATCTTTACCATTTGGCAATATAAGTGTTCACTTAAAAACATATTTTCTACTTATCCTTTGAAGATGTATACACATACACAGTGTACTTTGCTCATATCCATCCCTCACTCCCTCCTTTCAACTCCCCCCCCCAACATACACCCCTATGTGTCCCCTCCAACTTTATGAGCTCTGTTATTTTTTAATACTCCACTGAGTCCAATTAGCACACTTCATATTTTTAGAAGAAACACTTATAGCATTTATATATTTCTACATTCTTTTCGATGACCTCTGAACAGCATTGCCTTGTCCTTTCCTGGAACTTGGCAAGGACTGGCTGGGTGCAGTTCATAAGTGCAAAGGGAGTTCTTTCCACTTACGTGTTGAAGCGAACTCAGCAGGTGGACCAGGGAACAGCAGAGGCCTTTGTCTTCTAAGGCTGGACCTCACTCCCTTAACCTCACTCCCATTTATCACCCAGTCTTCTCTCTACCTCCCCCTCCTCTCTCATGGCTTTGGTTTTCTTATTTTTTTCCCCAGCCTGATGCTTTCATCAACGACTCAGTTTCCTTGGAATTATTCTTGGCTCACCTTAGGCATTTTTCATGACCATGGTTGTGACATTTCATAAGCAGACTGCTTCCTTGCACTGAACCCTTCTTCACTTCCCTGTGATGCTCTCTCCTCATTACTGTGCATCCCACCCACACAGCTGTGCAAGATTTCTTTTCTGCTAATCTCCTGGCTTATCTGCTTTACACTTCCCGAACGCCTCTACAGTTCATCCCAAGTTGATTTATGGCCAAGATAGCAACTCCTTATACATTTAGCTTACTGATTTCTTCTGTGGGTGGAAATATTCTTCAGGAGACAGTTTTGTTACTGTTTGTTTGTTCTTAAGTCACTAAGAATCATAATGAGAAAGATATAAGAAGCTTTTATGGGGAGCCTATGACTCATAAACATCACTACCTTCATCTTTCATGTTATCCTTACTTTAAAAACCCATGGAAAACAACCAGAAGGCCAATTGCTTACATAAATTCGGAAAACCAGCTCAAGGCTTACCTTGAAAAATAGCACTTGTCCTTCCTCATCTGTTGTTTGGAAGAACTATTCTTATAGTATTATTGTTTTGATTTCATTTTGATTTTATATCAATAATATACAACGTTTAGTTTATGCAAGGTTTTTCTACTTAAGTCCACGATGTAGAAGACATGGGTCTTGTCTTTGAGAATCCAAAAATACAGTTATGCACAGGCAGCTCATGGTATGCACTATAACAGAATTATGAAGAAGTGTTCCTGACTTAGGTTTGTAAGTTGCTATGTGGTGCTTCACCGAGGAGGCAACAGAAGTCTGGAGTGCAGACAAACAGACACTGCTTCAGAGGAATGCCATGGGTTGTTTGTTCAGTCCTTGGCCCATTATTTCGACCCCCATCTTCAGCTCTATATTAGCTTCTAAAGATGCTACCCAGTGAGTCTAGACTATGCCTTTCCTAGAATATGAGTGTTTCCCTGCAGTATGATGTAGGGTAGTGTAGTATGCAGAAAGAATGTAATTTCAGCCCTTGAAGAAACAAGCTTAAGGAAAAATCAATTAAAAATTAATATAAATTCTTCTGTCTGAGATAAAAATAACCAATGAAAATAAAATGATTTAAGAAAGCATATTTTGTGGGATTTGAAGCTGTGAGCCAAACTGAGAAGTGCATCACAAGACGGCTTCCCAATCTTGCTGTCCAATGTTGTGCTTATCCTTCTGAGACAGTCACAAGGATCCAATTTCCTCTAAATCAGGGCTGGAAGGATGCTCAGGCAGACCACCCTGAGGTGATGATTGCCTTCCTCAGGAGATGGCCACATGCACCAGGTCCTGTGGGAGGAAATGAATGAATCGCCCATTGTGTTTTGAGACTCCAACAAGGTTTAAAGGTGAATTTTCAGCGTGTTAGGGGTAATCATCACAGCGTGGTAGCCAGGCTTTGGTGGTCCCACCCTTCCTAGAATCAGTAAAGTCTTCCCCTGTTGAAATTATATAAACACTTGAAGCTTTCCTTCTGTCCTCAGAATTCCAGCTGTCTGCCAAGATTATGTTATTTGGGATGAGAATTTGGCAGCTTGCGGGTCTTCATTAAGGAATCGTTGCCTGTACCCTTTATTCTGCTGCCTCATTTACAATCTTAAAATTTATAGTTCTCTTTGGGGGCCTCCTGGTGTCAAACAGGGACCTGTCACAGCAAGGAAGAGATATCTCTGTGTGTTTGCCATGCTAAATAGTAAGCACAACTGTGAAGTTACTCAGGAGCTGCCTCCCTGGCAATTCTTAGGTAGGATTTGGTAATAAAATACACAAAGTTTGAGAAGCTTCACTTTCAGGACATGTCTTGACCTTTGGCCCCTTACTTCTGTGTTACCATAGTGATTTTGGAAGTCAAAAGCATCATTTTTCTCTAATATGTGGGTGACTTTGAATTTGTCATTTTCCTCAGCACACATTCTTGTTAGTTGCAGATTGAGTGACATTGAGAAACTCTGAGAGGTGGGGTGGGTGGTTTTCGGTGGGTTATGGATGATTGTCATTGTTTAGGGTGTAGGTTACAAATTGTTATTGGTTATGGTTATGGAGAAAGCTGAACAAGGGAGATGAGATTCAGTGTTCTTGTTTGAAAAAAAGAAAGAAAAGAGGGGATACAAATATGACAGAATATAAGGATAGATTATTGAATTTACTTTTAAGAGCAATTACTAGTTTTAAATATTTTATATTGGACTATATATTTTGTATATCGTATACAAATTGTGTATATTGATATTTTTTACTGCACATGTATTTCTATGCTTGTTCAAGGTATTGTACCTATACAACTCATCTAACAATGTAATACAAATTGATAGTCCTTGAAAGTTATTATTGTCAACTAATTAGGAGATAAAGAAATGTAAATTAGTAGTTAGGTACTACAATCAAACTTATAGATATTATAGAAAACATCATATTAGATATGTTTTCAAGGTCAAACAGATATATTTTAAATGGACAGGCCTTCTTCAAATACTTCTGAGATCTACAGAATGTGGCATTTAGGATTTTTTAATAACATAACTTCTTATTATTTTAATAAAACATAAAAAAATAAAACATCTATTCCTGACACTATTAATCTAATTTAAAGAAGATGATGGGCATCAAAGAAACTATGTGGTATGAAGTTTCTGGCCTTTCCAGCCTAATCCCAAGGTTCAGACCTGCAGTCTCAAAGAAACACACAGAAGCTTATTTCATTTTATGCTGATTGACCTAAGGCTCAGACATATTGTTAGTTAGTCCTTTCATCTTAACCTACTTCCATTAATCTGGTTAGCTATGAGGCTCAGAACCTTTTCTCAGAGCAGCATTTCAACTTCTTCCCTCTGCATCTGCTGGCATTTCATCTTGGTGTCTCTGTGGTGTCTCTCTGGCATCTCTGCTCTGTTATTCCTGTTCCCAGAGTTTTCTTAGTCTAGTAAGCCCCGCCCACACTTCCTGTCTGCCTCTGGCCCATCAGCTTTTTCTTAAACCTGCAGGAGGGACAAATATTTATGATGTACCAGAACATACTTCCACAGTAAAACTCCATATGAAGTGGACCTTCTTAGCTGCAAAAGTTAGCCACTGGGCAAGAAAGTGCCCTTGCCTCAACTGCTGACAGTGTGATGTCCAAAAAGGACAAGGAGGACACACAAAAAAAGAACTGCTTAGCCTTTCCAAGACAAGGTAGGAAGGTTGTTAAAAATATCCTGCTCCACAGAGAAGTCTGTCAGATATGCTAGGCCTATAGGCTGAAGATGGATGCTTCAACACAGCAGAGGAAACTTGGGTAACTGTCCAGGCAGCCAACTGTTTCATTTTTCACATTTTTGTAAGTTACTTGCTTGCATGTCCTGTTTACTTGGTTAATATTATTTCCCTCTTGGGTCTCTAAGGGAGTTGAAGATGAGACAGTTATAGTTTTCTAGTGAGTGACTGTGGGAGATTGTGTTGCTCCATTGTAAATAATTGTCCCACCCACTGGTTTAATAAAAAGCGCTGATTGGCCAAAGGCAGGCAGGAAGTGTGAGCAGGGCTACCAGACTAAGAAAACTCTGAGAACAGGAAGCACAGAGGAGAATGCCAGAAAGAAGCCGGAAGAAACAGAGGACAACTATGCTGCTCTGAGAAAAGGTACTGTGCCGCATGGCTGAACAAGATAAGAGTCATGGGTTAGATTAAGGATAAAGAGTTAGCAAATTATATGCCTGGGCCTGAGGCCAAACAGCCTAAAACTATTGAAAGCATCTGCTTGTCTCTGAGTGGGTCTGTGGGTCTGCGGGCCAAAACCTAGAGGCTAGGCCCAAAGTCAGGGCCAGAAACCACTTACTACAAGTGACAGTTTTAGAAAAGAAACTCACTTAGTGGTTAAGGTGTTTAACATTGACAGACATCAAAAGATAGTTTTCAGTTAGTAATACAAGTTAGATAGAAAATGAATTAGATACAATTCTTTGGACTCACCAAAATAGGATAAATAATGCAATGTTTTCTTTGAATTTGTCAATTGCTAATGGACTGGACATTACTCATGTAATTATTGTTTTTATGTATTATATATAATTATACCTGTTATATATACTTTTTTATGTCAGTTATTACCTTTTTATTTTTGTCAGAAAAGGGGATATGTGGTGATATATTGTATATTTAATAAAATCAGCCTGGAATATCAGAGGACAAAATCACCCACAGTGAAGCCATGAAGGTCAGAGAGTGTTGACTCACATCTTTAATCTATCACTCAGGAGACAGAGATCCCTCTGTACCTCTATGAGTTCAAGGCCTAAAAGCCAAGCAGTAGTAGCTCATACCTTTAATGCTAACTCTAGAATTATGATACAGAACTGAACCGGAAGTGAAACAGCTAGGCAGAAAAGATACATAAGGTAGAGGAAAGCAGAAATTCAGGCATTCTGTAGAAGCGACTAGCCAAGCGGGGGACTCCTGAAGACAGCATTTACCCTGTTCAGCCTGAGAAGTTGGCTGGGTGAGAATTGACTGTGGTCCTCTCTCTGATATTCCAGCTTTTCCCCCATATCTGGCTCCAGGTTCATGCAATAGAGTTGGAAATACAGGCTGCTTATTGAACGGACTTCTTGTGGACAACAAAAACCTCTGGAGGAGATAAAGAAAATGATTATGCAGAAGAAGTTGATTGGGACATTGGTACAGAATCCTTCCTGTTTAGTTTTATGGAGACCTCTGAAACTGAAGTGGACCCTTAGAGTTGTCGTCCCAAGTGGGACTAGGAGGATTTGGCCTTATAAACCTGTATCAGCCAGTGACTGGCTACTGACATCCAGACCATGTACATAACTTTGACAATAGGCTTCTCTTTAGTTTAAGCACACAGAGAATGAACTGATAGCTGGTGAGTTCTGATAGCACTTGAGAAACAGGAAGAACCTTTCACTGAGGACCAATCTGAATGTAGCATCACGTGTCTAGTACAGGTGACCCCTGCTCCATTCAAATTTGCCCGTCTTATATTCAAAGTAACTCTTGAACAGTCTTTTGAACATCCCTTCTTTGGTTTTCCAAGACAGAGTTTCTTTGTATAACAGTGCTGGCTGTCCTGGAACTCACATGGTAGACCAGACTGGCCTAGAATGCACAGAGATTCGCTTGCTTTTGCTCCCAAGTGCTGAGATTTAGGCATGAACCAAGACTGCCTGGCATGGACTTATCTTCTTAAGCTAGACTGAGAACCAGAAGTCAGTGGAATGAGCCGTGAATTCTTCTCTCAAACATCACTACAAGTCCTCACTTTCCCTCCGTTATTAATTCTAGATTTTTCTCATGCTCACCTATCTTTTTTGATGGTCAGTTACTTCCTGATGATACGACTCAGAACCACAGTCTTGGATAATCTTAGTCTCTTATTATTACTGTGCCTTAATCACATCAGAATGACTGCATTTTTCTTTTCTATTTGCATTTCTAAATGGTCACAGGAATGTCCAAAAGCAGTCTAGCTGGTGACAGACTTACTCTTCATTGCCTTATTATGTAATAGTGGTCTTCTGATACCTGCTGACTGGCTAAATACTTTGCTGAAACAACATTTCCTCCTTTTGTGTTCTGGTTCTTCGTCACAAGATGATATCGTTAGGGTATAGATTGCCAGAGTGCTCTCTCTTTTAGAGCCAGGATCATAAAACATATGGCATGTGCATTTATACAGAAGGGAAGCACAAATTACTCTAGCAGGTTATAGGGAGATATGAAAAGTATGACCACATTTGCTTCTACCCCTACATTCCTTGAGTTATGTCTTTTTGGAGGAAGGGAGGTACAGCACCATAGCAAGCTATATACTGGTCCTGGAAGTGGCTCCCAAGCTGGAATTTCAGTTGTGCTTTCAAAAAGAAAATTCAACAGACCATTAGGGCATTTGTTTCTGTGAAACAAGGAGATATAAAACATGCCCAAAGGATTCTATCACTATGGTGGGATTGCACATCTGCTGTGCTTGCTAGTGAGTTCTGATGAATTATTACGTAAGATATTATGTTATGGCACCAAACACCCTATAAACCATTGGGCAGTATTCAAGTAAAGCCCTTACTCAAAAGAAAGGCAAATCACATGGGAAATTAGTATCTTTAGGGGATTGTGCCCTAATATGAACTATTACTGTCAGGTTGGATATTCCGGAGCATCAACAAGCAGTCCCTGCTAAGTAAAAGCCCGCCACTGCTTTGAAACATTTATAGTCTTTATTCTTACTAATTTAACCACCTTGTTCATGTACCCATTTTGTCAGTTTTTAGTTATGATATGGAGAACCTGCCAGAGATGACCACTCAGACACAGCTTATAGCCAACTAGAGGTTATTATTTCTGGTAGCTGGGACTACACTCAAGTATTCATGGACCCAGGTGTAGCCCTGAATGTCCAGAACAGAGCTTTTGAAGGCAAAAACCATATCCTGACATCCCGCTTATCAGCTGCAGGGGGGCTTCACACAAAGAAGCGGTTTAACAGAAGCTAAGTTAGCTGGAGCACCATGACCTCAGGGTCCTAACATAGAGTTTGATAATTTTCCATGGTATTCTCCATCGAGGAGATCAAATTCTAGTTAAACCTGAAATGGTCTCCGCAAGGATACAAGATAAAGGAGTCTCAGCACTGTTTTGCCCTGTCACAGGTAGACAATGACAAAGTAGACCTGGCTGAGTTGTTTTGGTTACCAGGCTGTTTGGCTTCTCTGTCTATGTTGGCTCTATCTGGTAGGTTCACTGTGTGATATCAACATTTTTATGGTTTGAATCGACTCACATGTTTAGCTATGTTCCTTGGTCCTAATCTCCCCGATCCCTACTTTTCTTTCTTTAGATTGTCAATCAGACTGCTAACACAGTGTGCACTACTGATGAGTCTACACATGTTGTCTGACTCTGGATCACTTCTTCTAAATAAGGATGAAAATCATGTGTGGGAAAAAATGGGTTTGGGTGACCTCCTAGAGTCCTTACCAGTATTCTAGATCCTCTATATTGAGTGAGTCTCAAAATTATAAAGTCTCATATCAAACTTCATGTTTTACTTAGTTTTATTCATCAAACGTCGTCCTCTGCAGGTAATCTAATGCCCATTTCTCACATCCTAATGGTGCATGGTGACTCGTATTTGCATCTCATTTAGGGTGTAGTGCTTTTACTCCCTTCTTAGAGAATCTAGTATATCCTTGGATTAATTACACTGGAACCCAGCCTTAGTTGTCTGCCAAACAGCCACAAAGGGAAGCAGGGACACATTCTGAGGGAGACACATATTTGTTTCAGGGGAAGGCTCTGAATTATCTCCTTTGAGGTGGAGAGTTTTGAAACATTGGTGGTTGTAGGGCATTTCTGCAGTCTTGTAGGATGGCAGGGACTCTTGGAATTCAGGACTTTGTGTGCTTCTACATAGATACCTAATGAATATGTCAAGGCCCTATTATTTTCCAGCCAGGGCCCTAATCTTGCCTTAGGCATTCTCTCTTGATTAGAAATTTAACCTTCTACAGATCTTGGATACTATGATCATTAAATTTTCATTCTGTCAGATTTTTATTCTCCCCTACTAGAGAAAATAGGACTTTTTGTATGTTACCTAAAATATCCTATACTTTCACGTGCCTATAACAGAATACAATTTCTGACAGCTTTCCCATTTTATTTTTAGAAAAAAGAATCTTTGACAATGTAACATTTGTTTGTGCTTCAGCTTCCATGCCCACTTTATTTTTTAAAGTATTTACATATAATACTTGCTAATGCATTCCATCAACATTTACACCATCACACCCCACCAATCAGAAGTGAGGTTTCATTTCATGCCTGGGGTTACTCTGTTCCAGTGAAGCAGTAAGTGATTCAGCTCCAAACCCCGTTTTATTTTAAACCTTGTTAGAGAACTACACCTACCTGGGCTTTTGAGGGAGTAGATGCCAAAGATTAGAGTGTGCTCTCTACTTACTAACTAGACTGCTATCTGTGGAAGGGAAAGGTTGGACATAGAATTGGGACAAAAACAAGTTGAGCTGAAGCAGATTCAGCCAAAACAACAGAGACTCCTGCAAGACTGAATGTTTCAGAAGTTTTCCTAGAAAGGATCACGATCCGGTTCTTTCTTTGTATATTGCTTGGTCTTTGGATGTGGTTCTCCATGTAAAGTCTTGTACAGATTAAAGAGGTCCCTGGAAGGGAGTGATAGCCAACAGGTACAGACAACTTTCCAAGCTGATAGAATAACCTAGCTTTCATTGAAGAATAATCTGGGCACCAGAGCAAATCATGTCAGGGAACCAGCTGTGCCAAGTCCTAGGAAAGCACATTTCTAAAGGACTGTGCCATCTTTTGGCACAACTCTGTCCCTTTGCTCACTCTACCATTTCTGTCCCATTGGTCCATTCTCGGATCTTAATTCTTTCATTGGCTAACAAGGGCATGTGATTCAAGCATTGCCTCTCAGCTTCTTCTTCTTCTTCTTCTCACTGTCCAATAAACCCTGGCTAGTCAAATGCTGCCATTAGTCCCTGTGTGGATAATAAGTCAGTATGTTAATGCTTATCACCATGCCTTTAGTTTTCATTGCCCTCCAAATTTCTTGAGAGCTATAACTTTCTCATTTACTTATATGTGTGTAGCAAACAATCAGCTTGATGCATTTCATGTGTCACATATATTAAATAAATTAATTGATCAAAACTGTTTCCACTTGTCATGTAGTGTAATACACGGGGATAGACTCAGAGAGGTCCAATTTGAGACCTTTATTGGTCATAAGTAATAGACAAAGATAAGTCAGTATCTTCCTGGATGAGTTTTACCTTCCATAAAATGTCAACAAATGATCCCACTTGATAACATTATACTAAAGATAGAAAATGACATGCCACATGGAAGAGTTTAGCCTATGTGAATGGCAGGAGCTCTTTCTGTTTATTACTCTGTGTTCACCAGTGACCAGTGTTTGCCAGTGACCAGTGTCCCCCTGCTGCCTATAAGTGCTTAATTTACTCTTTTAAATCTCTGGGTTTATCACAAACAGAGAGACTCTTACTACCATTGCTGTGTATCTGCTTTACCTCTTCAGTACTGGACCAATTATCCAGATTCATGTTCAGATTCTGAAAAATAAATGAGCCTCTAAAAACTGCCATCACCTCCCAAAAGGCTCTGGAGTAGTGAACCGTTAGCCATGGAGGACAACAGGATTTTATGCAGGCTCATTGATGGCGATTTCACTCTGAGAGGAAAGGGCAGACAAGAAACAACATAACAAGAAAATAATAGCTCTTAAGATGCGATCCTGCTCAGCATACAGTGATGGGGGTAAAGTGGCCATGACGTGTATTTGTGGAGAGGATGAAACTTTCCTAGGCTGGAGACAGAGAGTGGATGCTATACAGTCACATGATGAAGGTCATCAAGGATGAGTAGAGACAAACAGAGTAAAAAACAAAAACAGAACAAAAAAACAAGGATTCCAAATAGCTTTGTGGACCCAAACTATGGAAACAGAGAAGGGACACAGGAAAGAAGGCAGGGACATGACTCCCTCACCTCACCACCCCGAAGGCATTATTAGATAAGCTTGACTCAGGACCTTCTCTTGCTGTTGGGGGGCTAGAGATATGGCTAGTAGGTTAAGAGTGCTTGTTATTTTGGGAGAAGACTAAGGTTTTGTTCCCAGAACCCACATAACAGCTCACAACCATCTGTAGCTCTAGTTCAGGGGGTCTAACACTCAAGTCATTAATGCATGTAGGCAAAATACTCAAACCCATAAAACAAAATAAATGTTTCCTATTAAAAGTATTTTTGCTGTCCTTTGACTGATCTCTTCTAGCTCTGTAGAGTATACTAACTCAGTACTTTGTCTGTTCGAGCCTGGACACTGGCCCTTTAGAGATAAGAGACAGTCTCCATTAAGTCTAAGAGTGCTATCAGGTACACAGTAAATAATACTGAATGGCAAATAGAAAGGTATTTTACCCAAAATTTTAATTACATGATCAAAAAGTTATTCAGGAACTCAAGAGAGTTAGAGAACTTTAGATATCTTTTTTCAAATTTTTATTTAAAGAGTTTTTATACAATATGTTTTGGTTATATTCTTTTCTTTCCCTGATTCTTTCAGTTCTCTCTGTCCTGCTTCATTCTCTATTTAAATTAAAAAACCAAACCAACCCCCCCAAAAAAACCAAAACAGACAAATTAAGACAAAAAATAGAACAAAATAGACAAAAAGCACAAGACACACACACAAACACACAGACACACATACACAGGCACAGACATACACAAACACACATGTGTACACACACAGACACAGACACACACATGCACACACACACAGGTGCACACATACACAGAGACACACACACAAACACACACACAGATACACACAGACACACACACATGCACACACACAAATACACAAGCACACACAGACACACACACATGCACATGTGCACTCACATGCTCACATACACACACATGTGCCCAGATACACGCACACACATAAATACACACAGACACACACACATACACACAGATATGCATACGTGCACACAGACATACACACATGTGTAATCATATACAAACACAAATAGACATACGTATGCATACACACAGACACACACGTGCATACGCACACACACGCATATGCATATACACACATGCACATGTGCACTCACATGCATACATACACATACATACACATGTACACATGCACATGCACACATACACGTACACACAGACACACACATATACACACACATGCACATGCACACACATGCACATGTGCACTCACATGCACATACACATATGTACATGCATACACACGCATATGCACACACCCACACATATGCATGCATGCATACACGTTTGCATGCATACACATACACCCGTGCACCCGGTGGTAGACATGTTATGTTGGCAACTACTCCAGGCCTGCCCTGGAGTGTGTTTGCTATATCCTGTGATTTTCAATCGGAGAAAATTGGCTTACCCTGCCCAGAAGACTGAAAGCAGCTTCTTGGTTAAGAGTAAGAATTTGTGTCCACTCGGCTTTCCAGTGTTGGGATTTTATCCAGTTTGAACCTGTACAGGTCTTGGGCACGCTGTCAGGGTCTCTGTGAATTAATATGTGATTCAGTCTTATCGTATCTGGAAGACTCTGTTTCCTTGGACATGACCCTTTAAAAATGTTTTTGTCTCTTGTACATAAAGATCCCTGAGCCTTAAGGGGGAGGGTTGATAGACATTCCATTTAGGAATAAAAGCTTCCAAGAAGACTTCCACTTTCTGCATATTGCTCAGTTGTTGGTCTTTGCTGATCACATTTAGATTTTTTTGTTGTTGCTGTTTTTGTTTCTCTGTGAAACAGTCCTGACTTTCCTGGAACTTACTCTGTAGACCAGGCCAGCCTCGAACTTAAGAAACGTGCTGCCTCTGCCTCCCTAGTGCTGGGATTAAAGACGTGTGCCACTGCCCGGCCTCATACTCCCATTTTAAAGGTTCAAGTTTAGGATGAGAAACTGAATAGAATCCGAATCAGCAACTGTGTGATCTGGACCTGCAGACAGTCTTCCTGGCCTCCATATCCTTTACCTCCAGTGCTGTGAGAAACAAGTTATGTGAACAAAGCGGCTGCTTTCTGTTTATTTCTCTAGAACAAATTCTCATAGCTGTGGTTCAAGTTTAAAAATGTTCTTCACGAAATGTGTTGGAACTTCTTAAATGGGTTTAGTGATAATAACACCAAACAGACCAAGACACCCATCGAGGCGATGATTTGATTTATCAGGAGAGCTTGTAGAATGATGAACAAGCATGGCCACCAAGAGTCCCCATTAGCATCTTAGCCCTACTTCTTCTTACTGGCTATATGATTTTTATGCACAGTATTTAATCTCTATCTGCCAACATTTATCACCAAAAGAATCAAGTTTTAACCACTGTTTTGACAGTAGAGATTACAAAGGTGAGCAAAACGCACAAATTCTCTGGTTTTATATAAAGATCTAATAATAAGATTAGTGTTCATCCTATGTGGTTATGAGGATAAAATGAATTTTCACATATAATATGTGTACAATAGTGATATAAGAAGTACATAAGGACATTTAAGTATTGCTATTATTACATAACATATATATATATATATATATATAATCTATTTATATCTGTCTCTCCATCTCTCCCACAGGATTGATATTTAGGAAACTAAAGTGGTTTTTTCTTACTCTCATGGTGGCCTACCTTGATTCTAGGACCTCTGTCTTACCAAGTGACAATTTACTCTTCTCCTGGATAGTTCTAAGATCCTTCTACCTGCCCACTTGACTTTTTATTAACTTTGAATTGTATCAACTTCTCTGTAGGACTCCCCTTTAATTCTGACCACCCAACTCCCAATTCCCTGGCATACAGAGACATTACCCAGCTTTTTCCTACAGTGTATTTTCCCAGTGTTAATCATTGGTTGTGACTATTAATGCTCTCCATCAAAGCTCCTGTTTTTCATGCATAGTTATCTTTCCACAGATTAAAAAAAAAAAAATGGAAGGGGTGATGTCATATATGTCTTTACCTTTCCTGAAAAGACTTTTTCACAGTGGGTGTTTGCAATTTACTACTGTTTGGTTTTCATGTACTTTCTGTTTGTAGAAGCCGCAGATAACTTGATGCTGAGGATACTATCAGCCTAATGGTTTTGGGAGGAGTTGGGATAGCAGCATAAAAGGGTGGGGGTGGGGTAGTGTAGAGAACAGCAATTATGGATGGGCTAAGTCTCAACATCACAACTGCTAACTCTGGGAGATTAGTTTGTAAAACTACCTTGAGGAATAGGAAGGAGGCTTCCCACCAGCTTTGTTATTATGAGTTAACCACAGGCAGGTGGAAAAAGTAACTTAGCAAATACAGTGAGAATTGCTTCTCAGTGTTAGGGATTCGTTTTCATCTTGCTACTCAAGTGTTCAAGAATCAGCAACACTCAGAAATGTGTTAGGACTGGAGCACTTGACTTTCAAGGGAGCTGGAGCTACTGTGTTAGAATCTACACCTTAATCAAAAAAAAAAAAAAAAAAAAAAGCAGGCTTTTGAAATGTGGAAAAGCACTGAATTCTAATCTTGAATGTTAAACATTTTCTATCTAAGATGTTCTCTAAGCCAGTTAAAGGAGAGTTTACAGATGGGGCCCAGTATTTGTAAAGCTTCTCCAATACTAGGACGCTCGAATAGAAGGTCATTGCTATTGGTAAATATTTGAATGGGGACAGATTTGAATTTGTTTATCTTTGAAGCATTTTGTTTTTATTGTTATTGCTGTTACTTCTCCTCTTCCTCCTCCTTCTTTTCAATGTGTGTGTGTGTGTGTGTGCAGATGCATATTCACGCAGGTGTATGTGTGGATGCTTTGAGACAGGTTTTCTCACTTAGAGTTCACTGATTAGATTCAGCTGACTGTCCAGTGAGGCCCAGAAATATTTCTCCATTTCACTCTGCCTGTTTTTTATTTTTTTTAAAATATGTGTGTGTGTGTGTGTGTGTGTGTGTGTGTGCGCGCGCGCGCGTGTATGTGCCTGAGTGTATGTATGTGTTTGACATGTATGCATGCAGGTACAGAGTCTAGAAGATGGCATTGGGTCACCTAAAACTGGAGTTATAGGCAGTTTTGAGTCACCTGACTTGGGTGCTGAGAACTGACCACAGAACTTCAACAAGAGCAGCAAGTGTTACCCACACAGCTGGATCTTCAATCTCTCCCAGTTTACCCTTCCTTCCTTCCTTCCTTCCTTCCTTCCTTCCTTCCTTCCTTCCTTCCTTCCTTCCCTCCCTCCTTCCTTCCTTCCTTCCTTCCTTCCTTCCTTCCTTCCTTCCTTCCTTCCTTCCTCCCTCCCTCCCTCCCTCCCTCCCTCCCTTCCTTCCTTCCTTCTTTCCTGCCAATCAGAAAAGAGCAGACCCTGAAAACCTCCCTCGCACCTTCTTTTTTGATACATCTCTGGGTGTGTGTACCCTGATGCATCCAAAGATGCTACTGCTAATCAAGTTTAAACTAATGTGACTGTTGCTTGCTTAGTCGATTACGTTTCCTGGAGATGACCTAACTATCCCTGGAATTCCCCTAATCTGGGCTTACAAGGAGCCTGTGAGCTTTTTTCAGGGTCATCACCATTTTGTTATGTGGTGACCCCTGTATGTGGGAAATTTCACTCAATAATTTTTTTCCTTGATTTTGCATACATGAGTGGTGGTCTTTTGTGGGGGTGATTTGCAGACCTTAAGACTTATGCCATAATTCCTAAAAGAGACAGTTTCAAAGCAGGCTTTCTGATAGTCTAGTTTCTTCAATCTCTCCAGCCCTCATTCTGGGATGTTTCTTGAGTGCAGGAGCTGTGATGCAGATCTATCAATTTGTATTTTATGAGTCCTATGTAGTATTATAATAACAACCTGGAGTCAGATACTGGGAAAGCTGGAATATCAGAGAGAGGAAACAAAGCATAGCCAGTTCTCAACCAGCAAACTCCTCAGCAAACTCACACAGGGTGTAAGTGCCATCTTCACAGATCCTCACTCAGACAGAATGCTGAACTTCTGCCTTCTCCTGCCTTGTATTTCTTTCTTGGTAGGTCCTGTTATTTTAGTTCCTTGTTCAACTCTCCTAGAGCTAGGATTAAAGGTGTAAGCTACCACTGCCTGGCTGTTAGTCCTTGAACTCGAAGAGATAATGAAAGGACCTCTGGCTCCTGAATCTCTGTCTCCAGAGTGATGGGATTAAAGGTGCGGGTCACCACTCCCTGACCTTCCTGGCTTGGCTGTGGGAATCTGCCCTCTGATATTCTAAACCAATTTTATTAAATATACAATATATTACAACACGTTTGGGCTGGCCTCATCATCATCTCTTGATATTTTTTTTGTCAGGAATCATCTCACGGTGGTGAGGGAGCTGACTCACTCAAATTTATATCCGGCTGAGCGTATTGGTTAAGTTGTAGCAGAGATTCTGTGGATTGAGAACTTGGTGGAACATGGTAGGTATTCTGCACTCCTCTATTGGAAGGTATTCCATCCCGAGAAGCTTTTGTTTTTGATTATTCAGCCTATCAACTGTCTTAGGCGTCTACCTTTGACCTTTTCAGTAGTTAATTCATGGGAAGGAAGAAAAAAATACTAAAATGCATACCCAGCCTTTCTCCTCTCCATGTTTTGGCTGCAGTTTGGGACAAAATAAAGGCTGGTGGGAAAGACTGAGGTGACATTTGGAGATGACTTGGTGACTTACTGGATTGTGTTTCTTTTAAAATGTTAATTCCATAAAACAGCAAAGGCTTAATCCAAAAATATATAGGCAGTCTTCTACTACCAAGTTTCCCATGCTCTGTGATTTAAAAATTGAATGACAAGCCTTATTTACTTACATAAGTCACTAATCTTCTGTCTACTGATTCATTTCATTACTTTCATTTCCGGGAGAAGCTTTCAGGGACCTAGCTGTCAAGTTTTATATTTGAAAATGAGTATGAGTGTGTCAGTAAAAGGAGGCATCTTCCCAGACTTTCTTTAACTGAGAATGTCACATGTGTGAAGAAATGCCCTTCTAGTCGATACTGGGTGTGAACCACTTGAAATATTGGAGGAGGGCCAGCATTTCATCATCTTACCCCCATGTCTCCGAACATAGTGTCATGCTCTCCCATGTTGCTCCAAGGTAATGAAATGCCATAAGGCTTGTCCAAAATGCCAGTGGTGATACACCTCTTCACCTGGAGCATGGCAACTGTAGTTCAGGCAGCTTCTTTCCCAGCTGAAAAATGCTGGAGAACCAGCAGGACAAGGCCTTCATAAGTACCTGCTTACAGTTACTGGCAAACAGTAAGCACAATTAAATTTCAGTATTGAGTCACTCATCCACTGATCAGCCTGACTTCAGCTCCTACCACTGAATTTTCAGGCTGTGTTGGATTTTGCCATATTGAGCTTAGTTTGCATTAATAGATGTGTGCTGTTGAATTCTAGAAAAGCCACAGTCTTATAATAGAGGAGATATGCCCCTGTTTTGGAACATGCGTGATACTTACCTCTCTAGTTTCTTAGCTGTGAGTTTTTGATTCCAGAAGGGTCGACTACAGACATTGATCCCGTGTCATCAGACAAGATGTGTCGTCTTTTTGCTGGTCAAAGAAACCTACACAAATACCAAATGAGTCTCCTCCACGCAAGAAGTCTTTTCTGTCACTTCAGTGGGAGTTTTATGTGGGAATAAAGAAGAGAAAAATGTCACCCAGAGTGTGTCTGATCATGATTTAATGTCTTAGCCAAGAAATCTTGAAGTACAATCCTCCCACCCACATAACACTAAATCATTGACTCATGCAGGCAACAGGCCTCCAAATAAGCCTTTGCTGTACTTGGAGCGGAAAAGCTAAAACCAAGTTAGCTTGATGACTCCAATGACCTTCACAGGGAATCCTCTGATTGATTGTGATAACTAATTGAAGTATAAGTTGTAAGAGGACCATAAAACTTATAGCCAGAGTATGCCAGGGGGGGGGGGAGGGAGGGAGAGGGGGGGAGGGAGGGAGAGGGGGGGAGGGAGGGAGAGGGGGGGAGGGAGGGAGAGATGCTCAAAACAAATATAGGTTGTAAGAGGACTGAGACTAAGGTGGGGAGATGGTTGAGGCGTGAAGATCAAATGATTTCTCTCCTCAATTCATTGCACCTTTCTGTAAGGTTTACATACATGCATTCAAATTTAGAATCCATCTAACTTAAATTTCAGTTAGAACAAATGTATGTAACAAGAAAATGTAACTATGCCTTGTCAAAATAAGCAATCAGGCTTAGGGAGTCAGTTCACAGAATTTAAAAGCAGCCTTAGCCCATGTTTTCCTTGGGGATGATTATATGACTCAGTCGTTGGACATCAACGAAGCTGAAGCAGAATGATTAGAAATGAGAAGAGAGCACCCTCTTATTCTGTCGTCTGGCCTTTAAGTCACTGAATTGGTAGAGAAGCGAATGTGATCTCGAGGTTGCAGCATGAGGCAGTAGGAAGCATTCCTGAAGATGAGGTCCACTGTGGTTACCACCCTGCTTATGTCCAGCAGCTGAAGAGAACCATTGTGAAGTATAGTTTACAACCCATGTTCTGTATGCACAGCTCTCCAACCAGTCTGTAATCTTGTCTTTATTCCTTACCAAACATAACTCCAATTCTAGCCCCAGATCTGCAATCATGACAACATGCTACATTCTCATTAATTACAAAAAGAGATGTCTTTGGTAACCACTTTTAATCATCTTCTTTATAGCTCCAGAAGCAGCCCCTGCTGTGTTCTATGGGTGGAACATTTCTTTTAGAACCTTGGATTAGGATCTTTATAATTATGTTAGGGTACCTGAAGTCCTTTTCTTGAGTAACTACAAATACCATTTCAAGGCCAGAAAATACAACAGAGCATTACACTTCAGAGAGGCCTTTAATGATACCTTAATGATGAAATTATTTTTATACTCAAGCTGAAGCTCATGCTGATTCTATCTAGAATGGTACTTAAGGGTTTCTTATGATCATAATGTGCACTGAATTCTGGCTTTTACATGTTTCTCTGAACTAGCAGACTTGCCAACTCAATTAAACTTGGTGAGTAAGTTGTTTCTCTCTGCCAGTGTTGTTTCCTCCCCTGCATATCCAAGCAGGATCATTACTGCCACTCCACCTGCAGGAAGAATTATGGATGAAGAGGAAGTCCGGCTCAAGTATAGAGGCTATTGAAGCCAAGCCATACCAATTAGAACATTCTGCGTTTAGCTTAACTATAATTTAGGATGATGGCTAAGAAACTGTGCCCACAGAAATAAAATGTAAAAGCCCGTTATGTAATACCGTTCTGGGATAGGGAGAAACCCACCCGTGATGCTTTCTTCTCGTCTGCAAGGATATCAAGCTGCTAAACCACTAAGCTGGGTTTTAATCATCATCATCTTTTGGAGGATGTGTCTGGGCATTAGAGTACCAACCACTGCAGACTGTGTGGGCGTTGCTAATATGGAAACTGAGGTTATTTGAAAAGAAGTTTTTACAAGATGTTGGCCCAGAATTGATAGGAGTCTCAAAGTTGGAGATCATGCGATAAATTTCACAAGGTAGAGACTTGCCAACTGATTAATCACCGACCTATGAATCTGAGCAGTGAGTCACAGCCAGCCAGCCAGGTAGAAGTAATCTGTTTGATCTAGATGAAAGACAACCACCATTTTGGATCCACAGGCTATAAAAAGGAAGTAAGATACTAACTCAGAAGCTGAGAACCTGCTCTTGGTTTAAGAAATGACCACTCAACACACATTTATTTAGAGATTAACTTCCTATGACCCTCTACGTCATAAAGGAAAGGAATTCCTAGAGTTACCAATTGTATTAACTAGCAAGTGAGTAAGGTCATTTCTACATGACTATTTGATAGACTTTATCAAAACCTTCTCCAGTTCCTGATAGGTCTTAATCAGATAAAAGTCTTCTACAAATGTTACTTGTTAAAAATAAAAATTCATCAACAGGATTTTGCATCTTTTTTGGTAGTTTGGTACTCTCCTATACTATAAGAAGCATTAAACCTAATACCAATAGGTTTTCTCCAATATTTCCTATGTTGAGACATATCAAAGATGTTTATAAACCCAAAAATAAGATACGTAGAAAGAGAATTCTGATGTCTGATTTATCTGAAATTAACATGTGTTACTAATTCTTGAGAGTTAGGCTAGGATAAAATTGATTTTAATTTCCTGTTATGTAATCATTAATACACCGAAATGCTCTTAATACCCTCTGTATCGGTCCACTTTTCTCCAGTATGATCGAATGCTCCTTAAACATGCAACTATTTTGTAAAGAGTTCTCAATCTGTATAATCGTCGATGGAAACAGAAGCTCGAACAGCTGCATACGGAGGTAGAAATATGCCTTCCCGTAACTTGTCACTCATGGGATCAAGTGGGAGGGCCTTACCTGATCCATGATAGTTACTGACCACTGAGGCAGTGATGAAGAGGACTCTGTTAAATGCCTTAATCCTCATTCTAAATCTATTTGTCCGAAGACAGAGATCGTCATCCAGAATTTAGATGCAAAGTACTTGGGTTCCAGCTGTGGTCCCATCCTTGGCAAGCTTTTTGACCCCAAGCAAGTAAAGGACAACTTAGACTTTATTATCAGTGGGTTCTGTGACCTTCTCAGCCAACTGCTTAGTCACTAATCCTGCATTTACCTGTCTTTAAAGTGGAACTCTATTTTCTTTCTTCCTTGGGAGGATGTTATGAAAATTAGCAAGATAATATTGATAATTTGCTCTGAGTCTCTAAGAAGAAAAGCACACTTCAAATAGCCACCCCATTATATTGTTTTGCAATCAAGCTGTATCTTCTCCTTCAATTATCTCCTCCACTGTTGTGTTTATTTCAACAGTTAGGTGTGGCTAACTGGTCAAGGTTATACTTACTTGCATTACCTTTCCCTATTGGTGTAAATTATCCTATTTTGCATCTATTCCCAAGTTGGCTTCTTTGGGAAGGGAACAGTTTATGTATCATTTGATTCGGAAAGAGTATTATCTTTAGAAAGAGGCTTGAATACCCATAAGTATGTGTGTGTGTGTGTGTGTTGTATGATAAATGGCACACAACAGCTTCTGGTATTCTTAAATGATTATATATAAGAAAAATAATAATTAATGCTATAAATTTAAAGTGTGCCTTTCATCTGATCATCTCAAAGTATCTTAGAAAGGCTAATTAAACTTCACAACACCAACACCTCTTTACCATACCTATTATTATTTCCATTTTGCAAGTGAGGAAACTGAGGTTCAATGAGGTTATGTGAATAGCACAAGGATCTAAAGTGAGTCAGGGCCAGGAAGGGCTTAATCCGAAGTCCTGTCTTGGTTAATGAGACCTCTATCATTCCAGTGATGGACAGCCAGTCAGCCTCAGGGACTCCCAGAGTAAAGGTGACAAGGCAGTGCTCTGATGATGAGGTAGCTCTCTTTTCTCAAATTTTTCATGTTCTTGACCTCGGAAGTTTCTCTGGCTCTGCCAACTTGACCGTTGAGTGGATTAGTAGTAGATACTGGTATACACAAGATAGCAACTTCAAAGCAGTTAATGTTGCACTAACTCTAGCCTAGCAAAAATGCAGTATGAGAACAGATGTGATCAGTCAGCACTGACCTCTGATCTGATGCTGATGAATGATCTGCAGTTCTCATCTATGGCTTTGCCCCATGGGATGCTGCAGCATAAGTTTTAGAAGCCCAAGTCAAATTTTATCACTAGAAAAATGATCCTACTTTATTGATGTAAATTTCCATGGAGAATAAGATGAATTTGGAAGTGATTCTCCACCACTGATAAGCTGAGCCCTGTGAAGTAGCTTCAACAGACAGCACTGAGGGTGGCCCTCAGTCTCAGGTAGACATATCCTTAGTCAGTAGACAAGCCCCAAGGTAGGTGTGATATTGTGTTAATTTGGGAAATTCCAAAGATCTACCTAAAATGACTTCCATTTAGTTGCAACACTTTTTATCTTATGAGTTTATACTCCCCCAAATCTATGGAATCATGTTTTTAAATGCTTTTAGCAAACAAAATGTATCAGCCTAGTGACAGGAATAAGTGGCTCTAGTTAGTGCCTTAAGCATGGAATCCTAGTGATTTGACATAGGCACCAGAGGCGAAACAGCTCACTAGTTAGCCATTGCAGTTGGGAGCCAGATGGAATCCAGATCTGTTTCTTACTAGCTGAAAGACATTGAATACATTATAGAATCTCTTTGAGTTCATTTTTTTTTAATCAACTTCCATCTGCAAAATGCCTTTCTATGTTCCCTGTTAGTCATATAGGTCAATGAAGGTATTGTAGGAATATCCTAAAATGACACTTGACATTTGGCATGTGTTGAGAAAATACTAGTTATTAGGGTTATTGTTAATATTTGAGTTATTGGAGGTAGTATTAATATTTGAGTTATTCCCTGAATTTACTGATGAAAAGAGCAGAATAAAATGGGAAGTAGGGATTACGTGTATAAAGAGACAGACTTTATCTGCTATTTTTATTATTCTGATCTGAATTTTCTCATATTTGTGACCTGGAAAACAAGGTGAAAGGGGCTAAAACAATTGTGTCAGAGTCAGGAGAGGGTGGCAAACTGGTTATAGGAAAATGCAGGATGCAGGAGTTGGCATAGAAAACTCATTCCCTTCCTCTAGAAAATCTGTGTTTGCTGCTTTTGTTTATTACAATGGAAAATTGTTCTCAATAAGCTCAGCTTCTCTTTTGAAGGTTCCAGGGAGTGGGTGTGGCATTTGGCCACGGCCCTAAAGCATTAGTGCATGTTCAAAGAAGTTTAAAAGATGTCTGTGAAAATAATAAGATTAAAGTTAAAGTTGGTGCAAAATAAAAGAAACCATTCCAGATGGGGCTGAGAAAAATGCAAATAGCCCTTTGCTTAAAAATGGGTGTGCGTGATTCATAAAAAGCACATTTTCATCTAGATGTGAAAGGCAGTTGGTCGGGAAAGAGAGAACACAATGCATGCCTTTTGTTCTAAGGAGAGCCAATTTTTTAGGAGTCGGGAAATCATTTTGCCTTGTCCTAACCTTGCAGGAAGATCCATGCAATCTGGATTGAGCCTGTGAGACAGAAACTTTCCCTTGGACCTCCTAAGAGGGGACTTTAGGGTTATACCTTAGAACAGGATGTGGCAGGTGGAGGACTGGGAACATGAGTGTACTAATGCACACGCAGTCTGTAGCTCAGAGGAACATCTTGACTGGTGTACGAACATGTTGGCCCCATGGCGGATAATCTCTGAAGTTCAGTATTTGGAAGATTCTTAATTCTTGCATTTTCTCTGCCCAGCTCAATATATTCTCACATTGATTCCTAAATACTCAAAAATAAAAACAACCTAAATGTGAATGTATTGTTACTCTCATTATCAACATCCCTTTTCCCTATCCACAAGAAAAAAGAGAAAAAGAAGAAAAAAATTGGAATTGTTTGAATAACATTCCTATTCCTTCAACATAAGGACAGGATCTGGTTTTAGATTTCATCACAGATCACTCCCTCGCCTAAAAACATTTTCTGCCTCATGCCATTCAAATCAGTCAATATTAATTACATAAGGAAAAACCAGATTGATCTGATGAGAGGTGACGAGAGAAAAACCCACGTGAAGAAGAAGAAGCATGATTCAAATTGAGATTCCTCATCCAAGCTGCTTGAGAAGGGTGAGAGGCAAAAGTGTGCTGAGGCCCAGATGAGGCTGGCAGATGAAAGAGAGGACCCTGTAGGAAGAAACTGCTCGGCCACCCATAAGATGACAGAGGGGCTTGTCTACGGGGTTCAGTGTGGGTTTGTTATGGCTGGAATTGGGGATGACCTCCACAGGCTCATGCTTTGAGCAGTTTTCTTGCTGGTAGTACCCAGTGGGGCACAGCTGGGAAAGACAGGTCTGGCTCTTTGCTTCCTGGTGTGCCACGGTGTGAGTCGTCTCTGTTCAGTGTTCTTGCCTCCTTGAACTACACCATACCTTCTCCACCCTGACAGACCCAAACCCTCTGGAACCCAAAACCAAGTTGTATCATCTCACTTCCCATTGTTTTCTTAATTAGGTTTTTTTTTTTTTTTCTCACAGCAACACAAAATGAACTGATACAAGGTCCAAGTAAAGAAGCTCTCTGATTCAAAGAAACATCTTGGTAAAGTGTGAAGGATTACACTGGATCTCTATAGCAAGGTGGCCCTTGAGAAACATCTGGTAGACAGCTGTTAGCTGACCTAATAAAAACTAGTCCTCGAGTATTAGCTCACCTTGGTCTGAGCTCTGTAGCTAATGAAGTTCTGATATTCCACAAATAACAATCCCCAAAAGATAAAGCCTGGAGGGCAGAAAAACTCATTCACAGGACAGAAACGGGTAGTTACTGGCTTAACGCCCCCTCCTATACCCAAGTAGATGACTGTACTTTCTGACCTCTCCCTTCAAACCAGACTGAACTTTTTTTTTTTTTTAAGGTAACTGGAGCCAGGTGGAGTATGCCTTTAGTTCCAGCTCTTAGAAGGAAGAAGGAGGTGAATTCCTGAGTTCCAGTCTAGCCTAATCTACCTAGTGAGTTCTAAGACAGCCAGAGCTGCATAGTGAGATCCTTTCTCCAAACACACCCCCCCCCCATGGCAAAGTAATTTTTATTAGTTCAGAGTGGCTGGAGAGCTCTTTTACCCACCCAGAAATCCGGAAGATGGTTTACCATCTTCCACAGGAGAGGCAGGAAGCCTGCACAGCCTTTCAGTGCATACCCTGTTGAAAGCAGCTGTTAGAACAAAAGCCAGTGGGAAGCAGAGTGGTTCCCACAGTCTCCCAGCTTCTTTGTGAAGCAAGTCTAATTACCTCCCATTGACAGATGAGGAAACTGAGGTTCAGAGGCATGATGTAACGTGTCCAAGTTCTCACGGCAAGCAAGGGGCAAAGCTGGAAATGAAAATACCTGTCTACCTTAAACTGCATTTACAGTTTGCAATCACCCTGCACTGTTCAGAGTGTGCAGGCTCTTAAAAATCCATGGGCTCGGTGTTCAGCTTTTATGTAAGTGTACAACTCCACAGCCGTGGGTGCCAGATAACTTCAGCACAACATTAGCTCCTATGTGATTCTGTAAACATCCCCTGCTGTAAAGTGCCACTCAAAATTCTCACAAGTACCTTCCAAGTGTAGGATGGAAAAATCTTTGTATTATTGGATTTAGGCCCAGGGTTTCTTAAAAGGGCATTTCCATTTCCCATCTTCCACGAAGACTTCACAGTAGCCACATAGCTGAGCATCAAACTGACTTTTCTTGCAGTACCTGAGATTTAAGCACGGACTAGCTGAACTCAGCAAGGCTTTTGCTGCCTTGTTATGCAATGCTTACAGGATGGCAGTCTTCCCTGGAAACCTGAATGCAAACTGTTATTAATTTGCCTAGTGTTCTGGCATCCTTGTTTGTATATTTGTTGTCCAGCTGTGAGTGACATCACATTTTTTTAAGTGCAAATGGTACATTAGAGTGACTGAGGTATGTTATATGAAACGTCCCAACATTCCCATTCAGGAGACAGCACAGACTTGCTATTTGTTTATCTCTCACCTCGGCTCTTGCTCTTGGCTCTGGGCTCTCCTTCTAATCCTGTCAGGGCTCTATCATGCAAGACACTCAGCTGGGGGCATCTGGCCCTTCACATACTTGAGTCCTGTAGTCAGGCTGTTGCTCTCTACCACCTGGACAGGATCCTCAAATCTTCAAAGTTCAATTTAATTCCAGATCAATTAAAAGTAAGAACACATTTCTTCTCACATTGTGAATCAACTTTGTTAACTAGAGAAATGACATCACGGTCCTTTGGAGTTCTCAGCAGAATCCTCAGTAGTGGATTGACTGCCTGCAAAACAAGGCTAGAAAGTAACTCGCAGATACACAAATCTAAAGTCACGGCAGCTTTATTTCTTGCCAATAATTTTGAACATAACATTTCTGTTACTATGGACCCTAGTCATGTTTTATTTGTCTCTTCAGCATGGAGTAGGAGTAGAGATTAGGATAATTAAGAGCTTTGAAGTGCATTGTGTTAGACAGATCTATAATTGGAATGGAAATAGATCGGTCTTGTGCAAGATATTTGGATACGCACATATCCATAGATAAGTCACTTGATAGTAAATGTCTTATACATTTTCTATAGATATAGAAATACATAAAATTCTATATATACAAATAAATTATATGCATAAATAGATTTTCTATATATAATGATAAGGTCAAACTTTCTATATATTAGCAGGCTTTCTTATTTTTTCCTCCTCTACTTTGTCTTTTTTCTATATATATCACTCTCTCCCTACATATGTATAAGTGAATAAATATATATACCAATATAGACAGAATGAGATACCTAATACACATATGTGTATTATATATGTATGTGTACATATACTCACACACAGATTCACACATATATGATTGTAGTGAGGATATATATGTATATAAAAATAAGTACCAAACATGTATGTATATGTAGATATATTTTTTTCTATATATGGTAGATTCACATGTGTTGCATAGTGCCTACTGTACATATCACATTTGCATGAATGTATAGTTCCTATATGTAGGAGTAGACATATCCCAGCCTGCCTATGTGTGTAAGATTCCATGCATCTGTTTGGAGTGTCTTATTCACGCTCATGGTAGCCACTGGTGGACAGTACTTCTCTTGTTCTGCTTCCTTTACCCTCCCAGGTTTGTCTGCTCACTTCCTGCTGCATGCTTCACAATACTCTGCATAGACAGGTGGCTCTCTGGCTTCTAACACAGTAATTATCTGTTTACTCCTTTGTGTCTTCACCTGACCTATGTCTCCTTAAAGTCAGAGACTGTCCAACACTTGGCCTCTCCCTCACTTGGTTGGTGTTCATTACCATATTAATATAGTCCTTCAAGAAATAATTTGCATTTTATATTGACATCATTTCAACATCAGGCTGCATTTATTTACATGGTTCAGTGTTCAATATTATGTAAATGTACATTCACAGAATTGACCAACACACACACACACACACACACACACACACACACACACACACACACACATATATATTCTCTGATATCAGTGATAGTTTGCTCAGCATGTGTGAGGCTTAGGGTCAATTTTCAGCACCATAAAAATAAAATTCTGTACTGTCTTAATCCCTAATGTGATGATGTTTGGAGGGGGGTCCTTGGGAGGTAATTAGGTCACAAGAACGGAGCTCTCATAAATGGTATTAATGTGCTCATTAAAAAAAAAAAAAGAAAGAAAGAAAAAAAAAAACCCAGAGAAACTTCTTATTCTTTCTGCCATGTACTGACTTGGGAAAATGACATCCATCTCTGGTTAGAAAGCAGACTCACATCAGACACTAGATCTCCAGGCACATCAGTCCTAAACTTCTCAGCTTCAGAACCATTACTCGTTAAGTAACTCTTGTCACAAGCTACCCCATTATTTGACATGATTTCTCAAGGTCGCCCAAACAGGCAACATGCAGACATACATGCAAATGAGCAAAGCCAAGCATATGAATTCATACATACCCACCCAATGCACACATGCCTCATCATTACGACTCTTTCTATTTCTTCTGCTAAGGCTCTCAGGTTATTGTCTCCTTTAGGAACCAGAGAAAGATTGCCATTTCCACTCCCATTTTCAGAGAATATAATTTCTAAGTGAGGGGCTGCAGGGAAAGTTCTTCCTCCCTAGTCCTCAGGACCAGTGTGTCTTCTGTCAGCTAGGAGTTGGAGATCCAAAAGACCCAAGCCTATTCATCAGCCTTCTAAAGGAAGTCGCTGAGACTAGATTTAAATCCCAAATCCCATTCTCCTGTCACCGGCAGAGTATGCACTTTTTATTTGTTGCCGATTTCTTCACACAGCTGACTGAAAGAGGCCTTAGGCTCCAACTGAAATGGCTTGAACTTGATACAAATGCCCTCTTTATTCACAGAGAAGGCTGCTAACTGACTGCCTCCCAAGATTGCTAAATCTCTGTATGCAAGTATTTGAAAATAGGGCATCATCCTGTTTATCTTGGGTAGCGTCTGAGTGGATGGATGACCCAGATAGCATTTCCATCCCTCCAAACTCTGGTAGTATAAAATTTCCTTGGAAATCCTTCTTTAATACTAGGCACAATGCTTTATGATTTCAAATGCCAAACCTGCAGGAATAAAAGCCTCGATTTTTTTTTTTTTTTTTTTTTTTTTTTTTTTTTTTTTTTTTTTTTAAGAATCTCGTTCTCTGTGTGTGTGCCCATTTTGACTGTTTTCTCTTACAGGCAACGTGTACAGATCGCTTAGGGGTTTCACAGTTTTTCTAAGAGAGAAGCATGCAATAGCTTTGCAAAGAGAAGCCATTTGAAGCCTAACTTCTAATGACAGATGGGTTACTGATTTCTTTTGAGAATTCTCTCTTCTTTTCACTCTTTTCTTTTGTTTCCCAAAAGCAAATGTCTTAAAGGCAATCCTTGAAAAAGTCATTAAGCCCTTTCTGTAAAAAACCTCAGAGATGATTACACTTCGTTTACTCAGGAGAGTAAAGTTAAAGAAGGCTTTCCAGCCTTGTCAATGGAAAGTGAGTCTCTGCTTAACATTAGTGCTTTGCATTGTAGCCAGCCATTACTATTTTTAATGTGTTCTTACCATTTGGGAATTCCTGAGAGTGTCTGAAGCATGTTATATACCATCCCCTTTACCTAGAATATTTTCCCCATCCCTCTTCCTGGGCTAGAGCACTGACTCATCTTGTAAGCCTTAGTTCATATATCATTTCTTCCCAGAGACTTGACAGCATTCCCTAGTGTTCTGGATCTGGTTGTCCTTCTACACTGTGAACCCATCTCCTATTTCCTTTGTGGCAATTGCTTGAGTAATTGTCTATCATCTTCCATATCCAGCCTCTGAGTGTGGGCCTTTGGGAAGGATGAGGCGTGAGGACTGGGCACTATGTCTGTATTAGTTCTTTATGTCCTTGACATCTAACAGGCCCTTAACATGGTGAATGAACAAACATAATTTACTGAGCATGTTGTAAGGTGCTGTGGAGAGGGGATGGCAAAAGAGACCTAGTTATTCTCAAGCAAGAGCCAATAGGCTAGCTATCACAGATAGACTCTTCAAAGGACACAGGGAAAGTAATAATTTAAATGTGCTCCAATGCAAGTACATACCAATGTCTGAGAAGTAAAGGCTTCAGTAAGCTCATGGCACCAGGGCATATTTTGAGAAGCACTTAATGACTAAGAGACAAATTGTCAGTCCTGGAAACATAAAAATGTAAAAACTTGGAAAGTCCCTTGTCCTTTGTAGCCTACTGTTAAGTGTAAAAAATCCATTCATTTATATTTGAAACTAGAGTCTGACCTACACTTAGATCTAATTTAATGGGGTTATTGGAAAGCAGAATTCCCATCATGTGTGCATGTGTTTCCCAGCTTCCTCTACAAGGAAGGCCCCTGCATTTCTATTAAAGGAAAGCTGCTGCGAAGAAATGGATTGCTAAGAGATAGCTACTGTGGCCAGGTGGTGGCGGAACACACCTTTAATCCCAATACTCATAAGGCAGAGGCAAGTGGATCACTGTGAATTTGAGGCCAGCCTGGTCTTCAGAGCTAGTTCCAGGACAGCCAGGGTTACAGAGAGAAACTGTCTTGAAAAACCATCCTTCAAAAGACTATTGATTATTTTTAACATTTTGCTCTATGGGTTTATGTTATGTGTCAGAAGACCTCCAAGGCGTCAAGCTGGTTATGCAGCTGGGTGGGAAGAAGCATGCTTTTGCAGACCTGCCTAGGTTTATGCTTCTGTGACTTATGTAGAAAGGTGGCGTGTAGATCTTTCATCAGCCTCAGCATCTTTAATCCAGAGAGCCTCTCTCAATGTCCTTGTGAGGAGAAGGGCTTTATGCCCAGGGCTGCCTCACCAGTCTGTTCTCTGTCTGAGGAGCCTGAGACACCACAAACCTGTTCTATCTCTGTCCATATGCACCTTGATGTCACTCCTGAGTGCAAGTAGGCATTGGTCAGAATCAGCATTGCTTTCTTCAGACAAATACGGAGTTTGGGAGTATATACTCCTCCAGAGGAGCCTGTGTCTGTGTGGAGGAACCAAATTTCCTGGGGAAGTTTCTGCCATGAGCATATCCTTCATGCTCCTTCTTCATCTGAACTCTGAAGGTCTGCTTTGTTCTCCAAGACTCAACAGTTGGATCCTGGGAAGGTTTCCCTGATTGCTGCAACAATGTCTGGAGACACACAATGATGGATCCCAGCAGCATGTCAGCTTCTCTCAATTTCAAAATGGCAGGCTCTTCTGCTTTTCCAGCTAGTCCACTAAAGTTTCTGAAAGCTTATTGTGTGCTAGGATCCATTTGAGACAAGTAGAGATTCCCAAAGAGAGTTACTTTTCCTGTAAAGAGGGTAAGTGATCAAGAAGAATGAGTAGTGTTAAGAGCAAGAGAGAGAGAAGAAAGAAATGACGTAGAAGACTATGAAATGGAAGGCTGTGGGAGAGGCAGCTGGTAGAGATGAAATTTTCAATGGGATATGGAAGTCATGCACGGGATGAGGGATTATTAGGTATCTGTATGCATGAAGATATCTTCTATATGGAGAAAGTTTTACAAACAGTGGCAAGGCTCCTGAGTTGGAGCATGGAGTGGAGGAGAATGTTAAAAAAACCACGTAGCACCTGGGAGCTAAAGCCAAAGAGGGTCTTGATGCCAGAAAGAAGAGTTTTCTGTGCCTAGAAAGCTGTGGAGTTTGAGCACAAAATATCCTGGTCTGGAATCACCCATGGCAGTGTCTTCTCTAGGTGGACACTTCTACCTTTATATAGCATTAGACACACATTCATACTTGTGAAGGAACAAATCTTTATTTAATTGATGGTGGCTGAGATTCAGTAGATGTATTAGCTGCCGATGCCCTAAGTGATGATACAGCTTCCTGCCACTTTCTAGGGTAGACCAACTCTAGTACTGAAGCCATAGTCCCAGATAGTTGCCTGGTACACACTGCATCCCATACTTCCCTTTGCCTTCATTTTTATTCTATCTATCCCTCCTTATTCTGGTACCCTACTCCATTCTTTCATTCTGAACTATTCCTCCTTGTAAGAACACATTTCATGAGATCTAGGCAACCTGTTTGCTTTCTGAGCTACATGGATTTTAAGAAGCCCATCTTTGCTTCTTAACATTTCTTAACCTTTCCTCATCTCTACAGTGGGTGAGGAAAAGAGTTGTTGAAGAGCAGATGGAATCCAGCTCTTTCCCTATCAGAAGGGTAGAGGGTCGTCTTGGAACTTTTGCTTTTAAATTATCTTCTCAAGCCATTATGTATTTTGACTCATTCGTCTTTGGTTTCTAGCTTCATGGTCTGCCAGTGCATGATCAGATTTAAACATAATATATAAAAAAAAAATTGGTAAAGTTAATTTGAAGACTAGATGAATAGGTACAAATTGTTTTTGAAAACATGCTACTATATTACATTCATGTATTCATTATGAATATAATTCCAAATGTTTGATAATGTGTGCTATACCTGACACCACCTGAGACACAGAGGTAAAAAGGCTTCTAATGCTGCACTTGTGGAGTACATGTTACTACAAGGAGTATCATCAAGACATATACAGAGCCACACAGTATTGCAGAAACATGGATACAGCCTGAGAACGTCTCCACATTCCCAAGCATAGGAACAACACAGAGAAGAACACTGTTGACACTATTTGTGACAATCCCCTCATTTTACTCACATTTTTCTTATTTTATGGGACTGTTTGATTTCCTAAATGAGGCCTTAAAATATGATGGTTTTGCAATTATCATTGCCATGTACTTCAGCATTACCAGCAAGGGTGTCCAATCCCAATCTCTGTCCTATTGGAAACTTGCCTCAGCTCTGGTGTGGGGCATCTTCCAAGAGCAAGTTTGGCATTTAGAGGATGCAATGGGGACCAGTAAGGCCACCCCATCAATTTTCCCAATTAGCTAAGTTCTACAACTGTGACTTTACTAGTACCTTGGAGGAGCAACTGCTTCCAACGTTTTTGTACTTCAGAAAATCATATTCTGTCCTTAAGGACAGAAAACAGAAAGATTCTTAAATTATTCATTAGAACAGACTGACTTCCCAAACAGCCAGCTCGGGTTTAAAGGCTGTCATTGACTATGGATTAGAACTCTTCCTCCCTGAAATCAAAACGTTGGTCCTACAACCAAATTAAACACAATGATGAGTGTCTCTGTTCTAACTTGGCTTCAAATATGTGCTTTTCCCTTTTATGGGAAAATAAAAAGGAAAACCAAGATGCCATCAAGATCTGTAGCATCTGGAAAGAGACTGCACACTTGCCCATCTTCTGTAAAAATAAGATTCTGCTCCTGTTCTGTCATGGAGCTAAGATATTTAGAAACCTATTGCTCTCAACAAGCTCATAACAATTACATCGTTGTACAGCCCTCACAATTATAAAGGGCAGACTTACATTATTAATGCACTCAGATCTCCTTGGAATTCTAACCTTCCCAGCTAGAAATGGGTTTTGTGCAGGTAAGAGAAAGAAATGGCGAGACCTGAATACAACACATGTTTTTTCCTTTTTCAAAGCTTTTTCAAACCCCAATTAGCTCTCCAAATTCTCAAAAGTTCTCTAAACCAGGGACAGTGGCTAACAGAATTTGAACAAATGTGTAGATTTATCTATTTACAAGATTGCCCGTTGTTGGCATTTTATGGCCATGTATAATGTCATGATCTCCCCAGTGGCTACACCTGATAAAACTTGTGATTGCTCTGCTTTTCCACTAGAGACCTCTGTCTGCTCACAGGAGGGACCTCTGTCTGCTCACAGGAAGGCTGGGCAGCAATTCCCACTCTTGGGAGGTTGGCTGGCAGCAGAGGATAAAAGTTAATCAACTTCCTTCTTGGGGTGGGGGGAGGAGTTTACCAACAAAGGAAAATAACTCTGTAATTCTGTAATGTAACCTCTCTCTCCCCCTCCCTTCCCTCCCCCTCCCCCCTCCCCCCTCCCCCCCCCCCCCTTTCTCATGAATTGAAACTTATACACCTGGGTGTGTCATGTAAAGCTGAAGACAAAAGAATTTCTGAGTCTTAAAGCAATGTTATATTAAGAAGAAGAGAGCAGAAAGGGTCTTTTCCTGAGAGTTGCTCCTGTTCTCCTGAGATGCACAGGAAGCCCCTTTGATCAGGTAGGAAGGAGGGAAAATGAGTTTGCTTACAGACCAGGAGCTCCTGGGTATTACTATATGCTAAACAAGTGCTCTGGCTTCCATTGTGTCCCAGGTAGCCCTGTCACTTCTTGGGTAGCATTCTTCTTGGAACTCACAACCAATATGGGCATGTAGTTGTGTATCTTCAACGTCAACAGATGGAACACATCTGTGCAGGAACTAAGAGATAAAGTTTCACCATTTTTTTTTTCCTAAAAAGTCAAAATGCATTTATCTCCATTTGCCTTTGAGTAGTTGTAAGAGATATAGGGGCCTGAAAGTGGGACCAGTCTTCTCTCACTTAACCTGTGCCCCTGGGAAAGATTAACACAGCTTGTGTTTCAGAGTCTGAGTGGAACTAATTGTGCCCACTTTTCACAGTCTCCCCTACAGCAGCTTTGCAAAGAGAGTCAATCCATAGGAGGCCAACGAGTCTGCAAAGCCTGTTTGGGAATTTATCACCAGCACAGAAATTTCTCAAGACTCTCTAATATCTATTTTTTCTCTGAAACAATTCTGGATTATTTGTGCATGTTTCTTAGGGAAGAAAGACACCATTTGTGTAATAGACAGTCATTCTTTCCATCCACTTATCCAGTCATTACAAGTGAGTCAACATGCCAGTCACTGTAATTGACAAAGAAAACATAAGTGGTCAGGCACAAAGACTTGATTCAACGTTCCTAACACAAGATCTCTAAGAAGAAATGACTGTCAGGTTGTCTGTAGCATGTGTGTGTGTGTGTGTGTGTGTGTGTGTGTGTGTGTGTGTGTGTGTGTGTGTGTGTGTGTGTGTGTGTGTGTGTGTGTGTTTTAATTGATAAGAAAAAGAGAATTGAAATAACCCTTAAAGAGTTTAATTATAAGCAAATACCTGAAGCTCAGCAATTAGAATTCATTAGATTGGTGCTGGAGAAACGGCCCAGTGAGTGAATAAGAGCATGCACTATTCTTGCAGAAGATTTGAATTCAGTTCCCAGTACCTATGTTGGCACTTTACAGTTACCTGTGGTTCCAACTCTGGAAGGATCCAGAGGATCCAGTGCCTATGGCCTCTGTGGGTACACATCCTCACATGTTCACACATATGTGTGCACAATTAAAAGCAATAAAAGCAAACCTCAGAAGCAGAGTCTCAGAATTGCTGAATAATAGAGACATGCACAATACAAAATGAGCTCAAGAATGGAGCGCTCATAGCTGTTCCCGACACAGTTTGGAAAAGGCTCCCAAACATGGCATTTATGTCACTTGTGGAGAATGAGTAGGAATTCCCCAGGTGGTTGCAGAGAGGCTAAACAAAGTCACTGTGCCCTAAAGGCAGATCACCTCCAGAACCCAAGGCCAGCCTACAAGCTGAAGCATGATGGGTATTTTCTCTACTGCAACTTGACACAATGTCAGTGCTTAGTCATTAGTCAACTATTATAGGCAGAGGAATTCCACAAGCCTGCCCTCACTGACCACAAATGGCTGAGGGAAAATAGGTAGAACATGCCCAAAGTCTTGGTGTGGGATGATCAAGAAAGAAGATACAAGTGTGTTGCTGGACCAACTTACAGGAGTGTGTAGCAGATTTGTTTCAAATCTAATAGTTAGTTCAGACTATTGCTCTTTTTTTAACTGTTGGAGAGGGCCGCTCACTTAGGTATCAGCTCTATCCAGTGTGGGGGAGAGCTGGCCTGGATTCTGCAGCTGAACAGCTGGATGCCTGCTTCATTAGCTCCCTCTTGCCTTCTTACCATCTTCTGTAGGTAAAAATTATTCATTGAGAATCTCATGAGAAAAAGGACTGTGCTAGGAAAATCATTCCCCGTTGTTTCATTTAATTCCCCCAATATCCTGGCATGTCATTTTCCAAAAATGAAAATATCCTCGTAAAATTGAAATAATGGCAAAGAGGTTAGACATTTAAAAAGCAGAAAATACAACAAAAACAAAGCCAGCCACAAAGAGAGAAATAGTTTGGTTTTTTTTTTTTTTTTCCGTTTTGGTTTATGTAATTTTCTCCATAAAAAGCAGCAGTTGAGAATCCAACCTCATTTTTGAGTACCTCTACATTAATATTGGCTTATCAGGGAAATAGATGTGTCAAGTGTAATGCGATTCTCAATCCTGTAGGGCCTAGTTTGTGCTTAGACATTTATTGATTACCTGAGAAACTACCAAGTTTAATTCTTGTGCAAATATCCCAGGTTCTGATATTAAAGACAGTTTATTTATGAGATTTATGGGGGTGTATGCTAATATGAAACTAACTTCTCTTTGATGATCCATATCCCTGAATTTGGTTATTTCTTAAAGACAAGGGAGTCTAAAAATAAATTGGCAATATTGACTTGCAACCAATTTCCAATGGCAGATTAAATAGAAAATTTTCTCTGATAGGAAAGATCTATAAAGAAAGTGATTTGTTTGTAACATTTGTTATAGATGGGATATTGTTCTGTGTTTCAAGAGTGGATATGTATTGTATTAATTGACAACCATTGTCTTTTTTCATGGCGATATAATGACAGTATCACAAAAATACAAATTGAACATAGATTTTTAAAGTAGTAATTTCTAATTTATGACTAGTATTTTTATACCCCATCCCTTTTATCACTTGAAAGCTTATCTCCACTTGTTTTGGGGAATTTCATAAATACTGAGGAATTCTGGTCATTGCATTCCTTCTGCGTTCAAAACTGGGTTAGATTTACTGGGCAAAAGTTACTTCCGATCACTGTTTTATAATCTTTATTTAAACTGGAATAGTTTATGAACTCACTATGGTGCATTGTAGAAAATAGTTCTCTAATGAGAATGGTGGTCGGATCTGGAATGTATTTTGATGTTGGGGCATAGATGCAGCAGAGTGCTCTGTCATGGAAGGAGATTTACACCAAGTTTTGTTTAATACACTTTAAAATGACAAGCTCCCTGAGTACCTGGTAATAGTGTCATCAGGTACATTGCTTTTGTTAAAAAAATTATACTTATAATTATCTGCATGTCTGTGTGTTTGTGTATGTGTATGTACATGTAAGGACAGGCACCCACGGAGGTCAGAGGCATCTTTCTCCTTTGGGGCTGCAGTTACCAACATTCTTCCTACCTCCACCACCTCAGCTCTGAAAGCAATGCCCTGTAATGTAGTTCTAGAGACTGAAACTTGTGTATGCCAGGCCACCATCTACCAACTGACTACATCCCCAGCCCTGCAACTACCATTTTAAATATGAAAGTCATCAATGCTGATTTCTAACCTGACAGGAATCACAGGTGTTATCTGCATAGGCATATAGAGGACATTTCAGGAGCCAGAGGACCCAGTGCATGGCCTAAATACAAGAATGTGTCTCTCTGTAGAAATGGACTGGTGAACCCAGATTAATGTAAGCACAAGAATTTTGTTTTCCTTTAAAATAATAATGAAATGAGTCAAAGATCTGCTTACAATCTTTTCCTTTCTTTCATTCTATATTTTCTTTTTATTAATAATCTGGAAAATGGAGAATTTTAACAGAGCTAAGAGTTTTAAACAAGGTGATTTAGCCAATGGACTCTCTACAATCTGGAATTCCTTTGCCTTCTTTGTTGCCTAAAGAATGGCCTATTGTAGTTATTGACTTAAAAGATTGTTTCTTCACTTTATCTCTACAAAAGTAGGACAAGGAAAAATTTTCCTTTAAAGTGCCCACTTATAATAATTCTTGAACTGTAAAGAAATGTCAGTGGAAGTTTCTCCCACAGGAAATGCTAAATAGCCCTACTCCATGCCAATATTTTATACAATAGCCATTAGAAGTGATACGTAAGCAATTTCCACAATCTCATTTACTGCTACATGAACAATATCCTATTGGCCGACTTAAATAGATAGATACTTTAGAAAGAATATCTGAAGAAGTGAAAAAAATTGCCTGTTTGGGAATTACAAATTTCTCCTGAAAAAATACAAAAAGAAGATTCTATTAATTATTTAGGATCTAAAATAGGTAAACAAATTATTAGACTCCCCCAAAGTTACAAATTAGGAGAGATAGAATGCAGACTCTTAATGATTTCCAAAGATTGTTAGGAGACATTTTCAATGTATGTCCCACTATTAGCATAAAAATCATAAACTGGATAGTTTGTTCAAAACCTTAGACGGTGGCAAGGACTTAAATAGTTCAAAAGAATTGTCTGTCACCTGAAGCTAAAATAAATTGGCTTTAGCAAAAAAGAAATTACAAAACGCACATGTGGATCATGTGGATCCAGACCTTAATTTCATTCTAGTTTTTTACCCTCTAAGCATTCTCCTACCAGAATTTTATTGCAAAGGGAAAAATATTATACTGTAATGAATATTTCTACCATATAAATGGAGTAAGAAATTAAAGACACATGTGAAAAAGATTTCTGATTGTTTTTTAAGGAAAAATTAAGACTCCATCAATTGACAAGAATGGACACAGCAGAAATTGTTGTATTTTTAACTAATGAAAAAATTAACCAATTATGGGTAGAAAGTGAACCTTGGCAAAGAGCCTGCAGTAATTTTTTTTCTGAGAGATTAATAGCCGATATCCCTAAAACAAAAGAATTCAATTTATAAAGGGAACTAACTGGATTCTTCCTCATGTTGTATTTCTGGATCTCCTACATTTTATACTCATGCAAATAAATCAAGAAAGGTAGGATACAAATCATAAAAATTTAAGAAAAGTGGTTCAAAGCCCTTATAATTCTTAATGATTTATAAATAATTTATAATTCTGTAACATCCATTAATGCTATCACGATAGCATATACTTCTGACTTCCTGACAATGAATGGTCCCATTTTATATTCAAAAGAAAAGTCAGAAAGGACCTGAGCTCCTGAAAGCAATAAACACATGCTCACACTTACGTCTGAAATCCTATATTTCTCATGAGGGTGTATTCTATCCTATCGTTCAGGACAGAATGCAGGCATGATTGCAAACCTGGTTCAAATGCTGACCTACATGCCTTGTACTGACCCAACAATACATCCAGAACAGGTCCTCAGGAAGTTGCTGTATAATGTCCTGATCTGGAGATTAGGTTTCCCCAAGTATTTGGTGACAAAGGATGAGGGATTCATATTTAGGATAGGTGTGAGCCCAGGAAAACATGTTAGTTAGAAGAAGTGGATCCACATGAAAGAATCCCTTATCCTTAATGATGCCTTTGGAGCATGTTTGCAAGATTGGAATGCTAGGAAAGAAACCAAAGGACCAGGTATAATTACTGAGGCTCATATTCTGTTTATTAATATTAATGATTTTTGGTTATAATGAAGTCAAATATAAATGTATGCATTTATTTATAAGAATTCTATATTTTTAATATGTACATAATTATTATTTTGTCTTTGCATATGTTTTTATGTGGCACTGATGTGGAATGTCTTTCTGTATGCTGTGAATATCAATCTTTAAATGAAGGAGCTGTTTTGGCCCATGAACAGCACCATAAAAGTAGGTGAGGAATCATAATAGGTAGGAAAGGAAGGGCAGAGTCAGAAAAGATCGAGCCAGTTGCCAAAGAAGAAACATGTAAGGAACACAGGTGAGCCACGGGCCACATGGCAGGCAGATTAATGGAAATGGGTTGAGTTAAGATATAAGAGCAAGCTAGCAATGTGCCTGAACCATAGGGAAAACAGCATGAAGCTAATACAAGTGTCTGAATCATAGTTGAGGGGAGCCAGAGCAGCAGCAGGTGGCTAAGGGGTCTGGGGCGGCAGGTCTTTGGGTCTGGACCTTTGGCCGGCCAGGGTCAAGAAAACTTATTGTAACATGGAACTAAAACTAAAATCATTTAAATCGTATTATTTCCTAGATAGCTAGATTTTTAATAAAATTAAATTTACATTTTTTTTCAAAAGATATAAAGAAAGAGGTTTTCTTATCCCAACTTGATCCCTGTTTCTTAAGACAGTTTCTGTCATCATCGGACAAAGTAGACAAGATTCCGGCTGCATCATTTGAAAGCAGCTTCTCCCGTGACATGCACCAGTCCATTGTGCTCTGGCGCTCTCTCTCCCCCTCACCACTGCAGGCAAAACTCTTCAGAACAAGCAGAAGAAAAGTCGCACTGGACTAAATACATGTAAGCACATGCATATGTACAAATGATATACTGATTTCTAGGTGAGAAACACTGGACTAAATACATGTAAGCACATGCATATGTACAAATGATATACTGATTTCTAGGTGAGAAACACTGGACTAAATACATGTAAGCACATGCATATGTACAAATGATA
Source organism: Phyllotis vaccarum (assembly GCA_033318265.1). Lineage (NCBI taxonomy): Eukaryota > Metazoa > Chordata > Mammalia > Rodentia > Cricetidae > Phyllotis > Phyllotis vaccarum. The sequence goes on along the minus strand of JARWLC010000012.1, from coordinate 43,559,810 downwards.
TACTGATTTCTAGGTGAGAAACACTGGACTAAATACATGTAAGCACATGCATATGTACAAATGATATACTGATTTCTAGGTGAGAAACACTGGACTAAATACATGTAAGCACATGTATATGTACAAATGACATACTGATTTCTAGGTGAGAAAAAAATTGATATTTTTTCTTTCCAAGTTTTGCTTATTTCATTTACCATAATGATTTTTAGTTGTATCCATTTTTCTGTGAGTGATTTCTTTGTTATGGCTGTATACAATTCCATTGAGTATGCATAGTGCATTTTTAAAATTTTGGGTGTTGATGAATACTTAGACCAGTTTTAGTTCTTGATTAAATTGTGAATAGATGTGAAATTATTTCTGTGCTAGAGTGCCATATAATTCTTTGGGTATGTATTCAGAAGTTATGTTGCTTTGTCATATGATGTTTCTATACTTATTATTTTGAAGAGCCTTTATAGTGGATATAAACCTCCATGGATGATGCAATCTCAATGTATGCATTCTCAAAGTAGTTTTAGCTTACAATTCCTTGATGGCTGCATAACATTCGTTTAACTATTGTTGAAATAAAAAACAGGGTAAGTGTACTTTTAAGCCTGTTGTTATATAATAAATATTTACCCATTCTTACTCCCTTGTGGTTCATATTTTGAACTTATATTTGCAATGTGATGATATTTAGAGGCTAGGTGGGGAGCTGCTGGGAGGTTAACTAGATTCAGATTAGGTTATAGGAGGAGGGTATGCAACCTTCAAGACGCAATCTGTGTCCTTAGAAAAATGAGACGACAGCTGGATTTTTTCCATCAGATTCTCTTCCATATTAGAACAGCCAGGTACAGTAGTATGTAGGTATCAGGGTGTCCATCATTTGGTGTTGGCCTTGATAGGTCTTCTTTTGATTGGTGAGAAATGCATGTGTTTAAGCTACATATGCATACTCCAGCATTCTGTTACAGCAGCCAGAGCAGTGTAACATAGGATTCCATAGTTTGGTCTGTGCTATGTGCCTTTGAGAAACAGAAACAATTTCTATTAACTAATACATGGTTTATTGGTTATTGTTCTAATGATTCACTACATTACAAAGAACTTTTAAGTAATTACTATGTTTGCAGACACAGTATATTAACTATCTTAAATATCCAATTCACATAATTTCATTTAAATAAATTAGATAATCCATGATTTTATAGGTAATAAAACACATTTGGAAAGATAATGGTTTTTTTTTTTTTTTGCTTAAAATTTCATGTCGATGAAGTAAATACAGGATTTGAAATATAGCACTATGATTGCATTGTAAAAATTAATAGTTTACCATAGTTACTCAGAGGTGTTGGGCATATCAACTTATACATAGAAAACAATGTATCCTTAATGTTAATCTACAAACTTAAAAAATTAACTGTTTAGACAGAGGCTGTTACAAAAAATAATTATATCCAATCAAAATGAAGTTGTGGAGCCCCATCTCAGCTGATATATTTACCTAAGAGTCGGAGATCACTGTAAAAGTGAGGTTGAAAAGATTAAGTTCCAGAGCAGTGGGTTCTCAATCTTTGGGTTGTTTCCCCTTGGGGGTCGAGTGGTTTTTGTACAGGGGTCATATATCTGATATTCTGCATATCAGGTATTTACATTAAGGTTTATCACAGTAGCAAAATTACAATTATGGAGGAGCAACAAAATAATTTTATAGATTTAAAATTACAATCATTGCAACCACTCATGAGGAACTGTTTTAAAGGGTCTCAGCATTAAGAAGGTTTAGAACCTTCCAGAGGATCCTAAAGGGGCAAAGAGTTTCCTGTGAGATTGTGTCTCCCAGAATTATCACAAGCTATACCCATGAAGTCTCACCATCGTAACTGCCTAAACATGACTGAACAAAAGGACAATATCAGTAGGCATGCTAATGCATAAGGACAGGAATTTTGGAGGCTTTAACCCTAGTCAACTACAGGTAACTAAGGAATTCTGAGATCAGAGAAAGAGGTTTCCCCAGGGAAAAGTGAAACAATTGGTTATCAGCCCTCAAAATATATACATGAAATAACATATCATGGAGTGGGCAGGTTGTATTTATTTTAGGAACACACATATGTTATATGTATAATATATGTGTAACACATGTACTAATTGTTCTTACACACATCTATACATATATACGTGTGTGTGTGTGTGTAAGAACAATTAAATAAAAGAAGCACAAAAGGAGCTTTTGGAAGTAGAAAAGAAGATGGAAATGATATAATCTCAAAATTATTTAAAAAAATCCTACTGTTTTATCAGGACTACACTGTTTACATTTACTATGTATTTTAATTGTTGTCAGCCTTGGTTTAAGTAGCCTCATGTTTTATTTGAGTCCTGAAACTGAGAGGAGGTGTGGCTGTATCCTTAATGTTAATCCTAAGAACAGAGATGAATTCAGTGGACAATCCAGTTCTCATCTAGGCCCAGGATTGCACGTTAGTAGGCCTCCTGTAATTTTCTCACTAGAGAAGGAAATTGTTCCTGTTCAGGTGTTTGGCAGTAAGCCCAATGAAACCACTTTTTGTTTTGGTGAGACCAACTGCTTCATGAAGAATGCTTGAATATAGAGGAAGTAGATAGGATATTTTCTACAGTTCAGGTAACTATAGGAGCCTCTAGGGACAATATGAGGAAGGAACTTGTAGTTGTATATGTGAATTGTACATCTATAGTTAAATGTATAGGCTCCTGTCCAGTCTCTTCCATTAGTATTAGTTTCTCAAGGTTGGGATAAAGCTATCAAACTCCCTTGGCCTAACACTACCTACCAATCTTCTATTTTTTTTTTATTGCCTTGTGCACAAAATAGTAAAAAAAAGAGACAGAAATCAAGGTGAGCCTTTAATATTTTTTTTAATTGTCTTTTACTGGAACACCATGATATCATATGCTAATTTTACACATCTAAGTGGAAAAGTAGGCTTCCAGTTAAGTTCTGAGTTTTTGAGAGCTGTAGGATAGAAGTGGAATTTGGAGTTGTATTGCCTTATTCTAAAGCAAAGCAGAAACAGTCAAGTTACAGAACCATATTACCTTAGATACATCTCAACCCCTGTGGTTAGTATGTCTTAATAAATCAAGCAGCATCTTATTATTGAAACGTCTTTATGATGTGTTTTAGGACATAGGAACAAACAACAGATAATTTTTATGTAAATCTCCATTATTGTTACAACCCTAGGATACCATACCCTGTTCCTATCCAGATTAGATCAGTTTACATAAATCTTAGTATAAGATAGAATTTATGAACATTGCCATTTAAAATATATGTTATAGTGCAAGTATGCAGATGAGCAGTTTTATAACTTTGTTCATAGTCCATGTTTTAGGCTAGACTCTAAATGTTATATGGGGGATAATTTGATAGGACATGTCAAAGAACTAACTATGCCAAATATCCTTTCATCCGAGACCTCTTTAAAACATGTGGCTAAAAATTGCTCTATTTCAAGTTTTAATATCCAGTCTCATTTCCATATAACTTGACACTACTTCAAACTCAAATAATGATCTATACATTGAATTAAAACCAGTGGTTTTATGAAAATTGCAATGCTGAATTAGTCTACTAAAAAACTCTTCAGCCCCAAAAGATAGAGTTTCAGCTCAAATAGGTTAGCTCTATTTGATTTATGAGTCCCAAACCCTACTCTTTGGCAACATGCCCTGGGATGGGAACTTAATACAGAGCCTCAGCCATAAGCCAGACAAATGAGTCTTCTGTTTGGACTATAACATACAGCTAAAGCAATGCTTCTTAAACATTTTCATCTTTTGGGCTTTGGTCCAGGGTTTGTGGTTGCTACTAAAAATACTGCCATTAAGTCTTCTTGAGAAAGATACACAAGAATGCGGCCCTCCATCCTTCCTTAGAGAGGCATTCCACACAGTATTTAAGCAGGCAGCAGACCTGGTAGTCACATGAAGAACCACTTTGTTCTTTAGATGAGTCTTGGCACCAAGCCTTAATTTTTTTTAAAGCTTTACACCCATCATTTAATGAACTTATGGGGAATGAAAAGTGCAGAATATGGTGAGAAGGATATGCACTCCTTATAGCAACATTTTATGATTTTCTTGAGACAAGGGCTTTAGCTAATTACTTGTGTTAGAAAGCTTTGGCGAGGTTTAACAATTGAGCCTTTGTGAGCCCTACAGTGTATGTACAGATGAATGACAATTTCCAGTGCTGGAGTGACAGCTATTTCTAGTCTTGGAGCATTTACATGGAGTCTGGGTAGCACACTACTTCACAGACCTACTGTCTATTGTTTCTAGATACCAAGGGACCTTGGCTGTAAAAAAACTATAGTGCTACACTTTTGGCCCCTGTGTATATCTATCTCCATCCAGTTGCCATAGCATTAGTATCAGAGAACACCAAGGAAGCAGATAGCCCATGCCAGCATCTTACATCTTTACTCTGAACATTCTGGCACTCTTTATTGGCTGTTTTTGGAAGAGAAAGAGTAAAACACCACTGAATTGAGCTTGAACAACACACTTGCTCATCATCTTACTGTGTGGAGAATTTGAAGTTAGACTTTGCTCACTGATGATTATAAGATTGTGAGTTCTAGACAAAGTCAGGTGACTTAACTTTCAGTGAAAATAAAACTCATTTTGTAAGTATGGTGGGAGTGAAAGATATAAACAGATATTCTTTAGGTAAGTAAGGAACTCCTTGTTCCCTAATTGTGAAACTCAGGTATCCACAACCAAATGTTTGCCTGTTTCCCCTTTAGGAGGACTCTTTTAAAATATATTACACAATAAAAGATTTAAAAATGAAGAAGAGGATGGTATGCTTTTCTCTATTTTGGAGATTGACTAGAAAGTGGACACGCAATTCTTAAAAGTGGAAGTTAACTTGAGCAACATCATTTTTTTTATAATAAGAGAATCTCTGCATTAGGAGGCTGTGTGATTGCCAAGCTGCCAAAAGTTAGAGTTATTTTAAATGTCTTTGCTTTTCTTCTGTTATAACTGCAATCCAATTAACCCTTAATTATGAACTTAGTACCTACTACAGCAGGTTTCCATAGCCATCTGTGAGATAAATGCCTCATTTTCCTAGGTGCTTAACATCAGCACTAATGTAGTTATGAGGGCCCTCTTGATTATGGGAGGCAGCAAGACAATGCAGATTTCCTTTAACTAGAAAAAGAATTCATTTATGTATATTTGAAGAGGCAGAAACTCCAGGTCCCCAAACTGGAGTTTCTGCCTCTTTTAATTAGTGTTTCAAGCCCCTTATAAAATAAGGAGCACGATAACATTGCTGAAAATATTTCTGTTGTAGAATAGAGCTTAAAGTCAAGAAGAAGGAGTTCAGGTCTGTCATTTGTAAACTTTGTGATTTTGGAAGGTGATTACACTTTTCGGAGTTTCTAACAATTTATGTATCAAGTGGAATAAGAGAAATGTCCCTTGAAAGGAGAGGACACTCACATCTCAAGGAAGAGCCTTGTGAATAATGGCTGTGAAACATTCTAGGCAAGGCAGTGGTGTCCCAATGTTTAGGGCTTTGTGTGAATATCATCTTTAAATAAAAGAGCTGTTTTGGGCCATGACAGGCACCATAGAAAAAAATAGGAGGAGAAATCAGAGCATAGGTAAGAAAAGCAGGGCGGAGTCAGGCAGATCAAACAAGCTGCCCAAGGAGCAACATGTAAGGAACATAGGTGAGCCACGGGTCATGTGGCAACAGATTAATAGAAATGGGTTGAGTTAAGATGTAAGAGCTAGCTAGCAATGTGCCTGAGCCATAGGCCAAACAGCATGAAGTTAATATAAGCATCTGAGTCATTTCTAAAGGTCTGACTGGCGGCAGCTAAGCAGTCTGGCGCGGCAAGTCTGTGGGTCTGGGCCTCTGGCCTCCTGGGACCGGAGAAACCCCACTGCTACAGCTTTGTATATCAGAGTATTGAAAGAGCATGATCCCATGTCCAGAAACAGCTAGGGGAGCACAGAGATGTCAGGCAGGGCATAAACAAATGGATAGAGAATTGCTAATTCCACTCAGTGTCAGCATAATCACTGTGGCCTTTAGACTTTTTGTTAATATATGTTATATGGTAAAATAATGCTTATAATGTAAATGTTGTGAATATGCACTACTATAAATATCAGATGTACTTGATATTTAAGTTAGTTTTGAAATTTTGACATATATGTATGTAGAGGAAGACCAACATTAAAGTTTAAAGAACAAAAGCAAATTATACAATGGACATGAGCCACACACTCAGTCTCCATCAGGAACACTAAGTTGTTTATTTAGAATTCTCCAAATGCAAAGCTAAGAAAATCAGAAATCTAGCCTGAGGGGAGTAGAAACCCAGAATTCCTGAGTGTGCTCAGGGAAATCCTGTACTTCCTAGCACACAGGCTGACTCGAGGCCACTCGAGGAGACTGCATGTGTATAAGGCACATTTCTTCTACAGTGAATCCAGAGAGCAGGGTGACTTCTACCTATGCAGAGGCAATGCAATAGAGTACATCATGGAAACAAAGGTTATGTTGCTTCAGGGCAGTTCAGCTCTTGAGACATACCCAGCATGCCCCCGCCACCCCTTTATAGCTATTTTGTTCTTGAGTAGTTCATAATTAGAACTCTTTTACCTATTTAAAATTTGAACATAAAATTATCCTTTCGCAAATTCAGGTTACCTCATGCCAACATTTATAAATGAAGTGCCCATGCAAGAATAATAATCCATAACTAGAGGCTATTTGCTAAGCACTGAAGTTCTTTTAAAGGCTTATTAGGTTTGTTTCTGTGTGTGTATGTGTGGGTATGGATATGTACATGCCTGTGCATGGGCATAGCCAGAAGCAAGCTTTGGATCCCTCTAAGCTGCTTGCTCAGTGCTGGGCTTTTTACATGGGAGCTAAGGCCTGAGCTCCAAGCCTTATAAATGCCCAGCAAGCTTTCTTCGCCCCAGAGCCCTCTCTCCAGCCCTAAATTTTTTCCCTAATAGTTTATTTTTCAAACTATGTCTTCATTTGTTTTCATATTCTCATATAATCACAGTATTTCCTCTTCCCTTTCCTCTCTTCAAACCCTCCTGTTCTCCTGCTCTCTTTCAATCATTGCCTCTATTTTTCATTGATTGTTGTTCCATTCTAAGTTCTTCTAAGTCTGAGAAATTATTGGACTCAGAACTTATCATCCTGTTTCATGGCAATATAAGGATCCACAACATGTTCATACAAAAGAGGGAGAAATATTGTTAAAGGTGTCACAAATCTTGTGTTCTCAACTCCCAGCTGCCTTATGAAAACTCATTTTGAAACAAAGCAGCTTTAAAAATGGCTTTTCAAGCTTAGCATTATTAGATATTGCTTTGACAACAATCTTTTAGAAACAGTGCTCTGCTAATCTTGCTAGGTATTTCTCATGCCTACATGTTGGATGATGGTAAGTGGCCCTGGAGCAGCTATGTCTGTGGCTTGGCAGAATCTCAGTATGAGAGGCTCTTCTACCATTTAGGTCTTCCATGTTCCCAAATAGGGATTCTTTGCATGGAGATACATGTTGTTACTAGCCTAGCCCAGATTCAAGACAAGAAGCATATTCTTTGTAAGAGGTTCACTGAGATTCACAGCCACTCATATTCTGTCTTCTTCCTTCTGTCCTTTGCACTGGGAGGGTCCCTACTGTCACCTGTTGAAGGTTTGGTCTCCAACTTGGCACTATTGGGAAGCAGTGGAAGCAAGAGATGAGAATTCAGGTCATTAGCAGCTGGATGTCAAGGGGAATCATGAAACTTCAGTCACTTCTTCTCTCTTTATCCTTCCTCATTATGAGGTGAATACATATATATACCCCTTCCATGCTGTGAATTTATAATTCAAATTATGGAGAGAAAGGTGTGACTTTATCTCATGGTTTCAGAAATTTCAGTCCGTGTGGCCAATGTTCTTCACGGACTGAAATTACTAAAGCTGTGAGCTGAGCCACCCTTTCCCTTCATTTGATTTATCTCATGTATTAATTATAGTACCAGAAAGTTGTTGGATATGACAATCTCATTCTTGCTCTATGACACACTCTTTCTCTTCCTCAAGCTCTTTCATTCAAGGTTTGTTCCCTTTCTTCTTTATTAAAGCTTTGACGTTGTTATGGGAGCTTGAGAAGGACAAGAGCCTTCACACTACTCTAGTCTTGGTACTGGAAACCACGGTCAGTTCTATCATAGTGTTCAGAGCTGAAATATTGCTCGAAAGTATCATCTGGGCCAAGCTGGTACAAAGGAACTTCAAAGTGTGGGCCAAGATTTAGCCAAGTCACTGGACTGCAAGACTCTACTAATGAAAAAGGCCAACAGACACACATTACTGCTGAGTTTGCATGCCAGGGCTAGGCAGTTTTGTCCTGGCCTCCCCACATCCACAGCAGAGCACATCCCTGGATAATCACAGGTCTCATCTTTATTAAAGAAATGTCATTGGCATTAATGCACACCCATGAACTCCTTGACCTTGTCAAATTTGCAAAACTGTGTACTTGTCCATGAAGTTTGAATCAGTTGTTAGGTATGGATTCCTATGTGAAAATATGTACAGATACAGTATGTTTTTTCACAGTTTTGTAACATATATTGTGGATTATTATCAAAGAGCAGTAATATTATCTTTTCTTTAGGAGTATATATGTGACGAGGCATTCTTCATTGTCTCTGAGTGCAAGACAATGGATGCCTGGAAATTCTAGGCCCGTTTGGTTCCCCCCCCCCCAAAAAAAAGTCTAAATATTTTTGTCACTGATTACCAATTTAATAACAGGTCTGAGACTCTTTAGTAACCTTTGCTTGGACTTTTAACTATAAAATGCATATCAGCCATTGTTATAGTGGTTTTGAGTTCTATATCCATAAATAAAAATGATTTCAGATGGCAATTAGGTAGCAAAGATGGTGTAGAGGTCACAAAAGTCATTTAATATTCTATTACTCAGGGATTTTACTGACTGAAGAAGAGAGAGCAGGTGTGTGTGTGTGTGTGTGTGTGTGTGTGTGTGTGTGTGTGTGTGTGAAACATGGATCTTTCCTTTGCAGTAGAAATAAGGCACATCACAAACAACCTGAACAAACCACATTCAAGTCCAATATGGAATAAAGAGCAGGATTCGGGTTGCATGAAATTATGGAGTAGTCTGTGATATCAACTTACCTACCTCAGAAGTGACTTCTAAAAGATGCAAGGTAAATAGGACAGATAGATTGACACATTGACAAAACTAGTCATTATATTTTCTTTTCTTTCCCTTTTTAAGACTTTTTTGTGTATAGGTATTTCATCTGCATGTATTACTGCACGCTGCATGTATACAGTGCCCATGGAGACAAGAACAGGGCATTGAATCCTCTAGAATTGGAGTTCAAAGGATTGTGGACTATTGTGTGGGTGCTGGGATTAGAACCCTGGTCCTTTGGAAGAGCAGCTGGTGCTCTTCATTGCTGAGGCATCTCTCCTGTCTCCATAATATTTTCTCCGTCTCACCAGAATATCTTTGACTAATGGGGCAGAAATTAAAATCTGTGAATTTAGGAATAGATCCTGAGACCTTATACAGAAGTGGCAAGTTTTATTGAATAAAGCTGAGCATAAAAAAGGCAAGAAAAACTGTTTATAAGGATTCTATCAGCTTTTAACATTTTATTTATACTGGAGACCTCTCTCTCTCTCTCTCTCTCTCTCTCTCTCTCTCTCTCTCTCTCTCTCTCTTCCCTAAACATAAATATTCTTATCATCTCTGCACATCTTTATTTCATCTGTGATTCTGTGCATTTCCTAATGCAGACCTTCAGTTTCTCTTAACTGCATAATGAGTATAAAGAGTGACAAAGCCACACTTGTATCCCCATTGCTAAGGGTAATTCTTGTATTCCTTATCAACCATGGGAACATAGCTATTCATGTGGTGGCCATAAGCTGGAATATTATTACTGCTTGTCTTTGTGTGAGTTTGCGTAGGTAATAGTTAACCAAAGAAACGATGGTTTGCTTTTGAATCCAGGCTTTGGTAGAAGCTAGTTATGGCCAAGCTATATAATATCTTAGCTTTACATACACATGTAAACCATATACATAAACAGACCACTAGACCAGAAGTGACAATGGTGTGTATCTCTATATCACCATTAAGTGAATTGACATGATATGTGTAGGCACTTCAAGTATCTGGCACACAGTTAGATTCTATAAATGGCAGCCATGCTGACTATGAGCATCATCTACGTTGCTGTGCATATTCATCATTTTTTTCTGTGCTCCAGGATATGAAATTTACAAGTTCACAGGCATTGATATTCTTTTGTCTAATATTTAAACTTCAGCTAGTCTGATTGCAGGTCAAATATCGTATCAATAAGTTAAATTCCAAGTATTTTAAATAATTCTGTCATTTTGCTTAGAGTCAGTACTGTGAAGAGATTTGCAAAACTCAGATTCCATGTCTGTTTGGACTTTCATGCTGGCCACATAACCAGCTTTAACATGTTTTATTGTGAACATTTGCCTCATTCTCTTACAGTGCTTTTGTCATGGTACCTGCTTGAAGTCTTCTACTGGATAACATTTCTATTGTTCCTTGTCCTATTTTAGGGTTGCTCTGAACCATGCCCAAGCCTCTGGCCATTTGGTGGTAACAAATTATAAGTAACATTATTACCATAATTAAAAGGCTTGATCAGAGTGGCTTGGGAGGGACATGTAGTCATGAAGTCATCTTTGGCTCTCCGTCAAATGTGGGTCACTGGTGTCATTGACACTACTACTGGACCAAATACTCTCCGCTGGGTTAGGTGATAGCTTTCAGGGCATTTCTAACTCCTGGATTCTGTGATTTACCTTCATTCCAAGAACTAGAAGGTTTAATTATATTCTTAGTGTTTTTCTGTGTACCCCCCATTGTAATTTTACCCAGATCCTTCATGCTTTATAAGAATCCATTCTCCTGAATGTCTTCCAATTTTGATCTCACCTTGTCAACATGGAAAATAAAGTGCTCAGATATTAAAGAAGCAATAAAAAAGGATCATAATTATGTCTTGTATGAACTCTGCAATTGTGAGCAATCAGATGTCCAGCATCTGCATTTCTTTCTGGCATCTCTTCCCCCTGCCTTGGTTGCAATTAAACTGCCATCTCCGAGAAAAGAACAAGCAAAGCCAGAACATTCTAGGGACTGAGGGTGTCTCATAGCCTCTTCTATAAAGTTATCCAGAAGAAACTGTTGCCTTAACATTTCTTTCCGTGTTATCTGGAAACCACAGAGGAACTCAGCTTTTCTTTATGCTCCTCTGTTAAACTGCAACTGTCTTCTCCTTAGCAAAAGAAACCATCACATGAAAGAAGAACAGGAACCATTCATAAAAGCACTTTTATGTTGTCTTAAAATCACTTTTAAAATTTCATTTGACTTATCATTGTATATCATTTCTTTTATTTTTATATAAATCCAAAAGTTTTAAAGGGAAACACAGTCCTACAACAAGCAATGGATCATTTGAAATGTATAGAATATTCATCTCCTATTCTTCAAGAAAATATTTAAGATGGTAATGATAGAATGATGTTCATGAAGACCTAGAAGGGTTTCTAGGAAAGATGTAGCATAGTAAATGCTTATGGTAATAACATAACTCAGAGTTGTTTAAATCCTTCTTGGGAATTACCACTATCGTATTTATTTAGGAAGCTTGGCCTCACTCAACTGGGTAGTTAAGATTTTACCTGTTTAAAAAGAGTAATTCTTAAGTGGTAAGTTTACACATGCATTCATGTGTGTAGATATAAAATCTTTAAAAATTATAACCTCTCATGCTTCTGTCAAAATGATGAAATTTGTACATACTCTCACAAACAAGTGTCTTCCTTAACTAACAATTCATATAATGCTGCATTTTATGGAATTAAAATACTGCTCATAAAACATCTGTTCATTAATTTTATTAGTGAGTTCTCCACTGAAATCATTCACAGTAGTTATAACCAGAGACAATGGCTTTATTTTAAGTAGACTTAAGCAAGATCATAAAGATTTTCAGAAAATGGATAATCTACAGGTATTCACCAAACAGAACTTTCTGTATCATTTCTCTGTATTCAAATATGAGTGTGAGTGAGAAAAAGAAGAATCAAAAGCTATAAATCAAGAGCTTCCATCAAAAAAATTTAGAGACACTAATAAGGAAATTATGACATATCGTTGGTCAAAATTTTTCATGTATCAAATTTTAGTTTAACTTGATGACTATTCAACACTTGTGTTCATCGAAACATACCTTTGTTCTAAAATTATATGTAGACTATATAGCAATAAATTAGAAATGCAAAGGCAAGATGTTCCAACAAAAACATATTTCCAGCTCTTCTATATTTTAATGTATATAAGCTAGTCTATGACATGTTAACAAATTGTAATAAATTTCTCACAAAAGACCTTGACCAAATGCTAATCTGACTTTGAGAAAAAGATCAAAGCTGATGACCCAAATTATTTCTGCCCCGACATACTTGTCTTTGGCTATTGAAATTTGACCTTCTAACACATCTTGTCTTTATTGCTCTTGGTTGATTCCCACTGTGGATGGATTTTATTTAACGAGTCATAAGACATATTGCCCCCACTGTGTAAGTACAAAGAAATGTAAAAGCAATTTAGTTTTATTTTTTCCCCATCATTTCTCCTGCTTGCTTTTGGTCTGGCAAAGCTCATAGAAATGGAGAACATGGATGGAAGACACTCTGGTACCTCCTCTGAATAAATAGTTTGAGACTGTGAAACACAACAGGTCAGAAAAACCTTGGAGCTCCAATGCACCTGTGTCCCACAGACAGCGTAATCAGTGTGACATGCACTTATGATGCTCTTCCTTATGTTCAGCTTAAGTTTCAAAAGTCTTAATAGCTTAGACCTCTCAATCTATTATGTTAAGAAAAGCTCCGTTCTTTTGAAGGCCATTCCATTGTGATCTCGATCTTTGACGTGAGTCATGTACTAATATCCTCTCAGGAAAGTTTACTCTGAATGTGTTCAGTCAGTAAGATTCCTTTTCCTTTAAAACAGTCTCGAGCATCTTAGATTTGGGCAGCATAGTTAAACCAACTAATGATTAAACATCTTGAAACACATGTACGTGCCAAATCAAGTTGTCAACAACCCACAGAGATTTATTTATATGAATTGGAATTCTTCTAGTAAATTAAATAAAATCAATTACAACATAATTTAGTATCTATTATAATGTCAAGAGACACTGACTGGCACAGTCATACAAGTGAAAGCAAGTTTGAATAGATCCCTGGCACTACCTGACTGATCAAAGTCCGCTTTAATATGTGTATAATTGAAGCATTAAGATTTAGGAGTACTTGTAATAAGGACTTGTTCACTGTGATACTAGAGATTCAGTGTACAGTGATTTAGATCTTTAATATTTGAGATTTTATATATTCTCTGATGAACAGAACCTGGTTCCAAGTCATACTACTGATTATTTTCCAGTGTCTTAGAGTACAAGAATATTAAGTAGCCAGGTGTAAGCTCAGCACAAAAGAACAGAAGGCAAGGGAATTGCAAAGTTGAGCTATCCTGGGCTATGCAATGAGGCCCTATCTAAAACAAAACAAACCAATTCAAAAGTTTGATAACAAAAATGCTTATTAACTTTACACTCCACTGAAGAATTTTAACCAGTTTAGTATTCATCTATTGTAATTGTTATAGCTAAAAACACACAAGTATATTGAGTAAGTTCTGAAGTAATTTCAGGGCATAGGAATGCTTATGTGATCTGTGACAATGAATACTGGATGTCTGACAGATATGAAATCAGAGAGAGATGAAAAGACATTATTTACCTTGCCTCTACTCTGGTCTGTTTTTTACTTCTATCTCTATAATCAGAATGCAGCTTCCACAGACTTCATTGATACACTGCACTGCTACATCTTGCAAATGAAAGAATAATAAGTGAAACAAAATGATCATTTCCCTTTTCTGATTTTACCTCTCGAATGCATATGATATGCTAAAGAAAGCCAAGGAGTCAGTCTCTCATGGTTTTGTCCTTGAGAATCTGTGATGGATCTGAGATAACAGAGAAACTCCTATGGCTCGGCACTTTTAACTTCTGAGCTTTGAACACTGTCTTCCAACAGTACTATACTGTAGTCAGAAGTTTCTCTGTCTAGCCCTGCCAGTCTCACAGCCATTTAGCCCCAAATAATCTCACAAAGGCATATATTAATTACAAGCTGTTTGGTCTATGCCTCAGGCTTATTCCTTGCTAACTTAAGCTAACCCTTATTTCTATTCATGTTTAGTCACATGGTTGGGTACCTTTTTGCTCAGAGCATCATTCTCATCCTGTTTCTCCTGCATCTTGCTGTCATCTGTTTTTCCTTTTCCTCTTTACAGAGTTCTCTTGGTCCAGTAGTCACACCTATATTTCCTGCCTGCCTTCTTATGGCCAATCATCATTTTATTAAACCAATAGTTACAGTGACAAATATTTAAAATTCACAAAAGCATAGCCCAACAGCACTATACTGTGATAAACATTCTTGACTTATCTTCTAGGATTCATATGCAAAACTTTCTTTAGGTGGGCATGAGGTTTTTCTAGCCGGGTATGAGGTTGTTGTAGCTGGAGTTGATCTAGCTAGGCAGCCTAGGCTTGTGTGAAGTCTTCGTTACTGAGGAGGTGGAAGCATCAGGACTGCAAGTTTGAGGCCAGATGGGGGAACTTAAAAGACTCTGTCTCAACGTCAAATTTCACAGTACTGGTTCAGTAATAGAGCACCTGGCTAGCATGACTATGCCCTGGGATTAATCTTCAGCATCGCCAAAACAAAATAAAACAAAAACAAAAGAAAAAAAAAGTCCTTCAAGGTGCTTTCTTTCATTCGTGAGTTTTGATCCTTAACTTAATGAAATGTCCAAAGTGCTTCAGATTAAGGTAATCATCACAACTTCTGGAGAGTGAGACCTGGACATAATTTTTTCAACCCATTTGGGTAGGTTTGGTGTGCTCTGTATAACTGAGCGTTACTTTCAAGGCCCTGTTTGTTTCTATGATGACCCCATGCTCACTGATGTTCACATTGCCCACACTCACACCATCATGTACTGTTTCCTTTTTGCTGTGGTTTGTAGCTTTGTTCTTTCAAATTTACCTTGTCCATGGGAACTCAAAGGCCTCTATTTCTTGATCTCCTTATAGTCATCACTACCAGCTTTTCTTCCTTCCAGGGAGCCATTCCACATTACCACCACTCCGATGTCTTGCCATAACTCCATGCTGCTTTACTCAACACTTCATGATGCCCAAGCACTGGCAGGGGTAGGGGGAAGGCATCTTACTCAGTTACCTCCTCCCCTCATAATATCTCATTTTTACCCTACTGTATGTTATATGCTCCAGTTTACCCTGCTTATAAAATGTACTCAGTGGTGATTGCTTTTGGCTGTTAGTATCTGAAGTAGTAGCACCCAGATCTATACTTCATCAGCTTATCCACTTCCTTGCCAATAATCTCAATTGCCCTGGCTCATGACCTCATGACGCTTCCTTCCTTTTATGTGCTCTGTCTTAAATCACAACAAAGTATAGCAAAACAGACCCAGTCCTTAGTATTGGTTATCTTCAGATAGACCGTGGAGGCAGGAAGGCACCAGATCATAATGAGAACTTTCGTGAATGTTGTGTCCCCAAGAAAGTGACATTTAAAATGAAACCCCAAAGTGCTAACAACAGGCTAAATGTTACAGGAAGACTCTTCTGGCAGCTAGAGAAATATATACATTCATTGATATTCAGGTCCCACCTGTGGCTGAATAAGGACTATCACAACTTTCCTAGTCTTCTGGGGGGCTTTAGATCAGTTAGCACTTTCTCCTTGTTTGGAGTTTCAAGAGAGGCAGTTGGTTGGAAGGAAATAGAATGAAAATAAACCGTTTGCATGTGGCCTTTGGGACTGATGATAATGGATCAAGGGATTTGCCTTTTTAGAGAGATTAACGCTATTGCAGTCTTGTATGAGCAAGCTTCAGAATCCAGAGGTGGAGGGTTACTGGAAAGCACTGTTTTCTTGTTTATATTTAATGAAAATCTTTACTTTGAAGTTGCCTGTGTTAGGAATTTCCCCTACAAAGTTAACAGAGTAAATATTATCAAAGAGCATCTTATAGTTTTGCTCTAAGCCACCAAATTTCCAGTTACCCTAAGGGAGGAGAGCAGTTTGTTTCGTGGACTGATCATGGAGATGCTAATTTCTGAGGTGTTAGATTGTAGTCACTGATACAAAAGCTGTCCTTGGAAGAAGAAGGTTGGTTGTAGGAAATTTGTCAACTAGACTTTAAAGGCTGAGTTATTATCTGTTTCCAAGACACCAACATTTGTGACTTTGGTTTAGTCATCTGCTGTGGAATTATGCTTTCATATGCTGTAAACATTTGTTATTGTAAATATTGCTTTAATAAAACATTGATTGGTCGTGTAGCTAGACAGGAAGTAGAGGCAGGGCAACCAGACTAGGAGGATTCTGGGAAGCGGAAGAGCAGAGTGAGAGATGCAGCCAGATGCAGAGGAAGGAAGATGTGAATGCTGCACTGGGAAAAGGTCCCAAGCCACGTGGTTAAACATGAACAGAAAAATGGGTTAACTTAAAGTATAAGAATTAGCAAGTAATAAGTCTGAGCCATAGACCAAACATATGTAATTAAGATAAGATAAGCAGCTGTGGAACCATGGATCCTGACCTCAGGGATAGGCTGGGCCAGAAAATGCAAGCTACAGTCATCTTCATTTATAATAATTTTATGTGAATGAAATTGAGATGACAATAACAACATATTTCTGTAAAAATTAGTGGTAGTTGGAATTTGTTCACAAAGTATGACCTCTCCTAGAGGTTCATGTATGGAAGGCTTAGTCGCCTGCTGGTGGATACAACCACTAAGTGATGGCTAGATTATAATGGCTTTGACATCATCAGTAGAATAATGTAAAAACAGATACATAACTTGATGGTGTCATCTGGTAATGACAGATACTTCCAGATATGATTTGTAGTTGAAGGAGCTGCCACAGTTCCTACTATAGCATTCTGCCACACTGAAGTCTCTTAAACTTGGTTCCAAAAGTTAATTTCTCAGTGAAATAATAAAAAAAATAACTACTAACTTATTAGAATGAACTTTGTGCTATTAGAGAGACCAAAGAGCTCCATTAATTTTAAGTATTTCATCTCAAAATGAGAAAAAAATGAACAAAATTTGCTAATTTCAAGCTGTTCTCATAGGAAAATGTCAAAGGTCACTGAGAAAGAGAGGAAACAAAGAAATTATCTAATTGGTATAACGCTTAGTTTTAATTGTTAACTCAGTGAAAGAAACACCTGAGAAAAGTGTGTCTGTAGGGATTGTAGGTTGGCCTTTGGGGTATTGCCTTGATTTCAGTAAATGCTATGGGAAGACCCAGCCCACCGTGGGTAGCACTATTCCCTAGGCAGTGAGTCCCGATGTACAAGTAGAAGTGGAAATGTCATGCATGCATTCACTTTGTGAATCGTGGCTATGATAACTTGCTGTTTCAAGTCCCTGATACTGTGACTTTGCCACAGTTGTTGGCTGTAAATCTGGAATTGTGAGATAAACAAACCCTCTTTTTAAGTTGACTTTTGTATGAGTATTTTGTCACAACAACATGAAAGGAGACCAAGCCAAGTGGGTTTCTATCTTTCAACTTCAAATATAACTGCACACTTCTCTTCTTTGTATGCTGGGTTTCCTAAGACATTTCCTTTGGGGAACTACATTGCTTCAGTGAGCTAAATAGCCCCTGAGAAACTTTTCTCATCAGTATTCTCTTATTATCCAGAGTCAAAACATTAATAAGAGGACATAGTAAATCCTTGAAATTTAGGCTAAGATATTTCCAGATAAATCTGCCCCCCAAAATGATGGGAAAGCCCATTTTAAATACACCACAAACACTTGAACTTCAACCTCACAAAAATGTAATAATAAAATTTTTGGCTTAACTTAGTAATACTTCATGAAAATTCTTCTGAAATTAGATTTTATTCCTAGAAGAGGCCACTGAAATAAAATACCAGGAAGTAACATTTCCTTGTTCCAGTGATCATTTACTGAATATTAAAAAATAATATCTCAACTAGTATCTTTTGATTATCTGTTATCTACTAGTCAGGTAGTGCTAGACTTTGACAATCAAATCAAAACAAAACAAAATAAGAAAAATATTGTTACTGCCCATGAAGAATGTGGTCTATCAAGAAAGGCAGGCCCAGGAACACAGTTAATTACAAAGGGATGATGTATGTATAGGGATACAAGCATAAAGCATACAATTAAAATGTGGTAGTATAAGACGCCAATTAGAAGCTCAGGGTCTGTATTTAAATTATGTCTCTATTATTTAGTAAAATTATGGTTTTTAATTTGATAACTTACTGATTTGATGGCTTCATTTTCTTTATTTGTAAGATAAAGGCGGGAAAATATTACAGTGTATTTTTAATGCCTTAAATGGCAAAATAAATGTTTAACACTTGACACAACGTGTATATTTACTAACACATTACATGGTAGCTATTTTTATTATGTCAATTAAATGTCAGCTTTCTCTTGTTTTTCTGCTTGTTTGTTTTATGTGTTGAGACAATTCATTTCTCAAGGAAAGGCATCCAATCTCTTGTTCCAACTTGCCCAGCATCGAGTCTTGGAAGACAAGCTTTTTTCCACCCTTTGGAGAAAAACATAGGTTTGTTTACTGTCCCTTACAATGAGTGTGATGTCTCCCTCTGAGGTAAACATCAGGTAGACTTGGGTTTCCTGAATATAGCCTTCCTTTCTTATTGCATAACCCTAGCATGTGTAAGAGCCATCTGGCCCTTTGGCCTTTGAGAAACCCAGCGGGGAGAGCCGGTGTATGCTCATGATCTGTTGGGTATTGCTGGATTTCTGAGCAGTCAAGTCTGGATATCTGAGTCAGGAATCTGGTGTCTTTTTCCAGCGTTCGTACAATTGTACCAGGCTAATTTGACAACTCAACAGTCATGGAAATCTTTTTGCTTCCAGAGTCCTTGATAGTAAAGAAACTCTAAGGAGATCTTGTGCCATTCAGATAAGCTGTTTTTCAAGCCATATTTTCTTTCCTTTCCAATAGTTTATTATGGAAAATTTCTAAGCACATAGCAGCGTGAACACCTGATACCAGAAACACTTTAGTAAATTGTAAAATTCTTATAATGAAGACAAAGATTAACATTTTCATATTGGGGATTATAATTATAAATAATATCTGTATTTTACATCCATCGCTGCCTTGTTTGTGATTAAAATATTAGCATTGAACTAGGAAAACCTGGGCTTGTGAATGGCTATCCTTTTGGGTGTTCCCAAATCTCTACAATTGATACTGTCATATGAACAGTACCAGGAGCAGTGTTGTGCTTCCAGTAACTTCTCAAATCTAGAACTCCTGCGTTCTTTATGAGCAACTGAGAGCGCTATTTGCTTTTCTGTCAGCAGAGAGGGGAGAGGACAGGGAGAGACAGCAGGAGAGACTTTCTGTGACAGTGAGGTCTGAGACACTCTGAAATGCAGATTTAATAATTTGCTTGTGAATCCTACAACACTTATCATCTGGCTCTGGTGTCATATTGTTTTAGAATGAGTTTTAACTCATTAATGAACTTTTGGTGATATTATGATGATGATCTATTTAAAAACAGATGATAGAAAACTAAGGCTCTTCATTTCTTAATATTAATATGTGTAACTTTGAAAAAATACGATATGTATGTGTAATGTGACACACCAGTAAGAAACACATCTTACTGAAATATTTCTAAATGCAAATTTTATTCCCCTAGAATCTTATTCAGAGATGTGAGCCTACTCAATAAGATTCCTGTCTCTGGATTTTTAAATGCAACAATATCTTTTAGATGGTGATATAAAATTGTCTTTCATCTCAAGTTGTTTGAAGTTCTGAAAATATTATTTGAATAAATTAATGAAAGAATGAACCTAGACTTCAAGAAAGATTATGCATGAATATACTTATTTACCTTTTATTGTTTTTAAGCTATAATTTCCCTCTTCTCATATACTTAAGCTAAATATTTTCATATAAAACTGATTCATTCTTATAGTAAATTGTGCATAGTCCATCAATTCCACTTCGTGTTTCCATTGTACCATTTCCTGTACTCCTGCCTGTCTTTTACTAAAGTCATACATGATGGATTCATTTTTAACAGTTCACAATATATAGTAACAATAGATAACTTCCATTATCTCCTCTTCTAAACCTTCATTTGTATATTCATACCTGTCATCCATTTACATAATAAGTGCAGACTGAAATTTTCTTTCTTCTATTATAAGCACTCTTAAAGTGTGTCAGCTTCAATTACTCAGTTGCATAGCAATGGCAATTTAGTGCCACTAATTGTGTGACACTAAATGTGGTGAGATAAAGGTATTTTTGAATGGTCCTCAATTTTTGCAGGCAAAGCTCCATTTCAAAAAATCTTCCCCACTACACAGAGATCAACTCTAATATTGTTTAGTTAAGGTTTCATCCCCCACCCCATGCACTGTCTTGGGTTTGATTACTGAGCTTTTGGCTGGTTTTGGCTTCCATGAAGACTCCATTCTCCACCTCTGCCCACCATTTAAGCACTGCTCTTAAAGTGAATGACAATGTGATCTAAATTTTCTTGGCAACAATAATTTCATTCTTCCAATCTTGCTGAAATCTATTGCTACTTTATAAATGCCTTGTATAAAAATAGTCTGTGTGTCAAGTCCATGTATGGATGACACTTGTCCAATACACTTTAGCATAAATTAAACACGAGAATCTATCTAGGCACCTTTTAAATCATAAATTAATGTATAAACATCTTGAAGTAAAGGTCAATGACTGTTTAATGAGTTTGGAGACAGCAACTTGTTAATTCAAAATCTAATACATTTTTATGTTTTCACTTTTCTGAGATAGAGTTTTAGATATTTGTAAAAGTGTGGTGTTCATATTTTACATCTAGGGGGAATTCCCTGGCTTATAATTACTTTACAAATTGAAACAAATCATGTTTGTTTTATTCAAAAGTTAATGATTGTACCTGCTAGATAAAAAATGAATAATTTTCTCCTCTTAAAATGCGCTGAGTTCTCTGCCTCCAACTTCTGAGTACAAGGCAACAGGGGTGCCAGAAGAATGTAGCAAGCTGCACTGAACCTATGCGGATTGTGGGAAATTACATTTTCAAGACCCAGTTGATTGACAGTGTTCCCTGACTAGTGACTGGGCTTGAGTTAGTGCTTACACAGGATAATACTGGATTAATACAAAAGCAAGAAAATTGCTGCTCACTTACTTGACATGGTTTAGGCCTCTTTAGATATCTAAAGTGGTGCCTAGGATTTCCACAGCACCTCAGTGAGCGTTTGTTGCCTGGGGAAGAATTAGCATTTCTGTACTAGTGACTCAACTGATAGATTTATACAGAGATCTTCTGTGCCATGCACTGTGACATCTCAAATGTTTGTTCTAGAAATATTTTATGAGCCATCAGATTCTTAGCTGATTTTTCAAAAAGAATATATTATCCTCATTATTTTTTTAAATGATTCTTTATGTCTTATCCTTTCTTTTTGACTTTCATATCAAAAGAAAAAGATCGAGCAATGAATAAGGATTTAAAAATACTCGATTTCTCTAAGCCCGTGGTGCTCATAAGGGTGTGCATTGAAGAAAATATGAGGAGCTTTGTAGAAAAGAAATCATTGAACTATCTCTGCTCTCCTAATTCAGCAGCCTCTAGAGTGGTGGTTATCAACCAGTGGGTCACGACCCCTCTGACAAACTTCTTTCTACAAAAGAAAAATACATTATGATCATAACAGTGCAAAACACAGGTATGAAGTAGCAAAAATATAATTTTATGGCTATGGGTCCATCACAGCATGAGGAACTGTATTAAAGCATTAGGAAGATTGAGATTACTGTCCTAGAGAAAATGCTCTGCTTACGTGTTTTAAAATAGATTTCAGATGTCTTTGTCCTTCACTGAGAGTTGCAAACTTAAGCATGGATGCTGTTACTAGTTTATGTGCAACATACACTTACAGTTTGTGTCTGTTGACTTAAACTTTATAAAAAATTTGCATGCCACGGGATCTTCCTAAAAGTCCTTTCTTAGCTGTTTACATTTGATTATATCCATGTGAATGCATTCCCTCACACTTGAATACACCTTACATTTGACAGGCACCCTCATTTTATCCTAAATTTATGCTTTGTGAATCCATGGTCAATGTGTGTGAACATGCAAGGTACCTCTCTGTACATGCATGTCTGATTGATACAGTGTGGAGCCTGGAACTGCATCTACCCACTTAAAACTAGACTGTGAGCCTGAAAATTCTTGGGCTTTCCCAAGAAGATTTCTTCTTTCAATTCTCACTAAACAGTGGAATGGGCTGGTGGCAATTCTTAGATAAGCAGAGTGGGATCATTATCTGCACTATCTGAAGAGTTTGAGATGCTTGTGGGGAAACACATTGATCTGCAGCTGGCGAGTGGCCAGCTCACATGAAGTAACTGTATGTTAGAAAGTATTCTTGAATATGCTATGCAATCTGTGCAATCTCTCCAGAATTATCAAAAATAAAAAATAGCTTTTGGCTAGATAACTTATTAGAAATAATTTTCTTTTTTTTCCTCCCGAATCAAGAACAACTTTGTCAATGTTAATTGTGATCTGCATTTAAAAACAAACATATAAACAAAATAAGACAGTGATCTGGTAATCATCAAAATTCCAAGCTACACTAAGGATTTAGAATACAACAGAAATCATTTAAATTTCAGAGAGAGTTTTTTTTTTAAAGATAGCAAATAGCTTCAAGTTAATTTTTTATGTATTTGTGTAGGTGGGGGTGTCCTTCAATAGTGTATTTCTTGGCAAGATGTCATGGTTCTGAGTACAGATTTATTTCCATCTGTCTGACCATATTTCTCTATGCAGTATAGCATCATGATGTGATTCTTTCACATTGTTCCTTCCCTCATTAACTCCTGATATTCATGGAGAATCAGTTTCATAGTGACAGGTGGTCAATATTTTGTTTATCTTTGCCACAGTAACTCCTACCTCTTATGTCCAAGGTTAGAAATCATCTTCTCAGTTCTCAAGAAAGACGGAGATCGCGATGTTTGTGTGTCTTTATCAACACACAAAGTAGTGGATAAAAATAGCAAAAGTGAAGTTCAATACCAAGATTGTCTTACAACCACCAGGCAGAACCCACAGGTCGTTCCTTCGATAGAGTCTTCTCTCATAGTAGCCCCATGTCTGTGTGCTAAGGGAAGTTTATTCAAAACACTGACACATCACAGGCCTTCTAGATATGGGAATCCTAACACAAATGACTCTCAGACACAGAAAGAATTTGTCCTTACTTTATATTATGGCCTGACTCTACTGTATTCTGTCTTGACTTACTTCGTAATTCTGCCTCTGATTGTTAACAGTAGCAGTATTTATTAATTTTGGAAAAAAATCTTACTCCTTTCAAGAGGGACATAATACATATATTTTGGCCCCTCCAAGATGAAAACATTCTATTGTCTTCCAGAATGATAGATGAATCAGCCAAACTATAGTGTATTATAGTGCACTATTATTACTATAGCAATCAAAATTAGACAGCAGCACATTCACCAGAACCCAAATTATTGCATCCTAAATGTTGGTTTGCTCACATAGAATGTTGAAGTCCTAACAACATAAGCTATACCATACTGAATTATTATAACTATCATCCACAATAAATGTGAAGATTTTACTTAATATTTAGTCTCATCTCTAAAATCTCTTTTTATATGTCTCTTTTCTTATCTCATAATATGCCCATGTAGTTAAAAAAAATACTTTATTGGGTTTTAGATCAACTAAAGATAAAGTATAATGTTACTCTATTTGAATGGTAAATGTGTCAAGTCTAATTTTTAAAAATTCATTGACGTATTCTTGCATTCTAATTTAGTAGACACTGAAATAGTACCACATTCTTTGCATGTTCCTATTGCTTTAAAAGCAATTCCATCTTTACTTCATTTTGTGCAATTCCTTTGAGGTAGTGTGGTGATCTACATTTTGTTCTCATGGAGGCTTAGACAGTTTAAGTGCCTACAGTTGAGGAGTCAGGCTACTCCCCAATTCCATGCTGTTAGCCCTCTCACAGGCTTAGGGTTTTACTATTCTGCAGACAATAACCAAATCTGCAGAACCTCAAAATATTTACAAGCTTTAAAGTCAAATGTATGTATTTATATCTGTACTTTTTCTTATATTTATGTATCTATCATCTATCTGTCTGTCTATCTATCATCTGTCTATTAATGTACTAGTTAATTATATGCATGAATTTGACAGGATCACAAGACACCCAGGTGTTTCCGTTAAATGTTTTCCATGAGTACATCTTTGAGGATGACTCTAGATAAGACAGTCATTTTATCTGGTGGACCAAACGAAGGAGATTAGTCCTTACAGTGGCTATTATCTAAACTATTGAGACTCTAAACAGGACAACATGTCAAAGAGAGGTTCCCACTCTCACCCAGAGAGCCTGAGTGAAATATCTTTTCTAGGCATTGGACTAGGATTTACATCATTGTGGCTTCTTGCACGTCTGTCTTCTGCCCTTGAACTAGAACAATACTCGCATCTTTCCTCATTTTCATCTGTCAGAGAGCAGACTGTGGGACTTAGTACCCAGAATTCTGTAAAACAGTCCCTCTTAATAAAACTGCGTGTCCCTGTACATGAACATACTGTTGGTATTATTTACATGGAGGAAAATCTTTGTATACTTACAATATGTGTAGTCCTAAATTAAGATTTCAATAAATGAAAACTCAGGCTTAGAAGCCACTAACAGGAGAATGCTCTGTGTTCTCTTAGAGGCTAGTTGTGTGTAGTTCCTTATTATGGCTCATCTATGTATATCAAGTATCAACAGAAAATAGAAATAACACTTCTAGTGTTAGGATAGGGCCTTGGTGCTTAACAGTGATGATGTTTGGAAGTTCAGTGTTTCAGGTTCATTCTTCATATTGAATCAAAATCTTCATTTTAAACCAAGAATTGCAGGTGATTTGTGTACATGTTAAGGTTTGAGCAGGAAAGATCTATGCTTGCTTAAGTTTAAGCACTAATTTAAGATTATGATATAGAGGTATAACCAGTTGTTTGCCAAATGTGCAGGGCAGGGCATCAATATGTTAACATCCCTGTAAAGTGTTTTTAGTATGCCACTGTATGTCACCCAGTGACAGCAGGTGGTGTTAACTGTGAAGTAACACCCTAATTGAAATCGTCCTTCATATTATTCAGACCACCTAGGACATTATGTTCAAGATCCATCCCAAGGCTTGTGAGCAATGAGGAACTCATGCCATCCATCCCACAGAATGATTTATTGATCTGTGAACAGGCATACGAACTCATTTACAACACCCACACATTGCAGCCTGTTGTAGAAATCACTGTTTCAGAGTGTCTGTGTTTATCTCTGTTGTTAACACTTTGGTCTTTCCCTTCAAGCTGAGAGCTTCCTAGCTCCCAGCTATCCACAGTTTCTTCTTCTGCCCTGCTCAGACCTATCTGTGTTGGCTTCTGTTCTGAATAGTCTTGTAAGTTGTTCTTGTGCCCTTCTGTTTTATTTTAACATTCTGAGTACCTCATCCAGACTCTGGCTAGTACATCCTCTAATTATCCAGATGCAGGACTTTTGTCGCTTGCTTGCAGTAGCTGCACAACCAGAGTGTACACGACTGCTCTCACTCCTATGTCAGCTCCCAAACCTGTTCCTCCAGCCCTGCTTGCTAATATCATCAGCCCATAATCTAATAGCATCTGTAGGGCCTAGTCTTTCTCATTGTTGTGACCAAACTGATTAAAAGTGAAGCAACAGAGACTTACTGAGGAGATTCAGAGTTCAGAGGACTCAGTACATTCTAGTGAGCAAGGGGTGGGGATATGGATCAGCATCTGTCCACAGTAGCAGAAGGTCCCCTCCATCTAGGTGGATTGGGAAACGCGCTAAAAGGAAATGCCAATTCTCAGCTGTTTTTCTCTTTTTCCCTTTTTATTTAGACTACAGCTCTAGCTCATGGGATGGTGCCATCCACACTCTATGGGACTATGGGACTGTGGGTCTGCTGGTCTGTGGGGCTGGCTGCCGATCCAAAACTCAGGGCTAGGCTGGAAAGTTTTGGGATTCTTATTTTAAAATGAAAAAAAGGGGAAATGTAGTGGGATTGTTTTCTGTTCATTGTTAATTGTCCCGTCTACTGGTTTAATAAAAATGCTGATTGGCTAAAGGCAGACAGGAAGTGTGGGTGGGGCTACCAGACTATGAATACTCTGGGAACAGGAAGAACAGAGCAGAGCTGCCACAGATGTTGAAGACAACTATGCTGCTCTAAGAAAAGATGCCAAGCCGCATAGTTGAACAGGATAAGAATCATGGGTCAGTTTAAGAGTAAGAATTAGCAAGGTATATGCCTGGGCCCTAGGCCAATCAGCATAAAATTAATGTATGTGTCTGTATGTCTCTGTGGGACTGTGGAACTGTGAGTCTGTGAGTCTGTAGATCCAAACCTCAAACTAGGCCTTAAGGGTCAGGCCAGAAAACTAATACAACACCTTCTCACCCCTCAGTTAATTCCCTCTAGAAACACTGTCATGATAGAGCCAAAAGTATATGTCAAGGATTATCAATCCAATAAAGTTGACAATCAGAATTAGTCAGTGCAAAATTAATCCCTTGCTCTACACAGAGACATCTATGCTGCAAAAACAGAACCTGCTCATGAGAGCACAAAAGCACTAATACCCCAGCCAGCCATGAGGAGCTGAATGTAGTCTCTGTACTGTAAAAGCAGACTGTTCTGGTGTTTAAATTGGGGTCAAAATTAGAGTCTAGTTGGTTTAATTAGAAAAAAATTGGATTTCAAGATAAAACCTGATTAAGTATTTTATGACCCAATCAAGTTCCTCAAATAAAATGATGAGGAACAAGTCTTTAGTATCATGCCTGGTCTAAAGTATGCACAATGTTTTTTTTACCCCAAGAAATAAATTCCAATAGTCCCAAAAGATGCTTTTTAGATACAGTGGGTAAATTTGGCTTTAGTGTCTGTATTCCAAATCTGTCTTCCTGGGGTATATATTATCCTGCTAAGAAAAGTTTGAAGCCTTTCAGCAGACCAACCTGTGTAACCAGAAACATGTCATTAAGAAAAGACAAGTTTTTTAAATACATAATAATTTCTCCATAATTGATCAAAGCTACAGAGCCTTCTGCACAAGTGAGTGTTGCTGTAGGAGCATGCTGCCAGCTTGAGACAGATAATATGCATTCTGTTTAGCTTGTTTAAAGCCATTGAGCAGCTGGTTTATGTAGATAAAGGGAAGCATTTGTCCAGACACCTGCCATCTACAAATTGCTTCTCATTTTCTGTACTTTCAGATCAGGAATCTAAAATGTTTGCAAAGTTATGAATAAATAACAAGCCTAAGGGCTTGCACACCAAAGTCGTGAGTAAGCTGTACAAGCTTTGACTCAAGAACGAATGAGCCAAACACTGTATAAGAGCTAAAGTTCAAGGGCATTGCTGTCATTGCAACATATGCTCATCAGTCACTTCTCTCTCTCTCTCTCTCTCTCTCTCTCTCTCTCTCTCTCTCTCTCTCTCTCTCTCTCTCTCTCTCTCTTTTCCTTGTTTTAAGAGATTGTTCTCATTGTCTCCTTGTGATGGCCTTTGGCAGATGCTTACAAAGGATCTATGTCTTACTTGTGCTCTGGATTGGTACAAGCATGAGAATAGAGGCATTTAATTTCCCTCTCTTCATAAAGCTAAAAAACTTGGTCCTGGGTAAACTGCAAGGAAATGTATCCTTCCATTCTGTGAGGACCCTCTTTCTTCATCTTGACTTTGCTACTTGTGAAATGGCTCTCCTGTATCTTCTTGTACTTAAAGATACTTCTGAAAGTTTGTTTTCAGGAGACAGACAGCAAAATTCATAATAATAAGTGCACAGATGTTAAGATGTTCATGCACTCCTTTTAACCAAGAGTGCCAGTATATTTAACTGAAGACAAATCAAATGTCAAGCAAACAGAGGAAGGACTTTGTTAATTGCAAAATGCTAGAGTTCAGTAAGCAGGTGTAGAGAATGTTTTAGTGTGGGGGAGTATCTTAAATACCATTAACATGACTCCATGGGTCAGGGATGTAGCTCAACTTATAGAATAACCCTGGGTTCAGTATTCATCAATATATAAACCAGAGTGAGGGCACAAACTTATACTCCTTGTAACTGGAAGATAAAAGAGAGGTATCAGAACTTTAAAGTCATCAGGTCATCCTGGAATTCACAATGATCTCTAGGCCAGAGGAGGATAAGTACAATCCTATTTTTTTTTTTTAAAGGTAAAGATGTAAAAAGGGGAAGATAAGACCCTATCACTTCCTCCAGCCAAACTATTTGCTCTGCCTCTGTATAGTAAAGCTTACACTTTAGATATGAGAGATGGAAAGTAATGTTAGAGATAAATTGATATAAATGTGATATAAAACAAAGAAAAATGGAAACAAGAAATATCTGTGTAAGGGAGAAATCTCATAGAGCCCCACCATTAGATAAAGAACTAAGGACTATTAAGAGAGGAAGAATGAGTCATTTCTAGGCTTGGTTCCCCAGGTTGGTTATCCAGTCCCATGTGGTCAACCCTGAAATCATTCGCATATAAGCAGCACTAAAAGAACTCAGCAGGTATCTATGCATATATGATATGTTGAGCACCACCCTTCATAAAGCTCAAAGATTTGGTCCTGGGTGAATTAGGAGGAAGTGTATCCTTCTATTATTGAGGGTCCTCTCTCTATTTTGGCTTTGCTATTTGTATATATATAACATATACGTAACATTTATACATATATATGTATACATCTATGTGATAATAATGATAAAATAAAAAGAGATAATGAATTTAAGAGGAAGAAAGGAAGGGAGTACATGAAAGTGCTGTGGGATTATGTTTTTGTACCTTGTAAATATTTGTCAGTCCTATTGGTTTAAAAAAATGCTGATTGGCCAGAAGGCAGACTGGAAGTATGGGTAGGGCTTCTAGACTAAGAAAACCCTGGGAAGGGGAAGAGGAGAGACAGACATTATCAGAAGAGAGAAGAGAGATGAGAATGATGCTCTGAGAAAAGCTACTAAGACATGGGACTAAACATAAGAATCATGGGTTAGTTTAAAAGTAAGAGTTAGCAAGTAATATGCCTAAGCCATAGGCCAATCAGCCTGTGTGGTTATTTGGGACGATGCATCCAGATCTTAGGATTGGTCATCAGACCAGAAATTTCTGACTCGGAGAAAGACTAGGATGGAGGAAAGAGAAGAAAGAAAATGGTGTCATTGTGTTTTAATTAAAAGTAAACGCATCAAGAAATCACTATACAGAGATAAAATGGCTTGTGTCTGCAGATTTTAGATGCTGTGAGAAAGAGAATGGCTGAATGCAGAGATGGCTCAGCCATGAAAGGCTGGCCTTACAACCCAAAACTGTAAAAATAGAAGGGCATCCTAAGATAACCAGATGGGCAATGAGAGAGATAGCATACTACCTAGAGGGTCTCACCGAAAACATTAGATCAGATGAGGTAATGATAGAAATGAGGAGCATGCTCATTATGGAAGTGTGTGTGTGTGTGTGTGTGTGTGTGTGTGTGTGTGTGTGTGTGTGTGTGTGCGCGCGCGCTTATGTTTACTGGCATCTGATTGTGATGTGAGGTAGGAAAATATTTAATATTTTTGAGGACTGGAAATAGTCTTAGAACCAGTGTTCAAGAAATATAATTTGGCTTTTGATATGGAATGTCTTTCTGTACACTGTAAACATCATTGGTAAATAAAAGAACTATTTGACCTGTGGCAAGACATCTTAGAAGTAGGTAGGAAATCCAAGCATAAATAAATAAAAAAAAAAAGAGAGCAGAGTCATACAGAGATGCAATCCAACCGCCCATCCAAGAAGCAAGATGTAAAGAAATAGGTAAGCCACAAGCCACGTGGCAGGACAGATTAATGAAAATGGGTTGAGTTAAGATACAAAGACTAACAATATGCCTAAGCTATAAGCCAAAAACATATAATTAATTTAAGCTTCTGTGTATTCCTGTGAGACTGAGTCTACAAGTTTAGATCATGGGGTAAACAGGCTAAAAACTTATGACCCAAGGGCAAGGCGAGGCCCAAAACCTTTCCTATAGGCTTTAGGTTGAAGGACAAATTAGGAGAGATTGAAAAAAGAAAGGTAAATTTACAAGAAGGAAAATGGAGGTGGGAGTTATTAAGGTCTGTTGACTGGGTTTTTTTTTTTTTTTTTTTTTTGCCAAAATGCATATGTCACCACACTAGAAGCTTCAGTTCTATTGTGTAGTACATCACTGGCATTAGTAAATGCTCAATACACACACATGGATGAAATAAGTGAAGTAATCTTTGAAGCAGTGTCGATAAACATTCAAGTTAATCAAGAGTTGAAAGAGTGGAAACAGTAGGAAGTAAACAATTCCCAGACGAATCCATCCTCTACTCACCACCAACACAAATAGTGTGGAAGGCCCGTGCAACCTCAGGGTCTTTCTTTATGATGCTGTACCCCACATATGGTGATCAGCTCCCTGTTGGCAAGGCAACAAAAGTGGACACCTGCTTCACTGGTATCTGGCTCTCTTGTTAAATCAGGAACAAGCTAGATATTGAAAGTGAGCATGACTGTTGGAATTATCATGTGATCCCTTGTATGTTTTACTGCACACGTATATGTGAAGGATGGGATAACACCTATTTCTGCTCTTCTGGTGGTCCTTTTATGCGTGCTTTTTCAATGCCTAGATACACCAATATCTCCTGTTCCCTCTCTGAACAGCACTTTGTTTCATACCTGTATCCTATCTTTACAGAAAAGAGCCACAGCAACTTGCCTAAGCATGCTATTTATGGAAAAGTTGCTTGTATTTCTGGTTCTTGGCTGGTGTCAAGAGTTTGCATTTCTACAGAGTTACTTTCGTTCCTTAACTTATAAAAGTGACTATCAGTACATGGAGCAATTTTACAATATTTGCGCAGAACACATACTTCTTTCTGGCAGTTGAGAAATTTGGTATTCATGTGACAGGCATATCTACCTCTATGTATGGCCCTCAATGTAAACTAGAGTCACTAATGGGCTATATTTCACTTGGGTGGTCACAATTCCATGCCAAAAGGCTAAGCACATTTTTGTGACTATAGAGAAAGGAGACTTGATGGACATGCTCATTTTTTCCATCTTTTACTTGTATCTTTACTGTGTTGATTCTTTTCTATATACTTTTATATAATAAATCAGAGCTGAAAGAAAGTACCGGGATCCAGTGACTCGCATGAGGGCCCCCAGCATACAATTGACAACTCCTATCAACATTACTTACCTGGATATGACAAGCTTTCATTTTAGCCATGATGTCCAGTTTATCAAAACACTGTTGGATTTCTCTGGAAAACTGAGCCCCTCCTGGATGGCTCCCTGTTTTCACTTTCTTTGGTAGCATAGAATAGAGTAGGTAAGTAGATCAAATATTAACATGTCCTCATCAGTTCTCTGCTGAAGCCCTCTAGTGACCAGGCATCACTTGGAAAGGAAAGCCAAGGGCTTACCTGAGCCAAATAGTCTGGATCTCTTCTTGCTTCCAGGCTCCTCTCCACTCATCCATATCAGTTATCCTAGACAAGTTCCCTCCCTGAAGCCTTTCCACTCACACTCACATACCCAAGAGCGGCCTTCCCAGAAGAAGAAGCTGCCAGCTCAGTCCCTAACTCCTTTTAAGTGCTCTGTAAAACATCAACATTTAGTACCCACCGAGGATGCCAGTATTTACACCATATTTCTCTCCTCTTTACTATTTAGCTCTTATCAGAAACTGACTGCATTTATTATTTATCTTGCTTCTTGTCTGTCTCTGGCCAGAGTGTGACTTTCATGAGAGCAGAGACTTTTGCCACTTTGTTGACTGCCTTATCGTTCGTCCCCATAACAGATACTGACACACCGAAAGTGTTCATTAATGAATGAAAAAAAGGAGTCAGGAATAGTACAGGATCTGGCTTAACACTCAACTCTCCTGAACGTTCATTCCCAACTCCCACCAAGTTAGGTATTTATACAGACTTCCTTTTATGGGTAAGGTATATCATTTTCCCCTTTACTGCTTCCACAGTTAGAGCAGTATTTGTCATGCTGAAATTGTTAATAGCAGCAATCATAAAGTGTTTGGATGAGTAAATAAACAAGCATGTTTTCTTAGTATATCAAGTTGTTCTCCAAAGGAATATTTTAAATGTCACTGCCATCAGTGCTATCAAAGATAAAATCAAGAACTGGGTTTGTTTTGCTAATGCAATCATAAATGGTTTTATTATATTTTTTCCTTTGCCTCTATTAGCTATGTCTATTTTTACTTTTTGTTAAGTTTATAAATTGATTATGTTTATGATCTTTTGTAGTTATGTAAGAAATTATGAGAAAATAATGAGGGAAGTTAATTATTTCTCTGCTCCAAAAGGATCTGAAAGCATGAGAGACATTGATCCAGATAGTTTCAGTAGCTAAACAGAAAGAAAATATGGACAGAGCTGAGGTGAACATCGGCCCTGATGTCTGCAGTTGGTACTCCACACAGCCAAAGGCCCATGTGGGAAGGATCCTCAGGTTTGCCCAAATCTGGTTTTCAAGTCTAGAGGCAAAAGTATGTGAAAGAATCAATAGCAAAAATGTTCATCACAAAGATAGTGAAATGTTCCAGAGAAAAAAGCAGCCAAGGGTTATAACATGCGAATCTGTGACGTCCTTTCATCCCCCCACCCCAAAAATCTCCAACATGGTATTTATTCTCTATTGAAATCTCTAAGAAGTCTTTATTCTTTTATTTCTTCCTTTACCAGATGTCCTGATATGATGATTGCAATGATAATTGGTTGGAGGCCCCTCTCCTATTTGATAGGAAGAAATGATGTCTCATTATAGCTGCAACTAAACATTTGGTGGAACCTTAGCAGATGTGTTTGACAAGCATTATGCACAGAACGAGTGTATCTTATCAACCACACAAGGAGACAGAATGGGGGGCTCATATGCATTGCTAGTGACCCTATCTTCTTACAAGGAGAAACATTCAGAACTATGAGCAAAATAACAAAGGTTACTGTCAAAAATCTATATTCTGGAAGAGGTTACTGATTTCAGATTTTTTTTTGTTGTTGTTGTTTCAGAAAAGAGGTCTGACATTAATGACCCAGGATGGTCTATCATTTGGACAGTTCCCTGGGTGATCAATTATAGCTGGCACCCCAGTGTGAAAAGCATCTGTTATGGTGACTTCAAGTTCTCCTGACATGCATGTTTGTGGCTGTTGGTGTATATATAAAGATCCAAAGCACTAATTTGACATAGAAAATTCCAGAGAAAATAGCCTTTGTCCTGTTTTTAGTGGGCACAGTAGAAGGATATAAGAGAAAAGGTTGGTTTATCACCTAGTAAGAGGTGACACTAGAATTATCTAAGAGTACTTTACTGCTTTTCTTGAGGTGTGATTGTTATGTTGGTATGGAAAGAAAATCATCCAAAGCCCACTGTCATAATGCCAAGCACTGGCCACCATCCCCTGCTGTCTGAACATTATTGCTATCATACCAGTAGTGCTGTGTTCATGTCATACTTCTGCTTATTTCCACTGTCAAGGCAATAAATATTAATAAACAGAGTTTCCTTTAACTTTGTTTTGAGCTAAATGAGGCAAGGCCAGATTCCTCTTTAACTGAAACAGTTTGTGGTTTGAATCAGAATCTTGAAGCTTGCAGGGGATTTCATCTTGTATGTGCCCTTCTAGGGGAGATGGGTATATTGGTTTTTGTGCTAATTACTTTTTAAAGATAGAAGTAAAGGCAAATGTACAATGTGACTGTGCTTCAAGGGCTGAAAGGTTGGATGTGATTCAGAGCTCATTGTGCATCAGGTATACACTTGCTGGCTTGAAAAATGTTCAGAATTTCTACATACTATCCTGGTCCAGTGAGTACTATGTTTACTCTTTTTTTAAACAATAAAACAAAAATCCCAAACTGAGGTTTCAGAGATATTACTAGGTTCCTGTTGAGCTATAAAGGGACAGTGTAATTCTAAGAAGCGTCACTCTTAGAAACTAAATCTGTTCATACAAATAGCAAACAGATTTGCGATGAATCTCTGCAGGTGAATTGACTACATGGTGAAGCTCAATCCTGTTGACATTGCAGACGGAGCAAGTGCAGGAGACCAATCCACACAGCACTTGTGCTCTGTCTGCTGGAGTTGCCCTTTATGAGAGAATTGATTTTCTCAGCTCACAGAACCAGCTGATTCCACATCAGCTCTGTGTCCTTTAAAACAGACACCTTGGGGAAGCAGAGCATCAAGAAAATAAGTCAAAGGTTTTTCCACCTCTTCCTGTCAAATTGCCTAGGGAGTGCCTGCCATTTCCCTTTTAATATTTTCACGATGCACCTCTTCTATGATTGGTTTTGGGGAAAAATAACCTATGCTGTGCTCAGTCTAGACATTATGGAAATAATTGCATTAATCAAGTCTGAATGCAGACGTGGTTATAAAACACCAAGCATAATTTTTCTTTATTTCCTTTTTTATTTTCTCTTATCCTCCCTCCTTCCTTCCTCTCCTTTCTTTTTCCTCTTTCTGCTTCTGGGCATTACAAAATAATTTTGAGAAGGGAATATGTTTACAAGATGGAAAATTTTGGAAGTAAGTTGTGTTTCATATTTAATAAAAAAGAAACACTCTGAAATATCACAGACATCTACTCACAGTCAATCCAGGAAGCTCAGAGAATGGTGATTTTCACCTTTAATCCCAGCACAGGGAATATCCGGAGTGGTGACCTATGCCCTTAATCCCAGAAAATCTGAGTTTGAGGCCAGCTTAGTTTACAGAGGGAGTTCCAGGCTCCCAGACAGGCAGTGGTGGTGTCATGCCTTTAATCTTAACCTGGATGAGAAACAACTGGGCAAAGAGGATATTTAAGGCAGACATAGGAAGACAGATGAGGCAGAAGCCAGGAGGAGCGAGGCTGAGGAAGCTGGACGACAGCTGGGTGAGATCTGACTGTGGTGTCTCCTCTCTTTGATATCTCAGCTTTCCTGATATCTGGCTCTGAGTTTTCTTCATTCATGCAACAGTAAGTAAATAGTCTTTCAAAATGATACCTTTGAATATTGATTCTCTAAGAAGAAATTGTAGCACTATCAGGGTTTCAGTAAAATTGAAAGCTTCTTTTAAAAATAATGTTAGAAAAATGGTTTTCTGGTTAGCTGCTACTATATACAAATCATCCCCAAATTAAGTGGTGTAATACAATGCAGTCTCAATTATGTACACAATTTCCTGGGCCAGAAAACAGAACATGTCATCACAGAGGCAGTTCATCCTCTCTAGGTAGCTGTGCCTCTGCTGCGTAGCTGTGCCACTGTGGGTAGGAGAAGGCTCCAGTCTGTGTTCCTGAAAATCAATATTTTCTGCATGTCTGTGATCTCATCTGGATCTTGTTGTATGATAGTTGGAATATCATGTTGATGACATTTTCTTTTTCATGTAGTCTTTCAAAATATCTTATTTTAGCATCATACTATTTGACAGTTTTGGTAGCTTGACATCTTACATAGCATCCAATGTCATCCAGAACGCATATTACAGTGAGCACAAAGGAAAAGTTGGTGGTACCACCCTACGGACTAGGGGAACAGAAGCCACATTAGTCATTAGTGATGGTAATATCTCATTAATATTCATTAATATGCAAAGGCAGTGACACAATCATTCAAAACTTAATGAGGAAAATGGGAAATAGCTGTGTCTTTAATCTACCACAAAATCCAAAGCTATTTAAGGTAACAGAAAGTATATTCCTTAGATTTTTATTTCTAACTGCAAGGAATATTCAAGTTTATATTAGCTAATGATGAAATTTTATATCTATATTGTGGTGGCTTGAAAGAAAATGGCCCCAAAAGGAGTGGCACCATTATGAGGCATGGCCTTGTTGGAATAGGTGTGGTCTTGGAGGAAGGGTGTCACTGTGAGGTGGGCTTTGAGCTCTCTTTTCTCAAGCTCAGCATGACAGTAGGTAACCTTCCTCTTGCCTGATAGATGTAGGACTCTGAATTGATCCAACAAAATGTCTGCCTGCATGCCACCATGCTCCCTGTCATGATAATAATGGACGGAACCTCTGCAACTGTAAGTAAATCACCTCAATTGGGTGTTTATAACAGTTGTCATGGTCATGGCGTCTCTTCACAACAATAGAAAACTCTAAGACATACATTCATCTCAAAATAATGTGTGCGTATGCTTAGAAATCAAACAAATTTATTGTAATATGTAAACGAGTCTAAGTTTTGTCTGCTTGAAAACCCATTCTGAACAGTAATCTGATAGCACATTTAGCATATTTTTTAGAAATATAATCTAATAGGTTAGTAAGTTCAGCTTGCATTTAAATGGTAATTACCCAGCACTTGGCATATTCTTTTCCCCAAATATCCTTTTCATATACATGATTTATTTGTTTACACACACACACACACACACACACACACACACACACACACACACACACACACACACACACACACACCCTTAAGCCTTTTCTTCATTCCAAGCCATAGTTGTTGTTGTTGTTTTTAAGTTTTCTGTAATGGGTAAAAGATAATTCCTTACCAACTTTACTTAGAGCTTCCTCCTGTTATCATATTATCTTTTAAAGGTTTGTTTGTCTTTATGAGTATTTTGCCTCTCTCTGTCTCTGTCTCTTTGCCTCTCTCCCTCTCTCCCTCTCTCTCTCTTTCTCTCTCTCTCTATCTCTGTATCTCTGTCTCTCTGTCTCTCTGTCTCTCTCTCTCTCTCTCTCTCTCTCTCTCTCTCTCTCTCTCTCTGTGTGTGTGTGTGTGTGTGTGTGTATGTGTGTGTGTGTACCATGTACATGTCCAATGTTCATGAAGGCCAGAAGAGGTCATTCATTCACTGGAACTGGGGTTATGGATAGCTGTCTTACTACCTTGTGGGTCCTGGAAACTGAACATGGCTCCTCTACAAAGGCAGCAAGTGCTCTGAAACACTGAGCCATCCCTCCATCCTCCATCTTCTCATTCTTGACAGCTCTTCAGAGATGGGAACTACTTCTCATTTTTATTTAGCTGCAACTAATGCCCTTCCTAATATGAGCCTTTGTTCAGAGTAGATACTTGAAGATTACCATTTGAAAAGAAAAATTTAGAGACATATATGTGATGATTTCTACTGATTTTGCTACTTTTATAGGATGGTCTACCGAATGGTTGCTTACTTACTGTGGTAGAAATGATAGTACGTGTTTTACAAGTATCTCCTCATCAACCATCAAATAACTGTGTGGAGCAAACTCCTGAGCAGAACTTTTTCCTGTGAGTACTCGTTCATAAGCAATGAGATAATCAAAAGAAAACTGATGACCTTCCAGGGGAATTGCAGTAAGTACTACTAAAGTAAAGCAACCTATGCTGTGAGGAATAGAAAGTGAAGGAGTGACTAACCTTGTGGGGTGGTGGTCAAAGAAGACTTCTTTCCAGAGGTGGCTTTTGAGTTGAATGCTTAAATGTAACTGATAATAAACAAAATGGGGAGATATGATATTCCAGGCACTGACAGTCATAAATGAAGGGAAGTGGTGTTTGGGCTGAAATGTGAAGGATATCTATTCATTAGCAGGGTGCATAGTAGAGAAAGATCGTAGCAGGTTGCGGAAGTGCATTATGTGTTATGCCTGGGGAGGGTTGGGCCAAGGGAGAGTGGAGAAACAGAAGGAGGATCAATAAAATAATCAATAAAATATGAGAAGATATTGATTGGGAATCCTTACTAATTTGTGCGCCTTCTAGGTGACACAGAAATTTACTGGTTAACTTTATTCCTAAAATAACTAAAATATCAAAAATCCATTCAAATGATTTAAGTAGAGAAATGGCTTATTCAGACTTATGCCTTAAGATAGTACTGATTTAACTGGTGCTGTGGCACTTTACTTAAAATAATTAGAATGTATAAGGAGTCAAGCATTAATTACATAACAAGTTGAGTATCAATTAAGCTCTGGGATTCAAAAATCAAATCTGTTTCAAAGAATGTACAGAAATGCCTTTCTTCCATCACTCCAGAATGGCCCATTCCGTATTGTAGACACAATCTACATTTCAAATCCACCAATAACAACCCAACTTCTATGTCCAACATGGCTTCCCTTCTGGAGTCTCTCTAGAGGACTGGGAGATGATATAGACCAAATACCTGTGAATGATTAGACACCCTGAATTCATTATTATTGTTACCAATATTTTGTTTCTTTCATTAATAAGGTGTCTTAGTTATGGTTTCTATTGCTGTGAAGAACTCCATGGCAACTCAGAAGGAAACATTTAATTGGGGTGCCTCACAGTTTAGAAGTTCAGTTCATTATCATCATAGTGGGGAGCATGATAGTGTGCAGGCAGACGTGGTGTTATAGCTGTACTGGGAGTCCTACATCCTTGTAGGGAAAAGAAAGTCAGCTGAGATACCTCTGGGTAGTATCCTGAGCATAGGAAACCTCAAAGCCTGTCGCCACAGTGACATGCTTCCTCCATCAAGGCCATGTCCACGCCAACAAAACCACACCTTCTAATAGTGTCACTCCCTATGAAATTATGGGACCAATTACAATTAAACCATCACACAAGGACAGAATAATTGTTATCTGAATGCTAGTTCTAAATGCATATTTCTTTTGAAGGGGACTCAAATTCTTTTCCCAGTAACCATAAGGCAGCTTACAACTGTCTGTAACTTCAGATCCAGGGTCTCTAACACCTCTGGACTTAACATTCACCTGAACTCACACACATCTATCCACACATATAATTAAAGTGAAATAACTATTTAAATTAAAAAAATATTGACTTAACCTTATGAGATGTACCAATGGGTAAAGATATTTGCCACCAAGCCTAAAGACCTAAGTTTGGTCTTGAGGACCTTCTAGGAGAATGGAGAGAGTTATCTTTTGACCTCCCTTTACATGCTGGCCCCAAAACACACACACACACACACACACACACACACACACACACACACACACACAATAAATAAATGTAGATAAAACACAGTACATTGTTTTCTCCTTCTTTACAACATCTCCATGCCATACAGAATAATTCCTAGAATTGGCCACATTCTAACACTCGAAACCTTTGGATGGCTTCTATTCAATGCAACAAGGTCTAGTAATTAATACAACCAAATTAATGATTTTGAAATAAGACAATTATCATAAGTTATGTGTGGGGATCCACAGTAATCCTAGGAGTCATTAAAAATGGAGTCAGAAAGGCTGTAAGAAAAGAATAAAAGATAAGATACTGTTGTCTTTGAAGGTGGAAGAAAGGGCAACCAGCTAAGGATCATGGTCATATCTGGAAGCTGGAAAAGACAGAGCACCTTCCCCTACAACCTCTAGAAAATAAATATAGGAGAGAAATAAAGTTCTATCAGAGTCTTAGTTTGTCACATTAGAAGACTCATTTCTAAACTTTAGAATTATAATTCTTAATGTTTTCTACCAGGAAGTTGTGGTGATTAATTATGATAGCTGGGAATTATTTATCCCATGTGGTGGGATAAATGATTTTAACTTGTCAATTCTTTGTGTGTGTGAAACATTTTTGTACATGAGGATAATTATATGTGTATAGACCTTTATATATTTATCTTCTATAATAATTGACATTTATTTCAATGATGGGGAAAATATGCATTGGAATGAAATTTGTCACAATGATGAGGTGTATTTCTATGGTAGAACACTTCCTCAGCATATGCAAAGCATCTTGTTCAGTGTCTCTCTCTGTCTCTTCCTCTCTCTGTCTCTCTCTTTCTTGCTCTCTCTCTCACACACACATACAGACAAACACATAATTTCTTCTAACAACTACTTTACTTTTATAAATAATTACTCCATTTTGTTGCTCTGGTATTATTTCCTGCTTAATATAAGAACTTATAGCAATAAGAGAATTCCCTGGCAGTTCCTTTGAGGAATGTGTTTCTTGCAATACTGCCATGTCTGGTGTGCATAATGAAGCAAACATGCCTCAACTAGAAGGCACAGAGTTTGTAACAGTTCACATAAAATGGATCCTAGCCTGAGGACAGGTAGATGCAGTCTGTCATCACATTACTTCCTGTTAGAAGGCCTTTCCCCCTCCCCCCATCCAAGTAAGGAGACTCTCAGGTAAGAGCTGGCTACACTATGTTCCAATGATAGTGAGATTTTTGAAGCCTTCAATAAGCCTGAATTATTTTGTTACTGGATGTTTTTTGCCTTTTACTGCTGGATTCTGTATCTTTTATAAGGTGAATTTCTAAACAGGATTTCTTTTAGAAAGTGCAATTAAATGGGCATGTTGGACACAACTCTATTACTTATACTTTCAGAAGGATGACAAGTTCAAAGGCTGCTGGACTATAGATCAAGTTTCCAGTCACCAAACCAGAGTAAGACACTGCTTCAAAAAATAGAAAATATAAAGACCCTAACCAACACCGACTGCCACTTTCAATGATTGAACATAAAAGCCAGAATAATATAGCATACAACTAATGTCCTATACTTAACCCAAATAGGCTCCAAGACCACTGTCCTGCTCTGAAATCAAAATAGACTTGAAGTTGCTAGTGTCTTTTGCTAATGAATACTGCATTTAGAGTTAGTGTTCTTTTGTCTGGAAATGAACTGTGGGTTTATATTTTATGC
The DNA here is from genome assembly GCA_033318265.1 of Phyllotis vaccarum. Taxonomy (NCBI): domain Eukaryota; kingdom Metazoa; phylum Chordata; class Mammalia; order Rodentia; family Cricetidae; genus Phyllotis; species Phyllotis vaccarum. The sequence goes on along the minus strand of JARWLC010000012.1, from coordinate 43,518,713 downwards.
CATCAGTGCTGGATCATTTAATTAATAAAGCAATTCTTTCTACTGATGAAAGAACCTATTAGCTTAGGATGGTGGCTATGAGCAAAAGAGCTGATGTAATCAAAACTCATTTTGGCTTCTGGTATACTACCAGACTCTAGAGTTCTAAATTCACACTTTCCATCCTCAGGGTAAAACTCTGACAGGCAGACAGGTTACTCACACTTGCACCTGTGACCACTCTTCAGTCTGTCTCCATCTAGCCCTGCTTAGTGGGTAGTGAACTTTCTTTACTAAACTCACAGTGTTGCATCCATTGGTGAGGACAAGGAGGTTTCTTCTCGGGATTTGGGGATGTTGTGTGTGGTTAGGAAAAGCCTGTGTGGGATTCATATCCAGGAGTCCCAAGCAGCTAATATGAAAGAGGCTACTTTAAAATATCTCTTAACTAGAGACAGGCGCCATTCCTTCAGTGAGGCATAGATGATAACATTGATCACAACTCAAATAGAATAATCCCCTTTTGGAGGAGCAGGCAGACAATCCTCTCCAAGGGGGTTATGAAAGAGGGGACCATGCTAGGTGTTCTTGGTACTCTCCTCATCACCTTTGTCTGTTCAGTGTGCACTCACCCAGCTCTGTGGGAGATTATGTTGTTACATTGTAAATAATTGTCCCACCCAATGGTTTAATAAAAAGTGCTGATTGGCCAAAGGCAGGCAGGAAGTGTAGGCGGGGCTACCAGACTAAGAAAACTCTGAGAACAGGAAGCACAGAGCAGAATGCCAGAGAGAAGCCTGAAGAAGCAGAGGACAACTATGCTGCTCTAAGAAAAGGTACCAAGCCGCATGGCTGAACAGGATAAGAATCATGGATTAGATTAAGAGTAAAGAGTTAGCAAGTGATATGCCTGGGCCTTAGGCCAATCAACCTAAAACTATTGTAAGCATCTGTGTGTCTCTGCTGGTCTGTGGGTCTGTGGGTCTAAACCTTGAGGCTAGGCCCGAAAGTCTGGGCCAGAAACCTCATGCTACACAGCTCTAATCTTTTTTTGTGACTAGGAGGGCGCCTTCTCCACATTCTGCAGCTCCCTATGTTGTCTATAAGGCAAGATGGAAGAAGCATGGAAATAATGCTGTACGAACAAGCTGGCTTTTTCACTCCTCAAGAAGGCTCACTCCAAAGCTTGTATTTCATAGTGGATGACGGCTTTCTCCAGTAGGAGTATTTATCAATTATACACGGTGCTACTATTTTATTTTTAAAATACTTTATTTTCTGTTCCTTGTTGCTTGTCTCATTCCTTTACATATCCAGTGACAGCTCCTAGACTTACCTTCATTACATGCATGTTCTCAAAGTCCATCTCTTAGAAAATAGGTTCTGACTAAGACCTATTGTACAGATGTCTTAACACTACTGAGCATGGGTTCTGAGTAACCATAGTCAAGAAGAGCTCTTTATGAGCTGGGAGCTGCAAGGCCATCAAGTGGTATGGTGGAACAAATCCAGTGACAATTGACAGCACCACAGCAGTGAACCAGAAATAGCCCCACATCAGGGGACAAAGAGAAGAAAGACAAACCTGAGTCAGTGTAGTGATGGGTGGGTTACAGATTGATGGAAGATCTACCAAACTTCCCTGAGAGACGACCCCAAAAGTCAGTAGCAGAAAATGAAAGAAAGAAAGAAAATAAAGGAGAAAAAAATATTTCCCAAGGACAGATCGTACGTTTCGTGGGAAGGAGACGTGATCTGAAATTAGTATTCTTATGAATTCATAGGCAAGGACATATGGCCTGACCAGCTGAAGAAGGCCTGGAATATGTACACATACACACACACACACACACACACACACACACACACGTATGTATATATGTATGTATATGTTTGTGTGATGGGAACATAAACAATGTGGTAGACAAGGTGGAGATGTAGAGTAGGCCAGGCATGAGAATTACGGAGTGCTATCCAGTTGGATAACTAGCTGGTGCCATTAAATGTCCAGGATATTAGCATAATTTATTAGATGACAATGCAGAACTTAACCATTTCTCAAGAAGGAGAGCTAGTTTCTGTGACACAGTGAGGGCCTGGGATCCTTCTGCTTCAGGAAGTGTATTTTGTTCTCATAGACGGAGACATGTTTTAAGAGCTTGCATTTCTGGGGAGTGATAAAACAGGGTACACAATGTCCCCTTCTAGATTCCACACATGACTGTGCATGCATCTGCACAATATGTACATATACTACACACATATAAACATCCATCCATATATATACACGACACATACATATGTACACAGCACTCACATACATTCTCTCTCTTACATATACACAAACTAGGAGCCAAGTGAAATACTCATGTGATCTACTCAGAGCCTCTTAATATCTTTCTGCCTATTCTGAGCATAATAGACAGACTCCGCAGGATGGTCAGACCAGTGGTGAGAATATAGGCCATGCTTTAGCAGCCCCGGCAGCTGAGAACAGAAAACTTGAAATTCAATTGTGGGAAAGGAAACAATGAGTAATAACTATAGTCCACAGGCAGCTGTGGTGGCTGTAATTCATCTCCTTTCTGCTCTGTGGTAGGAAGGGAGGTCCCTGGGATTCTAGAGTTGTTGTTGCCTGAATGTATGTGAAAGGAATCTGTGCTACTGGGCTGAATTGTGACTGGCCCAGAGCAGCTCTGACCTGCTCATTTTTCCAAGAAATTACTATGGACAACTATCTGGAGCTCCCTAAATCTGCCTCAGCAGCAGAGCCCTGCTTTGCCTGCAGAAGCATCCTCCCTCAAATGATATCGTATGTCTGGCAGCTGAAAGAGGCAGGAACATTGAGGCTGGCATGAGGCAACCCTAAAGGGCAATGCCCTTGACAGGAGCCTGTGGATTGTCTGCATCTGGCTCTTGCAAAATAAACATGTCGATATATAACTAAGTTTTTATTTCACAAGTGGAGTTTTTAAATGCAAATTTAGAGACGAATCAATGGTTTTCTTTTCTGTGAGGAGGTTGCTGTGCCATCCTCATTTTTTTTTTTTTCACTTATCCTTTGGCTTCTGACAATGTAAAAAGATGGCATGGTGTGCCTTCTGGTGCTTTGGTGCAAAAGACAGAATTGTTTCAAAGATGGAATACAAACATAAGAATCCTATGTTGGTTATTACACTAGGCTAGGATCCTTCCTTAGACCTAATTTACGGATGTTGCAATTCAGGTTAGAACCATCAAGATGAAGCACAACTTCATCTTAGCAAAGGATCAAAAATTACAAACATGAAACTTAAGTATGGAAAAATATTATTTGCTCCAGGTCATGGTGTCTTTTTTAAGCACAAAGATGGTCCAAATGCTGGTTAAAATACCAAATGTGTTCCTGGATATTATAATGAGATTAACCAAACTTCCAGCTTTAAGATGCTATCAACAGAAACCTTATATCGTAGATACGATGATGTAGCCACAGGTAAGCAGACTATCGCCGGCAGTAGCAATTAAGGAGGAAGCTATTTTTCTAGTAAATTACTTGCTCTGTTATTTTTGCGTAAAATAGGCTCATGAAGCATGAGCCAGAGAAAATGCTTTTCTGACTAAAACGTTTTAGTTATCCTAAATAATGAATCTGTTTTATCATAGTTGTACTCATCGTGAAAATAAAAAGCTTGTACATGCTCAACACTTTGTTATTATTAAAAACTTCCTGTTTGTGGCATTGTACAAAGGCTTTTCAGGGGGAGAGACATGTTTATCAAATGATTTCATATCTCTCATCATTTTGAATGTCAGCTTGCCCTTGTGACTAAAGACTGTATTCATTTGACTTTTATCTAAAATTTTCTTCTGATATTTCTTCTCATGATTTTAGCTTTTTGGTGACATCCTTCTTTTATGCTCTACTGATACCTCTCTGAGGCAAACAGGCTGGATGGAACAGTGTTGGTGTTGGTCTTGTCAAATTTATTATTTATGATTTGATGATATCAGAAGCATTTTTTCAATACTCAAAGATGTTCCAGCAGTAAAACTGATTAAGTCTAGATAGGAGTCTGTGCCCTGTTCTAAAGGATAGCCCAAAATGGCTGTATTTGAGTTGTAGCCTCAGTGGCAAGTATTTTAATGAGGGAAACAAAAATCTTCTAGCTAAATCCATCAACTCAAATGTAAAGTCCATTCTATCCCCAGATCTAAGGGTCTGTAACATCTTAAACAAATAAAGCAGAGCCCCTGTTTCATGAGAACGATGTTTTGTAATTCTTCATTATTTTCCACAGTGAACACTGAAAAGAATTTTGAAGAGCTGGATAAATACCATCCTAACCCCACATGGAATTGCAAGGATTTAAGTGGAATCACAATATTATATATACAATTATTGCTGTTACCCTACAGTATCTTCATGAGAAACCAGCAGACATGCTGGGTCAAGCAGTTAATAACCTAGACAAGTTGACTACTAAACTCTGTCAAAAGTCTTTGCTTCATTACATAAGAGTTAGAATAATTGACTAAGTGCTTGAGTGCTTGACTAAATTTAAAATATAAATAATGGTAAAACCTAGAGACATGGTGTTAAATGGACAATATTATTTTTTGTATAATAGTTATAGCTTGCCTGTAGAGAATTTATTGCCTAAAACTCATAGTAGCAATGTTTATTTACACTTTTCCTTGCACATACATATCGGTGATAACAGCTTAATTTATAAATTAAACTCAATAAAAGGTTAACAAAAGCAAATAATAGGATGGAACAATGGAAATAAAGTAGTATAATTAAAGTTAGATTAATACAACCAGTCTACTGAAATAGCTTATAATCCTCAGAATTTCTGCCTCACATGATGATGTCAAGTAGCGTGAACCTACCTGATGAGTTGGAATGGACTGAAGACTTAGGAATGGTGATGCAGTGTTGGTTACCATGTAAGTGCCGTAAACACATGGACTTAAACATGAATGCAGCCCACGGCATCAAAGAGGAGGCGGAGCTGTAAAGTATACAGTCTGAATTCCCTGAATCAGGAGAAGATTCAAAACGGGAGCAATAGCAGGTAGAACGCCTTATTGGACTCAGAATAGCATATTATTTAAAACTCCTAAATAATTTATTTCTGGAATATTCCATGTATCATTTTGGCTGGGAGTCCACTATAGGAGCCCTCAAAAGTCACAGGTAAGTTAGTCACTATCCTGTGAGTAAAGGCAGTACAGCTTTTCAAAGTGTGTGGGCAGTGAGGCCAGTAAAGAAGAAAGTTAACCCGAGTGAGCCGGTTTGAAGTTGCTTTGCTTCCATTATGAGTTAGACATGGGATTTCATGAGAAAATTAATTGTTTGAGTTAGATATGGGATTGCATGAGAGAAATTAATTGTTTAGAATCGCCTAACTTATGTTAGTCCTTTTGTTGGATCACACAAAATTGTAAAGCCTTTCTAAAAACAGTCTGTCTTCAGGGAAGCATAGGCCTGCTATTCAAGACGAAGGGGTGGAGCACCTCATAAAAATAGTAGAGAAGCAGGAAAACAGGAGTAAAAGTGATGTGTGATGTAGATGGTGACCCATAGCAGTGATTTTATGGACAGAGGTCTATTGAGTTTGCTCCATGTGACTCTGAAAACAGAGCCAGAGGAAAATGGCCATCTTGTCTAAGATTGTTCCCTTCCCTAAATCAGGGTTCCCTTGCTGCTATAGCTTTTCCATGCTTTAAGGAAAACCTGGGGATGGGACAGTCCCATAGGGCATTTTAGATAGAGTTTGAAGGCAAGTGACAAATTCATGGAGCCTCAGTTTTCTCACTCGTGAAATAAATGTCATTTTCCTATCCACTTCCAAGGAAGTTGAAGATGTTGTAAGGTTTTCACAATGTAGGACAAATGGAGCTTGTGAGCCCCAGAGACTCCACAGCCTGCCTCTAGCTTCACTGCTGACTTACATTCGCTGTTATAATCTTAATCAGGGAAGGTCTGTGGCAGCTTACTAGATAACATGATGATCGACTCTCAGTGACTGACCCTAAGAGAATGAAAATAATTCTTAAGGAAAAAAAAGGGGTTAGCAAACAATTATATTAATAAAATACATTACAATATTCTTAAATATAACCTCAAACCTTTGAATAATGAGATTATTTAAAAGACAACTGGAGGCTGATATGACAGCAGCAAAGATAATTAAAAGATCAGATGTTATGTTTCCATTGTAGAGGGACAATGGCAAATTATTTCCCTGAGGGATTTAGAGGTTTTTCCCCAAATCTACAAGTTTGATGTGACTGCATCTGGAGATAGGCTAATCAAGATTAAATACATTGTGATGGTTAATACTGATCGTCGACCTGATGGATTTATAATCACCATGGAAACAATATCTGGACACACTGAAGAGGGCTGGTCTAGACAATGCTAACTGAGATAAGGAGAATGACAAACCATAAGCAGTGCCTCTCCATGGACTGGGGTACCAAATCAGAAAGGAGAGAGGGAGCTGAACAGAAGTAATCATTGCTCTGTTTGCTGCCTGGCGGTGCCATGTGACCTGTCCTGATGCTGTGACTTCCCTGCCATGATGGACTGTATCTATATGTAGGATACTTTGGTCAGGTATTTTGTTGCACAACAGGACAAATAACCAACACAGAAACAATTGAGGTTAAATGGAGTAATAAAGGTAAGGCCCTAAGCCAAGAGTTTACCGTTTGATGTTCTTGGAGGGAAATCTATGAAAGCACACAGATAGGAAAGACCCAGAGGATACATAACACCTGCAGGCTGAAGATAGAGGCCCACAGGACACCCACCTTACAAGCCCTTTAATTTTAAAGGTTCAGTCCCAGGTTAGTAAGGAAGTAAATTAATGTTGCTTAGTCACATAACAAAAAGACTGAATACACCCAGGCAGTTTCTTTGGAGTTCAATGTTTTTTGACTCCTGCCTCATAGAAACGCTTACTCACCAAACAGACAGGCTCTGTTGCACCTGGATGAGTGGTCTTGTGGCATCACTCTTGAAGAATCACACATCTTTCTTATTAGAGAAGATTGGATTAACATGAAGAAATGTGATTACCAACTGAGTCGTGATCATTGCAAAGGATGTCACAGAACAGTTTTTATGAGAGCAATACAATAGAACCTTTACTAAAGCAAAACCTGAAATTGTTTTACCTTCATATCAAAATAGAAAACCAAGCCTGTTATCGTACTGAGCAAATATAAATTCATTCTCTTATTGCTAACACACCCTCAGAACAAGTTACCTAAACCTAACACCTGTGTCTTCTTGCTAGTTCTCACTCCTAGACTCCATCCATGGACAAAATAAGGTCACACTGATGATCATATTTTGTAGTTGGAGTCAGTCCTTTCTGGAGAATTTTCTGCATTCTCCAACTCTCTTACCTCAAAAATTTCTCCTTTAATTAAAATGTTTTAAAATGGGATATTAGGTATGTATGTTTTTTAAAGATTTATTTCTCTTTATTTTCTGTGTCTGACTGTTTTTACCTGCATGTATGCATGTGCATGTACCATAGGTGTGCCTGCTACACAGAAAAGTCAGAGGAGGGTTTTACATCCCCTAGTACTGGAATTATATCTAGTCGTGAACTCTCATATGGGCTCTGGGAACCGAACATAGATCCTCTGCAGAAGCAGCAAGCATTGAGCCCTATTTCTAGCTAGCCCTGGGATTAATATTATTTTTAGTTTAAAAATCTTATTTTTGAAGCTCAATGCTCAAATATTTCTGCATGAAATTATTTGTATGGGTTTTCTTTAGAAATCAGTTTGTAAACAGAAATCACATATGCAAGTCTAGTAATGAATGGCTAACCTTAGACATTTGATTCAAATCTTGAATAAATTTGAAATTTTTAGACGTTAATTTTTCATCTCGCTGTGCAAAAGGTCTTGAGAGTGTGAATCATGTGTTCTAAGATGCCAAGGGCTCACTGTGAAGGCCATCATCTTCACCTCTCAGAGTATTGTCCTTGTTTCCACACTGCCCTTTTTATACTGAAGCACCCAGGATTCTGCACAACACCCTACCTGCGTAAGGCCAGCCCCTGTTGCCAGACTCAAGATGCTCGTGACAGTTCTCATGGATCCAGACCACACTTGCCCTTAGAAGTGCAGCTGCCATTGTCTTTTATATTTTATTTTTGCATTAAACTCTTATTTTAGCTCATAACAATCACCCCATAACTCTGTATCCAAGACTGAATTATAGGTCCAGGGACAAACGTTACTTTTGCTCACTCCCAACTCATTTTCCCTCTGGTCTTTCCTTCTTTACCTCTAGTAGTCACTGGATAAACACTGCAGGTGATTTCCTGTCCTCAGACATCCATTGCTCCACCATTCCTTCAGGGATATGAGAGTTGAACTTTGTCTCTTAGCTGCTTAAGAACCAATTCATGTTTCTCGCTCATTTTGTGATCCTTTGTTTAAACCAGTCTCCCTCGGCTTGTATGTCATGCCAGTCTCGCAAATTCATTTAGCTTATTGAATTCTTAATGCTCCACACTACCCCTGTAGACACTTTATATACAGGCATAGAAAGAGGGTGGAAGGAGGGAGGGAGGGAGGAAAGAAGAGAAGTAGATATAGGGAGGAGGGAGAAAATAATGTAGTGATTCTGAAATTTCTTTTTCTGGTCAATCAGATGCTTGTCTGTCCAAGGACTCAGGGATGTGTTTGGAGTGACTGAAATTCTGATTAGTTAATCACCGCCTCCCCCCTCAAACAAACTAAACCAAACCAAATACATCAACAAGCAAAACTTGTTGCTAACCAAAAGTTAGTTTTAGTTTAGTTACTGAAATGCTGTAGGTGTCAAGCTTTTGAACACAGCACAAATGGTCTGGAGTACTAGAACTTAGTGACTCTTTTCGTTTCCTTAATACTTGATGTTCTTTGGAGGCATACGTGGCATGTTTTCAGATAAAGCAGCCTTCCCAAAGGCCATATATTCAGTGTCAACATGGAGGCTTCTATGACAAGAGTGGTCGGGGGCATTGTCCTAACTTGCTATTCTCCAGAATACAAGAAATCCCGATGATGACAGCTAGGATTATGCTGCTACCAGTTTTTGTTTTGGCTTGTTTGGGTTTTTCTTTCTTGAATCCCATGACCTTTGAAATCATCTACCCATGTAAGATTTGCTCAGGAGATGAGAGAGTTTCTTAGTCACAACTGAACTCTTGAAATGGAAATCAAATGCTTCCTATATGTATTCCAAATAAATTCCAAATAAAATGTATTTATTGAGTGCCCTTCCAATGGAGGCAGTTTGGTTCTTACTTATCCTTGGTGCTTATTTTTATTTGGCCATCTATCTCAGAGAGGGAAAGTTATTAAGACCAGACAGTGACTAATAAAACTTTAATCATTCTCTGATACACAAATTACATGGACACTAGATAGCTCTGTAAGTTGGTCTTCAGAAGTGAGGGAGAAGAGCTTGATGTGGAAATGCCTTTCTGTATGCTGTGAATATCAATCTTTAAATAAAGGAGCTGTTTTGGACCATGACAGGCACCAAAGAAGAAATAGGAAGAGAAATCAGAGCATAGGTAGGAAAAGAAGGGCAGAGTCAGGGGCAGATCGAGCAAGCCACCCAAGAAGCAACATGTGAAGAACACAGGTGAGCCATGGACCACGTGGCAGACAGATTTAAGATTTAAGATGTAAGAGCCAGCTAGCAATGTGCCTGAGCCATAGGCCAAACAGCATGAAGTTAATATAAGCATCTGAGTCATTTCTGGGGGCCTGAGCAGCAGTGGCTGATGGCTAAGGGGTCTGGCGTGGCAGGGTCTGGGCCTCTGGCCGCCCCGGACCAAGAAACCCCACTACAACAAGAGCCTGGTAAGGAACATGGCCCATGAGAGAAAGAGAAAGCAGGCTTTTCAAGGATGCACGTAGTTGGGAAAAGAATCATCTGGCTTCCTGTAATAAACTTACTTATGGAAGGCTTCCTACCTGAAGTGCAGTTCCTTGGTACTGCCAACTCACACCTTCCTGCTACATCTTAGCATTCATGGGCTGATATTTCTCCTTCATAACTAACCTTCTTCTTCCCCATTTCCTCTTTTTCAGGTCCAGGAGAAAGAGAGCTTACTAGTTATTCATCTTCCCTCAGATGCATAAATACAGTCCCTTTGTGTCTGAATGTTTACTCAGAAGGGCCCTCATCTCACCCCTCTATTGTTTCTACCCATCATTTCCTATGCGTATTTGTCAATGGTAAGACCGTGAATAGAAAAACAAAAAACCCACAGTACCTTAAATCCTAAATTATGTTTAAATGAGCAAATAGTCTCTCTTTTCTTTATTTTAAAGCATTGTCATAAACTTTATTTGTGAGTGTGTGGCTTACTATGATCCTTGGGACTCTGCCGCAAACCTGTCAAACCATTCACAGGAGCTTCATAAGCTTTCTGAGTGGCCTGAAATTTTCCTCTCTGAAAATTGTGATTTGTCTTTTGATTTAGTTTGTTAATTTGAGGGACAAATTTTTTTAATACAAAATTTGACATTTTTTTCATATTATTTTAAGTGAAACTGTAGCTCATATTCATGAGGGAAAATGTTGGAAATAATGAGTCTGCCATCCTTTGACTTAGAAGGTTATTAAATTCAGAATGGCATTTGCTCAGCACATGCACAGGAGAGAAACTTAAAGTCTAAATTTCTTTATTGTATACTAGGGGTGGACTATAGGGCTTCTCATTAGCATCAATTTATTCTTGGAAATGTGATTTGCTTGGTGAATATTCAAGTGATGCCATGATCAAAACTCAGCCCACCCCAAAGCTGTGAAGTCACAGTGGTGTGGATTAAGAATTCATTTATGTCACTACTGACACCCTTTTCTCCGAGCTCTTGCCTAGTGGATTTTATCATGCAACACAGGTAGATTTGTGCCCTTTTCAAAAAAAAATATTTTTAATTCCTCATCTTTAGTTTTTTCTTCCTCTGTTTGTTGCCTTTTAGTATTTGAATGTTCCTACAATGGAGATGACAGGGATTTTAAAATTAACTAACTAATCTATTTCTTTATTATTGGAGGATGATTGTGTGTGCATGCTCACATGTATCTGGCTTTTGTGTGAAGATCAGAAGACACCTTAGGGGAAGATAGCTGTCTCTTTTGACCATGTAGGTTTGGGGGACCAAAGTTATACTGTCGGGCTCATGCCAAATGTGCTGCTAGCTGCTGAGCCATCTTGCCAGTCTTAAACATCCTTTCTCTTTTAAATTGCTCTTAGAGTGAAGTTTCTTATTGGATTTGCCTTGTAATTTAATTAATTATTTCCTCTTCTTCCCTCTGACACCTTGACTTGAGGAAGCATCAAGCTAGAGACTAAACATAAATAAAAGGCATGGGCATAGCTGCTAGCCGAGATTCTTGCCTACAAGTTCTATGGCAGACCTGTAATTTCATTTCACTATTCCATTCCAAGGAAGGCACGCAGGAGAATAGCTTCCTAAAAGCTCTCCCTTGGGGCTTTGGAATGTAAAATATGCAAGCCTGGGGTTTATCCTTTGACACCAAAATATAAAGCCCCCAAACCCTATTTCTCGAGCCATTTAGGGCGTTATGGCGATTGTTGTAGAATGTAGGAGCTGTGTGTGAGTGAAGATGCAGAAATCAGAATCTTACAGTAGTCTAGAGAAAGCAACTTTGGCATTTCTTGCATCCCAGATCCGCACCCAAGAATTCTGTCTTTGTAGTCTTCTAAATCTCTCAGAAAGCAGCCATGGTGGATCCTGGAAAGAAGAGGGAAGAGTGGTTAAGTCAAGTTCATTCATTGAGAAGCACCAGATACTCAGTCAGACCTTGTCCACTGCCCTTCCTACTTGAGCCTCTCACTAGAGGCATAACTTACAACTTGTTTTTACTAGATGGATCCTTTTGACAGGATTTTTTTTTTCTGGACATTCCTCATTGGTCCTAATATTGGCAGAAAATAATGTCTCCTTTTCATACAACATACAACAGCAATGGCAAAAATAATTTGTCCAAAGGATCAGAAGGCCAGAAACACACCAGCATTTTACTGTCAAATGCTACCCACATGAAAACTTCCTTAAGGAAACTGATTTTTGTCAGAATTAGTACTCCTGTTAACTTTGTGTGTTTTTGTTATTAGACAATCGGCGTTGGTTTGTCTATTACCTACCAATCTACCTACCTATCATCTATCTACTTATCTACCATCTAGGAGAAGAAATTTGAGTAGTAAGCATGGATAAAGAATTTTCATGTACAGTACATATAAATGATGAGTTCAACTGACTAAAAGGATGGAGTCTGTATGATAATCCCACCACCTCTCCTGAAGTTACAGAACCCATAGAGAATCACTATCAAGTTCAGGAACATCCTAGTTATTCACGGCTTCATACGGGTTAAAAATACAACTCCTAACCTGACAAGGCTCTCCTCGGTGATCTATAAATTTTCTCTGCTTCTACTCAAATCCTGAAAAAGACCAACATCTAAACAAACACAAATCTGTTGATATAAAGACAGATATGCCCATCAGTCTACATGGTTATTATTTTCTGTGAAAGTAATCTCCAACCTCACAAAGATTTGATAGTGAGCAGAAAATTGCTCCAGAGAGCCATGGCGGGGGTATTTAAAGTTTTTCATGTCACAACTTTTCAAAAGTTTAAATGAATTGGTGCCCATTAGAGTAAGCATCCTATAAGTTCAAATTAAATTGCATAATCACAATAATTAATTAAGTCTTGCGATCATAGGTGGAAACATTTATTTTATGAATTTTTTCAAAACACACTGTGTAAACATCTACAATGCAGAATTATTAGACTTTGAAGTATAATTTACTGTAACAGGATATTGTGTTTAAAAATTGAGCAGAAAAGGAAACATACAGTGCAGTTATATATTTTTGAACTGATGTTTTACAAAAGAAACCTTTAGAACCAAGTGCTTCTTAAAAATTATTGCTACATGTAAAGTGATAGCATTTGGAAGTTTAAGTTAATAGATTGTGGAATAACTAGATCTTCTAAAGCTAAGATATCAGTAAGTTGAATATGTGTATATTAAGTAAAATAAAATCTCTGAATGTTCTTTCCTTTATAGAAAATCCTTTCAGGGGCACCAGAAAAATCTGCTTAACACTGAATTGACTCATCTGCTCATTTTGATAATTTTAGATTAAATTTTCTTCATTTTTTTCCCATTTGGTTTGCCATGAGAAAAAACTACTCAAGAAAAATGAGAAGTCTTTGGAATCCCTTAATCGTATAAAATTGTACCATATGGAAAAGCAGTATTGAAAGTTGGCACCCGAACAATAACTCCTTTGCAAATATCACTGCTACTGAAAGATGTCTGAGTTCTCTCTGAAACCCCCGGATTGTTGGATGAGTGGGAGATTTATCCAGCTCACACAGTAGGGCACAAGACTGTCCTCCATCACACATGGGTGGATACATGTCTTTCTCAAAGGGGTGGTGGGTATCGTAGGGAGGTCTCAGACTCAGATCCAATTTTAGTTTCTATATATCTAAGATTTTGCTGGTGAAAACAGAAATCACGTACAAGAGAGACGAGTAACCAAAAGATAGAGATTTCTGAAGATTTGTGATTCCGTTTCATTTTTGGGCCCCAGAAATGTCTTTTGTGAAAAAAGACTACATTTTTTCCCTCTTTGGGTCACATGTTTAACCACCATTGGAGGAAATTTTCAAGCAACAAACTTGTATTGAGTATTTGTTACATTTCTACCTTCCTTCTGGGTGAGGAAGTTTACCTGTCTATATCTACTATAGCCAGCAGTTCACACTAAAAAGGATAAACATATAGCTCTCACTCTTCTCCAAAGAAATATACACGTTTTCAGTAGAAGGGAGGCCATTGCAAAAGTCCATAGCTGGTCAAAATTCAGAGAATAAGAGATTGTGGGAGCCCAGCTTTGATTTGGGCATCTACAGTGCAACTTATACACCTAAGAGAAAATAATGAAACAGGAGCAGAAAGATTGCAAAAGCCTGGGGTACCAAGTGTGAGGTCATCATCTAGACCTGCCTAAGATGCTGTATTCATAAGCTCACAACAGTATGACTACATAGACAAGATTTCTGTAGTGACCACACCAGTCAATGAAACCAACTTGAACGGGGGAAATTTAATGAGGCCCCATCCCTAAATGGAAAGCTAAAAGCAACAGATGGCTGATGAAAGATAAAGTCAATGTTCCCTAGGGATGAGCCCCTGACAGGTGTATAATTCTGAGTGGTCAGTCCTAAGCACATGTGCACATGATTAGCACTAAATGGAATCAGTAGGACTTAGGCTTAGTTCATATGTGCACTTCTGTACACACACACACACACACACACACACACACACACACACACTCCTGTTCTGTGCCTCTTCTCGCCAGCAAGAATGACACGTCACACAGGATCCTTCTGCAGCAAAGCTTTAATGCGTCTTGAGGGAGAGCATCAGCTTACAGAAAATGGAGACCCCAAGAGAGGCAATCCCAGCCCTTAAATAGGCCAACGACTTTCGCTTAGGATGTGTCAGCTCCCGATTGGCTGCCGCTCATCACCCCATCTGATGCCACGGCAGAGGCGAAGAGACCAAGTATGGAAAATTACCAGGGACATGCGCAGTACCTTGTTGACCAGCCTAATCATGCTGGACTTAGTCGGAAGCCGGCGCCATCTTAGCAATAGTTGGGGCAGCTCTCTACACACTCCCATATACATATGTACACATACATATACAGAGATGTACATACACATACATAATACATACACAGAGCTGTATACACACAAATATGTCATGAACTTGAGAAGGAGTTGGAGGGCATGGGCAAGTTGGAAGAAACAGAAGAAAGGTTTGAAATAGCATAAATATACTATTCATATATGAGGTTTTATAAAACTAGAAAAAATATTGAAAGAAAGGAAACACAAAACTTCAATACAACATCTGCCAATAAGGCAGTTTAGTACTGTGAGGCTGAGTTAGAAAATCCCTTTAAAATTTAGTGGCAGATTTTAGGAAGGAAGGGGAAAACCATAGATAAGAGTTGTTTACACAGCATTGAAATGGACTCTATACTGGGGTTTCAGAAAACCAAGTGTCTCCAAAGGATGAAAATGAGGGAGAGTGAGAAGCCAACCACACTGCTCTTGAGCTAAGAAACAGCATGTTGGCTGTGGTCCAGTGGCTAAGACACTAACGGCCAAGCTCTTCCTAGAGAGCTACAGGGCATCTTCAAGATAAACAGGGAGCTAAAGAATCCTCCCCTTCATCCCTGATTCCTGGGAAGATGAAAATTCTAGTACCATTTTCTATAACAGAAAAATGTCAGAGCCCCACAATAGGAATCTCAAAAGTGTAGTCTTACTCTGAGTAAATATTCTGAGAGTACAAATGCCTAACTACACCCATATCACACTCCAACCTGAGCTGCAAGAGGCTGAGGAACATGTTTTAATTTCACTGACTCTGAAGTAAAGGAGCGTGCATGAAAAGATGAATTCATTGCCCACTTAGTACTTGTCTGTATCTATTCTTCTGTACACTGAGGTTTCTAAACAACAAAGACAAAAACGTGTTGTTGTATCTATTGTGTTGTTGTATCTATTGTGTTGTTGTATCTATTGTGTTTAGCCAACTACATGAAAAAGGAGATCCCAATCAAAAGGAGGGTGTCAGACCAACCATTTTTCATTGACTGCTAGCAAGTATTTATCTCTTCTCGGAATTTTCTGAAGTCTTATAATATGTGGATAAACTATAGAGTTACGCATTTAAAAACACAACCCATCTAAAATAGAAGGGTAAAGAGGAGAGGAAACATTTGTATTGACATATGAATACACATGCATAGAAATAATTGCTAATTACCATGGTATCATTTCTACAGGGCAGAAGGTGGCTTTTTAAGTTTCCTTAGTGCTTAGATATACCATATTACCTTCATCTGTGCAGTATTTTCACATCCTTGCCATGTACCTATTAGAGTCATGGTAAAGTATTTGAGCTGGTGGAATTGGTTTATTGGATTGCTGTGGTCTTCCATCATTTTTACCACAGGGCATTGCAATACTAAGGGAAGCCACTGAAGAGTCAATAAAGTTTGTACAGTATCAACGGTGCCTCCCAGCAATAGCTTGAAATTATCCTGTGTTTATTGAAACTTTTCACTCAATCTCAGTGAACCACTGTGTGTCATTGTCTCCTGAATGATGTCTTAGCCCAAAATAAAAGTGAGAAGAGAAAGTATTTTGTCATCTAAATACATCCTGCAAGCATGGCTGGCCTACCTTATTCTCAGACCATTTTCTTACTTTGTCTGTGTATTTGGGTCATGTGTCTACAAAACTTATTTCAATATAGTTTCCATTTCCAACTTGGCCTCTGCAGAGTTCCATTTAAATGGACAGGAGGAACATACTAATCTTTTGACTAAAAACTAACCCAGAGCCAATCAACGTTAACAACCCCAAAGCTCTGCGATCCTTTTCTCTAATGGGTATCCCTCCTTTCTGCATGGTTGTGGGCCATTCTGGAAATAAAATTGAATTCCATGTAGAATTATTGTAATATTTTCTAGTTTATTCCACTTCCTGCTCATTGAAGGAACCTTTGGATTATACACTGATTTAGACGTGAGAAAAGGTTGGAAAGCCATGATATTTCATCTTGCTGATTCAAACCACATTTTATTATTATTATTTTGCTTAATTTTATTTAAATATTTTGTTTAATTTAATTTGCATTTATATAGACTAAGTAGAATATAGTATGTTCTTTACCCCCCTTCTATTCTAGAAATACCTGTTAAACTATTACACTGTAAAGATCTATAAGTCAGCACATTCTGATTACTACTGTGTCCCTGGGTACCATACTTGCCCTGTCTTAGGTGATACAGTGATCTGGTCATCCTAGATCTCATCATTCTTTTTGAAATGTGATGTTTTGCAGCACATCCCACTCTTTTTTCTGGCTTTTATTGGTAATTCCTTATCTGCTACTGCTTCTATTACAGTGTTTTTATTAGTTCCTTTGTAATTTAAGCTCTTTTTCAGAGAAAAGAAAAATAGAAGCTAGTCTGATGTGTTCACTGAAAACCAGTATCCTAAAAAATGTAACTTCATTCCATATATGTAACGTGCCATGGATTAAGTGCTTGTACCTCCTGCCACCAAATTCATAGTGACATCTTCACCTCTGAGGTATTAATGGAATTATAAAACTGGCTTTTGAGAAATTCTAAGGTAATAGTGACAGCATAATCATGAATAAGATCAGTGCCCTCCAAGAGGAAGTATTAAATGTATTTCTTCTTGCCTCCTTACCTTGTAGGAACAAGAATGACTATGTTGGGTCCTGAAAATTGCCTATTACCAGACTCTCTTTTTCACCATTTAATTACAGAATTCTGGAGGATGGGAAGTCCAAGATAGCTATCTGTTTGACCAAATCAAAAACAGGAGATCCTCACTTTATTTTGTGGTAGGGCTAAAGACTTCTCTTTCTGGATGTTCTAATCCTCTGAGGGTACCAGAAACACAGCCAACAGGAGTTGTCTGCCTGGCTTTTTCTTTTGAGTTTGTAAGCAACACATAAGGGAAGTATGACCACAGAACAGGTGGGAACATAACTAATGCACACCATCCCTTAAGTGTTTTGCTTATATTTCTGCTGATCTTTTTGGCATGCACACAGAAATATATTATTTTAGGTTATTGGAGCTGAGTATGAGTCATGCTGTGTCAGTCATTCTCCCATAGGAAAGCTTGTAAAAATGGGAAGCTCTAATACCTTACAAACAAAGGGCAATATTTTCGTTGCAGAAAGAGGCCCAAGCATCAGGAACTATGTGACTGTTTTCAAGTATGATTCTTCTATCCTGTATTCTTTTAGCTACTTTATCTTCCACATCTTTGCAAATAAATAAATAAGTAAATGAATGAATGAATGAATGAATGAATAAATCAATAAATCAATCAGTCAATCAATCAATCAATCAATCACCAGAAATCTGGTGTCTTTGAGTAGAAAGTGCTGAAGATACTATAGGAAGAGGCCATCTACTTCACACCCATATTGCTAACAGTAAGGTGTCAGCTTGCATTTTAGACCTTGCCCATGTGACAACTCTGTTTGAATATACTTGTTTTCTTACTCTTCCATGATCAGGAGACATTTTCCCACTTGCGACACTTGGGATCATCAGGATCTTCATCCGTTCTACTGTCCGATTTAGTCTATTGGTCTCTGTTTGGAAGACTGGTAAGAACAAGTATCGGAAGTAGTTCGAAAGTGTCAGGATAGAGCTGGAGGTTACTCACTGAGTTTAAAATCCCCTCTCCTGTGTGTGGATGCATAGAAAAACACTACCAGGCAACAAGTGGGATTTGTGAAGGCATTGTACCAAGAAGTTCTGTATTTGTCAGTTTTCTAGGAAATTCTTTATTTGTGACTTCAAATTATGAGAATGTAGGATGAGATAAAACACTAAGAATAGTCTTCACAATGGATAATATGTTCTGTTTATTTATATTGTTTCTTTTGTCAACATCAACAAACCCTCTTTCATTAATATTTTCTCTATTGGGCTTGAAAATATAGAAATCACTAAACAAATACAATAAAATAATTTATTAATAAAATTTACTATTGTATTCTTATAACTATTGTTTTGAATCAGTCACCAAACACTTTAATTACTATTTAATATATATATATATATATATATATATATATATATATATATATATATATATTACTATTAGGCCCAGTTTTCCTTATCTAGTACTTGATTTCTTAACCCTGATCAGAGAAATAAGGAAATCATTTAGGCCCAATAAATGACAGTATTTTATTTGCTGTGGGATAGGCATGGTATTCAAGTCAACCAATCATAGAGACTTTTATTTATCCCTCTGTGTTTTAAATGAAAATAATATTCTTGCCTTTTGAAATGCATGTATGACCCATATTAACTTAGAGCTATGATGAGCTATTTCCCTAGCATATAAAGGAGGCCTGCCTTAGTAAAGATGAATGAAACCAAGTAGATTTCAGCTCAACCCCCTCTTCCACTCAGAAAAGGCTAAGATTTTTCAAATACAGCACTTACTTTACTGAGCAGCAGAGGAAATATTACTAATTAAGTATTAGGAGACTCACATAATTAAAACTATGACCTCTCCCAGCTCAGAGAAATTGACTGATACTTTAGAGTTACGGTTACTCTTTGGCAATTCCTTTTCCTTCTTACCTATTTTAATATATAAATAAGAGGAAATAATGCTCAAATTTAAACCTTGGATATGACTCAGTGTGGTGGTTTGGATGAAAATCGCCCTCATGGGCTCATATGGAGTGGCACAATTAGGAGAATTGGCCACCTTGGGGGAAGCGTGTCACTGGGCATGGCCTTTAAGGTTCAAAAGCTCCAGTCAGTCCTGTTTCTCTCTCTTCTTGTGGCCTGAAGATCCAGATGTAGAACTCTCAGCTCCCTCGCCAGCACCATGTCTGCCTGTGTGCCACCATGCTTCCTGCCGTAATAATAATGGACTAAACCTCTAAATTATGTTAAATATTTTCCTTCCTAAGAGTTGACATAGTCATGGTGTCTCTTCACAGCAATAGAACCCTGACTAAGACACTCAGGAAAGCAAACTAGTACATCCCCAATAAAAGGTGCATGCCGAGCTTGAGGCAGAGAGTATATTGTAGTAGGCAGAAGGTAGACTTCAAAACAGGACAGTTTTTTTTTTTTTATATTTATAATCTAAATTTTAGGATATTTCTCTATATTCTTTGATTCTATTGCTCATAGTTTGTAAAAACCAGCAGCGAAAACAACTTAGCAAATTTACCATAAAGATAAATAGTCAGGGGGATCTTTAACCATTAACCCTTTTCCAAATACTTCCTGTGTTGCTTAGGTTTTCCCAGTGGTAAGTTTGAGGAGAATTCTTAGAAGAGAAGGCACCCTGGAGAAAGCCTGAGGTTTGGCACCATGTGGCACTGTGCCTGAGTCCTTGAAGAGAGGCAAGGAAGTCTTGATGAAGCTAGAGCCTGCGGAACATGGCAAAGATGCCAGGGCCATGGTTTAACTGCCAAGGACAGAACCATTTTGGAGTGGAGCATGTCTGAATCTATGACATGAGTTATGTGTGAATGACAGGGCCCCAACTGTGCAGCTGCCAAGCTCTTTGGAGTCCAGACGATCCTGAGTGAATCCCAGACATGGGACATTGAACTGTAGGATTTAATTTGTACTATTAGAGTTTGGTTTCACATTAATTTGACTGTAGTCATGCCCTGTTTTTAAAAAAATAATATTTTAGGAGCCCACCATAGAGGCTTTGCATTTTAGATAGATTTTCTATATTTTAGAGATTGAACTTTTAAAATGTTTGAATTTTTAAGACGGTGGGACTTTCAAAAGTTGAAATGTTTTTATATTTTCATATTAATACTAATATGAAATATGGATAAACAAAAATGGAAAGGCTATACTTATGTAAGATGGCAAGGTATCAATTGTGTGGTTAGTTATTTCAACTTTACACAAGCTAGAGTCATCAGGAAAAAAGGTTCTACAATTGAGAAAATAACTCAGTAGAATTGGTCTAGCTGCAGATCTGTGAGGCATTTTCTTGATTAATTAATATGGGAAGGCTTGGGGCATTGTGGGTGATGCCACTCCCTAGCAAGAAGTCTTGGGATATGTAAGCAAGCAAGCTTGTAAAGTCTGGAGTAGGAAGTCAGGAAGCAGCACTCCTCTATGGTCCCTGTTTCAGTTTTGGTTCTTATGTACTTCACAGTGAACAGCAACTGCAAACTAA
Source organism: Phyllotis vaccarum (assembly GCA_033318265.1). Classification (NCBI taxonomy): domain Eukaryota; kingdom Metazoa; phylum Chordata; class Mammalia; order Rodentia; family Cricetidae; genus Phyllotis; species Phyllotis vaccarum. The sequence continues at coordinate 43,497,860 of JARWLC010000012.1, read as the reverse complement.
AACACTTTCCTCCTCAGATTGCTATTGTCATAATTTTTCTCACGGCAATAGAAAGTAATCCAAAATACTTTCTTACTAACATAATAAGATAAAATTTTAGGTGAGTGAGTTTTGTTCTCTGAATGAACCACAGGATTCTTATTAGAAAATGTATATTAGTGTTCATTTTAAAACTTAACATGAAATGTGACACTATGTATAAATTACCTAATATTTAACCTAATACTTGCTACTACCTATAGTATAAAACAGTTAATATTTTTTTTGAAATATGTAACTTTTTAGCACAATGTTTTAGGAGTGCTATTTACCACAAGCACATACTACTTTCTTATCCTGTCACTAACCAGTGTTGAGTAGGACCAAGTGCTGCAAGACAGAAAGGTCTCTAAATGATGAAAATGACCTATAGCAACTTCCAAGAACCAATTGCAACTTTTAAAGAATGCTGTGAGCTAGTGTCTAAACACTTTAACTACTAAAAATAGAATTATATAAGGCTATAATTTAAAAAGTTATGTTAAAACATGGGCAGTAAAGCCTAAAACATGATCTTCTTCTAGTTTCTTTACCGTATGTCAATTCGTTGCTATGCTCTTGAAATTTCTTTGCACACTCTGCCTGGTAGGAGGCCAAGTTGAGCTGTTACCAGTTCCTTGGTCTTGGATATAGTGTTGCTAGTTTGAGATCAACCATAGTGCCAGAGTTGGCGCCCTAGAAATCAACACATGATACAAATAAGATTACTTTCTCCCCAGAAGAGCTAAAATGGTTACATATGCCCTACCCATCACTTGAAAAGACATCAATTCAGTACCAAAGATAGAAATTATTTTCTATTTACAGAACTTCTAAATTTTGTAGTGGAAAGGCTGTTTTTTATTCTAAAATGACAACCTTCATCATCAAGAAGTTTCTAAGCTTTGAAAAAGTGTATTTTTACAGCAAAGTAGAGAAATTACACTCAGATGTAGTGGCTTTGTGTGGGCTGTGCCATTGGAAGTGGCAGTTTCTATGTGTCATTGAGAACTGAGATTACAATGATGAGGAAGCTGCCAGCTAAGGATGTCTCAGTCACTCTCTGCTTCATTCTGACAAAAAAGAAAGTTAGATTTTTAAAATGTACTACTTAAAATAAGTCAGAATCTGTAAGTAGAAGTTTTGGTAATTAGAGCTGACAATAGTTGTAATTTTAAGGTGTGATGAACAATAGCACCCATTTTTGTCTTGCAGTAGCTACGTATGAACTGCAGCATTCACTGGGATCCAGTCATCTCCCTGGCAACAGAGGAGTTGAAATGAGGGAGCAAAGAAGGCAGAGGTGGAAGAGCAAAAAAAAAAAATCACTTTCATAAATTATGAGTTTAGAGCAAGGACGTTGGTGTCTCTGATAAACCATAAATTATGACAATTAGATTATTAAGAAAAAAAACATGGCAGGTCCTTTGGTAAATATTTTCTTAGAGGAATTTACATAATTCAAGGTGTCTATAAGAACAGAAAAAAGCACATGTATTGTGATAAGAGCAACTATATGCTAAATAATGAATTATTATTCCTTACACATTAAAAATTCAAATATTAAAGAAAATCTAAGTGCCAGAAGACAGCTGCTATATTCCTCACTGATCAAAAAAATCCCATCTTCAACTTCTCGGACTAATATATCTTCTGACTCACACAAGCCACTGAAGCCACGACTGAAGATGGTCCCATTTAGTCCCTCCATGAACCTCATTCTGTTCAAAATGTTCAATAGGCTCAAATGTGTCCATAAGCCCAAGGATAATGTGCACTTTGTCCTTTTGTTTGTTTGTATTTTTTTGTTTTGTTTTTTGGGGGTTTTTTTTGCTATGCTGTTGATGGCTGGAACATTCAGATTGCATAAAGCATTGCAATCTGCTAAACTTCACAATTACATATACCCTAAGGCTAGATATTGACAGGTAGTGATACATTCTCAAGATGAATTTTATGCTTTGAAAAGCTGTATCTTGTGAAATGCCTTAGCACGTCTGTCAGTCTATTTTGGCTACTGTAAGAAAACATCCTGAGCTGAATGGTTTATAAATAGCAAGAGTTCATCACTCCCCTCTCTGGATACTGTAAAGTTCAAAATCAAGGTATCAGCAGATTCAGTATGGGATGAAGGTTTATATTCTGCTTTAGAAATGGTGGCATCTTACTACAGGCATGGTGGGAAGGAGTATACAAGACATGCAGACCCCTTTGACATGATGCCAATTTCTTTATGAGGGTTCTGTTCTCATGAGCTAATCATTTTTCCAAAAGTCCAGTCTCAATACTAACACACTGAAGATTAGATTTCACCATGAATTTCAATAAGACACCAACATTTAGACCACAGCATTGGAGTGACTCTAAAGAGACAATTTTTTTCTTTCAATTTCATTATTTGATTTTTCAGGAATATACTATTCTTCTTATTATTGTTAGCATATCACATAGATCATTTCACCTTAACATCATGATATGTTGTAAACACACACACACACACACACACACACACACACACACACACACTCACCTCTCTCTTCACCATTGTCTCATTTTCCTTGATGAAAATATTTGAAAATGCAGAATATTAAAATTGAGCTAGTATACGTGTGTTGAACAAAAGCACAGTAAATGCAATGTTAAGAGCATGGGCTTTCTAGTGAAACTTGCTGGGGGTGGAGTTCTTACTCTGGTATTAGGTAATTAATAAATTACACTTCTAACTCAAGTTAAGAACTATTCATCAGCTGATCACTTAAGATCATACTAAAACCAAGAAACAACAAAAAATAGAATTTTAGAACATCATGCTTGCCAAATACTACACACTTAGTAAGCATCATCCATCACCATTAATTTTTTTTTGTCAAAATATAAATAATGATGTGACATCTCTCTGGAGGCAGAAGGGGATTCTTGGGGGGCCACCACCATCTTACAAAAACAAATAGTCTTATCTGGAGTGATTTTTTTTTTTTTGCATAAAAGCCTTTCCTAGTTGGAGCTGACAAGCTGAGACACTGTGTTCTTCTCACAGCAAATGTCAGTCTTTAATGGGGGATGGCAAAGCAGCTGAGATTCCTTTTATCTACACCTGTGCAAAAGTAATCACTCTTTTTCTTTAGGGTGTGTGAACATCAGGAGCAGCTTCCTCATTTCCTTGCATATACTATCTACTTGCTCACTAATAGATAATAAATGATATTGTTTACTTTCTTCATTATGATTCCCTTTTAAGTCTAAGCCCAATTACTGCCACTGTCACACAGGGAACTTGAAACGCCATTAGCCTGAAAATGTCACTCTGTATTACCATCTTTAAGTACCCAGTTCAGTGGGCTTTCTTCACATCCATCTGCTGATAAAAAAGTGTTGTTTGACTTTAATATTTGTGTATCGTCCTTTCTCTGTCTCCCCCCCCCCTCACACACACATATGTCTTGGTTTTATTTCCTATCCCTCTATGATAATGTCCACTAGACAATTATAATTGTAGCAACGTTCAAGCTAATGATAACACCCTCCAATTATCTAACACCTACTATGCCAATGCTTGTATTTTAATAAGGTATTTCTGTTAACTCTTTAAGAGCTTCATAAGTGCATTTTGATCATATTCTCAGCTTACCCATCCTACAATCCCTCCTGGATCCATCCTTTCTTCCCTGCACTCCATTTCCTTCCAGATCTCTCTCTTTAGAAGACAAGATCTAGCAAGAGTCATCCTGGTCCTAACTTTTACAATCTTTCAGTCTCATCTTCTAAGATGTTCCCTAAACCTTAGGTGTAAAGGCTGTGTGTACTAATGGGCATGGGCACTCACTGTCAGTTGTTTGCTGCTTGTAACTCAGGACTGTGTCAAACACATTGTCCCTATATTACCTTTCCCCTACCCATGACCCAGGGATCTGTGTCTTTTATTTACTCATTGTCTTTTAACACAGTCACACAGGAAAAGTCACAAAACATTGGTAAACTTGAGAATGGAATAAAGAAAACCTACTCCTCGAAATACACTTTTTAAAACTATCCAATATTTCAAACTACAACAAAGAAAGTAGGCTGGGGCAACTTATTTCTTTAGAGGCTGACCAATGGATACATAATTCTAAAAGCATTTTCCATATTATTTTGTATTCTGAAAGATTATCTTGTGTTCTTTCACTTTCATGGTTTTATGTCAATAATAATATTTTCACAGCACTGTCTTTATTTCAACTCTAATTAGGTAGCCAGTGAATTTGACTCAGTAACTAGAACTCATATTTAATTTAAAATGTTAAATAATACATATGAAATCTTCAAACAAGAAGTAGAAGTAGGTGTATAAATATGTAGAGATGCAGATAATATTATACTTGGTGATGGATAGGACATTTTAAAGAATGCTAAAACATAAGGCTATATACAAGTTAACATGGTTTATTTTTGCTTACAAAGGAGAAAGAAAGAACATTCATGCCCAAATAGTGTTAATTAGGATATATCACAACATATCTAAGAGAGAGTTTATCATCTCTGCCCAAGGGCAAAATCTCTGTCAGTGGCCCCTGTCCTTAGCTGTCATCATAACCACCTTGAATAAAGATGGCTTCATAGTCTTTACCAATAATTTAGATAATTTTCTTTTAAAAATATAGTATCATTTTAATGAGTAACTAAAGTGCTGACCTATATTATTATCAGGCATTAACCTTCAATCATAACCATGTGATCAAATATTCTCATGTGACCCCTTTTTATTTTGCCTTCCTAAGATTTTTTTTTTCAACGTTCATAAAAACTTTAAATATTATTTGAAACTGAAATTGTCTTCAGATTTCTCAGTAGGCTCCTGGAGGAGCTAAGTTTTCTTTCACTTATAAATAGAGGGATGATAGATATAAATTAGTTTGGTAAACTTAATGTCTTTTAACTATTTCAACATCAATTTTAACAGATGCAAGACAAGAGTTTCATATCCTTAGCCTCCACTGTCAACTGTGAAGAAACAAAATATGAGTATAAATGTCTCAAAGACATTTAGTCCTTACCAAATGCACTGGGGGTTTGGTGTCTCTCAATGACATTTTGTTCTTATTCTCAGAGAAAACAGCAGTCAGGCCTCAATGGGCAGCTGTGCTTGTAGCCTAGAGTACTTCCTTATTAGTTATTTAATATATTGACTAGACTCTTTGACTTTACAAGCAGGTGGTTTTGGATTCTTCGTTGCTTGTTTTTAGGCTCTACTCTGTGAGTTAGGTTAAATTTTGTTTCTTTGTCAAAGCACAATAGTCTCAAAGTCTTATAAAAAGTGTCCAACCTGCTGTTCCTATCCATATTTTAGTAAATAGTGCATGGGAGTTTAAGGATTATGTAGAGTTTTTTTTTACCACATTAGCAAACTGAATCTTTTTTTGTCAAAGGAAATGAGTCTATTCAAACAGACCTTTGATCCACAAACCAGCAGGACAAGAGCTCCTTACCTAAAATTGAATGAATAATTAAGGAAAATTCTCTGTGATTACTTAAGTATTATTGACACTATTATAACTGTCTATATTCTGTTGGTATATAAGTAACAGCTGTACTATTAATTGTTCTTAATCAACTTGGAGAAGCTCTCTTTATAACTTAAGACATAATTGTATTTGTCTACTTAAAAGAGATAGGGAGTTAAACCAACCTAGAAATCCATCAACTGATAAAAAGATAATAAAATTATGGTATCTATGAGTAATGGAATATTACTCAACTTTAAAGACATGTGAAATTATGAAACTTGAAGGTAATTGGTGAGATTGAGTGAAGTCACCCAGGCACTAGAAGACAAACAATGTTATCTTACATGTGTGGGTCCTATCTTAAATCTTTTGTTTTATGTATTAATGTGGGATACACACGAATGCCAGGAAAATAGATATGACCACTGTGAGTTGCATTATGGGGGCAGCCATTGTGAGGTGTATTATGGGAACAGCTATTGTAAATGCATTATGGGAGGCAGCCATTGTGAGATGCATTATGGGGGCAACCATTGTGAGATGCATGATGGGAGGCAGCCATTGTGAGATACATTATGGGGGCAACCATTGTGAGATGCATGATGGGAAGCAGCCATTGTGAGATACATTATGGGGGGGAGTAGAGTTTTAAGAATATGAAAAAAGAGGAGCTGGAGCAGAAATGTCAAAGAAGATAGTTGATTGATGGTGATGGGAAAATGGGGAAAGAGTGAGTGGAGGATTAGACAAAATGAAATATGCATGAAGAAATTACAAGGAAACCTATTATCTTGAAATTCAGGTAAAATATGGTTACAGGGGAGAGTAGAATGGATGTTATATGAAAGAATAGTGGTAAGACTTACTGGGAGCTAAAGGCTTAAGCAGGGCTGTGTCATAATAAGGGTTTTGGTCTTGGGCGGCCAGAGATTTAGACTTTTAGACTTGTAGTGTTCGGCTGTTTAGTTGTTGTTTAAAAATGATTTAGACGTTTATATTAAGTGTATGTTGTTTGGCTTATAGCTTAGGCATATTGTTAGTGTGGTTTTTTTGATTTTATTTAATTTATTTTTATTAATTTATTTGTGGGATGGGAATGGTGTATGTGTATGTGGGGATAAGGATAAGTTAACAAAAATGAAGGATATATGAAGAAGCCTTATGAAACTCACTAAATTATATTCATAGATTTATGCTACTCTTAATCATGATCAGAGACATTTCTTATTGCAGTGGGTAGAGCTTAATATGGAGACTCATAACTTCAAAATACTAAGAATAAGCAATGGTGAGCGCTCAGCCATAAAGAAAGCACAGAGACCAAATTCCACTCCCGCAAAAGGTCAGGGAACACAACAGAAAACAGGCAGAATGAGCTAGAAGATGAGAGGACTGCTCTGAAGTACTGTTCTCTGGACATGACATGGCTGTTGCCTATATGAACTCACAGTAGCTGTGTTGACCTGAGCAAGATCTGCTCAAAATCAAGTTAGAAAAAAAATTCCGGCATAAGGCAGGGAGCTCCCAATGAGGGAAAGTTACTTTTCTTTGAGGGTTGGTCCTTACCCAGTTATCCCATACCTTAGAGGAATGGCCCCATATTCATATATGTATATAAATTTTTCTTTGGGCTATCAGCTCACAAAAAATGATATGGGGACATTATTATAATAAATGATTGATCTCTAGCTTAGGCTTGTTCCTAACTAGCCCTAATAACTTAAATCAACCCATTTCTATTAATCTATGTGGTCTTTTACCTTTCTTTCACTCTCTATATCTGACTCCTTCCATGTCTCCTTGTCATTGTCCCTGCACCTCGATTATCACCACATACTTCCTCTCTCTGTCTAGGAGTCCTGCCTATACTTCCTGTATAGCTGTTGGCCATTCACCTCTTTATTAAACCAGTCACAGCAATTTATCTTCACACAGTGTACAAATACCCCACAATACATATACATTCGGGCTGTACTACTAGGACTCAGAGTTTTGTTTTGTTTTGCTTTAAATACGTGACATTAGAAGGAAGATATGCTGTTCAGGTACCTGAGAAGAATTAGAGGAAGGGAATTGGGGTGGTGGTGGAAATGACTAAGATACACACAAAAATTATAAAATAACCAATTAAAATAAGATAAATATAATTGCATTTTGTTCTTACTGATTCAGCTATGTTCAGTGTGTCTTGCTTCCACAGTAGTGTACTTATTTGCATTGGCCCAGGAATAGTCTGTTTGCTCTCTTCTGCAGGTATAAGCCGGGACTGGAGAGATGGCTCAACAGTTAAGAGCACTGGCTGCTCTTTTAGAAGACAGTTCAGATCCCAGCATCCATAAGGTAACTCATCAACATCTGTAACTCCAGCTCCATAATTCCCTCATCTGTCCTCCAAAAGCACTGAATGTATGTGATGCACAAAGATGCAGGCATGCAAAATACTCATGCACATAAAAACAAAACAAAGCAAATCTTTTCCAAAGTATATAAATGTATGAGAGGAATGTGCACAAAGCTCCATATCTGTGTGTTACCTTAAAGAATAATATTCACTTGATTGGCTATAATAAGTCCATGCTTGAAGCATATGACTTGAAGTTCTGTGTGAAACCAAATGGAAAGCCCTCCCTAGTCAATGAGCTTGGTATTTGACTTACAAGTTTCCAGCTTCATATCTTATTACAAAGTTCACTTTGTAGTAGTTCCAGGACATTACCATAAGCACTTTGAGAAGAGAGAAATTCTTATCCTTTATGAGTATATAAGATAAGGTCTTAGACTTGACTCCCTATACTTAGGTAGAAAGACAAACAGAATTATTTCAAAATTAAAGCTGGGATTCCTTATTAAATAGTCTATGCAAGGCTAGAGAGATGATTCAGTGGTCAAGATTACCACCTTTTCTTCCAAAGGAACTGAGTTCAACTCCTAATATGTACACTCCATGGCTTACAACGAACAGTAACGCCAGCTTCAGGGAATCTGATGCTCTTTTCAAACCACTATGAGTACCTGAACTAACATATACACACTCACACAGAAACACACTCACACAGAAACACACTCACATACACATCTTATATTTTAATATTTATTTCATTTTTAATAAGTTTCACGTAATTGGTAGTTTCTTAGCACTGAGTGGCTCTGGAATCATTGACCAAACTCAAAGAAGCTCAAGGGAGTAACTGCCTCTTTTTGTTGTCACATATAATCGGTCTAACTTGAGACTGACTAGCCCTTTTATGGTATAATTTAGAATAATTTCTGTAGATTTCTTAGATCAAACTGGGGGACTATACATTTAAAATATTATTCAAATCTAGATATAAGTTAGATATTCAAGGAGACATGTCCATTGAGTGTCATTAGGGTGTTGATTAATTTGCTTACTGAATGGTTATTTACCTCTCTAGAAGCATGCATATGGTCATCTTGTTATTTAGTGTTTGATTAGTATCCAGCCACAGGTATATTTCTGTCTAGTAGGAGAGAAAATCTGAAAGTATCATGTAATTACTCTGTGTGATACTTAAGTAGGTTAACACTTAACACAGACATAATATTTTAACATTTCCTCCCTTGCCTACCATTTTTCTCCTTTCTTTCTTCTTTCATTTTATTTAATGCCTGTAAGCTTCCAGTTTCTTAAATTCTTTTGGAACTAGCTTGGCATGTCACTAATGTCCTTATCACCCAATTATACATTAGCATATGATTTATAATAATACATCATTCCTTTTACTTCCTGGAAAATGTCCTTTGATGCCCTTAGATCACACTGTGTGTAGCTCTGCACGCCTAGAAATGAAACTATGGCCTTCCTATACGTAAAGTGATGTCACTGCTGTCTTGTTTCTAAATGGGAAGAAGCAAATGCAGTTTACAGTTTAGATAACAATGTGGCATGCTTGAACCCTTGTGGAGTCATTGGATCTAAAAAATACCTGAAAAGTATCTAGCAAGTAAGTGAGAGACACTCATCTGAATATTCTTTTCATGATGAAATCTTGCACTCAGTAGATGCTATAGAACAGAATGTCCTTGTGGTATTATGCTTGCAGACAATCATGTTTTTTAATGGTAGCATCTGCAATGGTAAGTGATGGAGTGGGAAGCACCAGAGAAAATCTGGTACAATCCAGAAGGAGATAATAGCTTCTGATAGAAATGGCAGCACTGTCTAATGTGATGGTGGTACCCACCATAGTGAGAGCATCATTTAAAGGAGACAGCAGGTCCACTGGCACTGGAAGCAGGCTGGAAGACAATTAAGCAAAGCAGTCCAAGTGCATTTCTTTGTAGGTCTTGCTGGAAGAAGAGAACCTGACATAGATGCTGTGTTAATGATGTCTTCTGAATACCATTAATCTGAAATATGTTTCTGACTGAAGTTCTCTGGAGAATGACTGAAGGGCATCTATTTTGAGTTTTAGCATTAATTATAAAGAGGCAAGCTGCTTTCGATGGTGAGGCAAGACGCTGTTTTTCTGCAATGGAAATCAAGGATCCTAAATGTTTCCACCTAAACAGAACAAAAATTTCTTCTCAGAGGTGAGTCATCTTAGAGCCACAGGCAACCAGCTTCAGAAAAGAGATTCAAAAACACTGGAAAAGTGTGATCGAGAACTGGGATGACATCTTGTATTCTCTTGATAATTAAAGATATATGTTTTAAACACTTGCTGCCTGTCCCCAAACTACAGTTTAGAAAACTGGTGCTAAAAAGTTCCTGGACCTATTCAATTAAAATAGCAAACACTGCATTACCTGAAAGAAAATTAGATAGCTGTAACAGTGAATAGGGAGTGCATCATTAATACTTTTGGGGGAATTAAACGAGCTTAAGGTATTGTTAATGACAATGAAAATACTTATTGTTACTGTGCTAAAAGCAGAATGTATATTAGGTGAAAATTTCCAAATAACCTCGAGTGCTTAGGCAATTTACATCTCCATTGTTTTCCTCTACTATCAATTAGAGACTATTGAAATTAAGAAAAGAAATGGAGTAAGGAATAAAAGCTTAATGGGAACCCAGGATCTGAAGCAACATTGGGCTGAAAAAGTCATATCCGTTCTATCACTTCTAAGAAAGAAATTCTACACGAGAGAAATTTTGTTTTTTGAGTTGCTTCACATTTGCTAAGCCACAGCAGCAAATGTCAGAGGCCAATAGTGTTGGATTTTTAAGACTTCAGGAATAAGGAGCCAGCTAATGATGTAGAGAAAACAATAAAGTAAAAGGTATTTTATATATTACATAATATAAATATATATCAATAGAGAAAACAGAGAATTTAAAATATATTATATAATATATAAAATATTAACAGAGAAAACAACAAAGTAGAAAAGTTTATATACAATGCTACATATCATAAAAGTATATTATATATAACTATATATATATATATTTGTGTCTAATTAGGTCATGTCCTTTATGAATAGCAAGGGAAGAAGATTCCTCTTGGACTAGGGTATGGGGAGAAACTAGGGAAAAATCTGTGGATTTGGTGCTAACTCTGTTCAGAGGCATTATGGACACAGAATCATGAAGAGGGCATCAATGAAGCATTCCTGTAAAGGGCTTTAATGAGTCCATGATTACAAGCATTCATTTGGGCTTTCGCGGCATTCAGTGTGTTCGCGTTAAGGAGAAATGTGATTCGTGTAGACTTTTCCTCCTGTTGGGTTACAGTTTTTGCTTCATATTATTATATTTACTTTGCTGTGTTTGGTTCTCATCTCTTCGAAGCCTGCTCTTTTCTAATGAGAGACAGAAAAGGAGCCATCTGGGGGAGGGAGGAAGTGGAGAGGCCCTGGGAAGGGTGGGAGGAGAAGAAACCATAATCAGGATGTATTGTATTGAACTGACTACCCAAGTTCACAGCCACACAAGGACAAAGTCTCATGAGTTCCATGAGTTTATTCTTTGCTACATACAACACTTTGAGCTAGTTGATCTGGGTCTGTCCTGTGCCCAGCAGAGATACACATACATTACATGTCTAGTGGGCTCAGCTCCATATATAATTTATTCCTTTCTTCTGAATTTTCACTGCAAATACTAAAATCTTCTGATCACATTTCAGAATGAAAGGATGTGAATCTTACTGATGGTGCCGACTGAGCATATTTGCATGCAATCGTTAAAACACTTTGCTTATTCTTTGACCAGGTAGTATCAAGTGTGTCCCTGTTGGAACCCTACATGAGCTTTTCATAGGCCTGCAGTGCTGGTAGTTTGTGTCCCCTGTTTCCACAGGTAAAACAGAGCTTAGGGCAGAGTGTGACAAAAGCCAGGATATATAGACCAAGGCTTTAAATTGAGTATGTAATTAAATCATTGTCTCCCATAGCGACACAACAGATTTAAATAGAACAATGCAAATGATCAGATCCATCATCTAAATAAGATAAAATAATTAAAATAATGCTGGCATAGGTGGGACTGTGAATGTTTCTTAAACCACAGATGGGGTAACTTAGCAATGAAAGATGAAGTGCTTTTAGAGCATTTATAGAAACCTTAGCTTCTCAGAAGTCTCTGACTTTGCCCTTAATATTTCACTAGTTTTGAAGCCATGTCTAACCTCAGCACATGGTTTCAGTCACTATATTTTTGAATGGAAACAGATGTCTTTGTTACTTCTTTGTAATTTCTACATATAAGTAGTCTGTCTCTTTTTTTTTTCCTTTGCATAGATGGGTTGGTAGTTTCCATGTAGAGTAAAATGATAGATACTTAAACATAGTTTTCGTTTTCCTTCAGGAGGTAAGTTGTCATATTCCGAGCACTTACAAAAAGAATAGTGATGTATATAAAAATAGGTTTGTTAAAAAATAGGAAAATTCACATGCAGGTATTTGACAGGAGGAATGGGACAGTGGCAGACATTTTGTTATTTAATAAATTCCACTCTCACATATTCCAGTCAGAGCTGTCACCTGTAGCAGGCAACCCTCACATTAGAGCATCTCTAGAATTACCACCCCAATTCCACCTATTTGGAAATAGTGATTTCTAAAAGCAAGACCAGAATTCTTCTAAAGGCTTCTGTTTTCCCCAGAGACCACTCTATCACAACTGATGGAAAAGTTACAAGAGTTACTATACCATGAGAAAATCCACCGATGATGCTTAGGACTTGGTGGGCAAATAGCACAGTTGATCACTCCTAACTCTGGGTCTCAGTTAGGTCTTCCAACATTCCTGCATAAGCCCGATCATCATTTGTCAATAAGAGTAACCTGGAAAATGGACCTATATCAGCACCATTCTCTTCTCTGTCTTAGCTCCCTACACCATGCAAATATACTACACACACTCAAACCTGAGCACAGATTTTACTTCTAGGGAAACCCAATCAGAGACCAGTATAACAAAGAAATTCCTCAAATCCTCCTTTATTATAACCCACAGGCTGTCTGTACCAGCTCTCCTTAAAGCCAGACCTCCGCTGAGGTCAGTGAGCACACGTGCTATTTAGATGCTGGGATCACAAAGTGAATGTGATGAGTTCTTTGTTTTTGATGTGGCTTTGTAGTGTTGGGGATTTGATGTAGCCCCCCCCCCCATACAAGGCAAGTCTTCAACTCCTGAGCTCTACCCACAGCCTCCTTTTTACTTTCCCTCTGAGACTCCACCCCCTAAGTCTACAAGGTCTGTACTTTCAGGCTCCGTTCACGAAGAGGGAAGACAAATTATAGATGTGATGACAATTGGTATGGGACATTCTCTGAGAGGAAGGGAATTCCCATGATGATGGGAAATCCAAGAGAAGTTTCCCAGAGAAAATCATATGACATTTAAGTTACATCCTAAGAAAACCTAGGAATTGGTTTAAAGTAGAGTTGAGCATGGGGGGTTGGCCAAAATGATGCTGATGTCATAGGTGATGGAATGAGTATATAAAACTGTCTGAAAGATGGCAAGGTAAGTGTGGGCAGTAGCGAGTATGTACAGAGCATCACAGTTTTCCCCACATAAAACTTGAAATATTTTACAACTTCCCTGCAAGCTCACTACAGTGCTCCCTGGTACCTTGGGGGCACAGTGGGAAAGACTACCATGCTCTCCACTTGGCATTGCACACAGCTACTTCCTCAAAGTGGTTAAAAAGTATACACATTCTTCTCGTATTCTTGTGGAACTATGCTTTGGGGTACTACTGTGATACATATAAGTGTGTTAAGACAGCCAGTGTGGAACAGGAAGTGAGGGTGAGGGTGTTAAATTTGATTTCAAAGTCAGAGAAGTTGTTTGGGCACTCTAAAGTTAAACATATTCCATTAAAATTGTGACTATTTAAGAAAACAATTAAATATTTTTCTTTCAGTTTATAGGAGTTATGCCTCAATTGGCTATTAAGTTACAACATAAATATTCATTAAGTTGTTTAGAACTAAAAAATTGTAACAAAGTATGTAATAAAGAAGACTATTAAGCATTTGCTTGTGCCTAGGGATACCATGAAAAATGCTTTAAAATACTATGGAATGTATTAGGCAAGGAAGTTTGGTACTCTCTGACTTAGGGCAAAGGGGACATGAGTAGCCTGGAGTGAAATTGTAGGCTGACAGAAGTGGTACCAACAGAGCAGAGGTATGCTTTTCCTTGCAAACGTTCCCTCAGAATGGGGTGAAGACTTAAATGTAATGACCATGAACCCTGAAAATACTAGGAGAAAGGTCACGGCAAAGTCTTTAGATCATTAGGCTCAGCAAATATTTGGGAGAAAGGACCCCACTGGTATAAAGAACTAAAGCAAAAGACACATGGATTTTCATGAACCAAATGTTTCTTTGGTGTAGGAAATGAGAAGATGTGACATCGGAAAGAAAGACAATCTCTACAGACTATACTTTTTAAAGGGATCTGAGAACTAAATTACAAAAGAATTTTTTTTGAAAAGATAAATAGGAGTGAAATAAGAATAACCTGATTTAAAATGGGCAATAGAGTTAAATAAATATTTCTTATAAGAATGTATAGAAATGTCAAAGTACATAAAAATACAGCTTAACTCTGATAATTGGAGAAGCACAATATCCCATTATGAATAGCTGTTATCAAAAAGACCAAAAAAGAAAAATACTCCAGAGCTCATGGAGAGAGATGAAACCAAGCACAGTGTCTGCTAGACTATATGCTAGTACAGACCTTATGGAAACAGAATTCCTACAGCAGTAGGCATGTACCTTCCAAAATTCAAAGCAGAACAATGCAGAACAATACAAGATTCAGCAATTTCACTAATAAGTATATATCCAAAGGAAATGAGATCACTGTCTTGCAACCATGAGATTGCTTTACAATAGTCAAGAAATGAGCTAAATAAATGGACCGACTACAGTGAGAAACTGTATATTCTGTATCTCAAAGAGAAAGCAGATAAATGGACTTTGAATGTTTTAACCATTAAGAAGTGTTAAATGTCTGAAGTAACAACTATGCCTAACTTGGTTAGAGATTAACATGTTTTAGAACACAGCACACAATTTTTATGCAGTTTATTTTTGTTTGTTATGTCTGTAGTTTTTCATACAAACTCTCTTTCCCGCATGTGATATGGAGCTCTGAAGGACATGACGCAGAGAAGTGACAGATCCAACTGACCCTGTCTACAGCTGAGGAAAAAATGCAGGGGAAAGCCAAAGAGGACAGATGGAGGCAGAGAGTTGCAGGGGACTCTCTCCATTGTGTGTAGGACTAACGCCAGTGCTGGCTTCTTATGGACAAACTGTAACAAACCTAGTAGCTGAAGCTACTGGTCTATCATGCAAAAGTTCTTGTTAGAAGACTGGCATGGTCTCAGTGAACTAAAATCAGAGTCCAGAGAGCTGTGTTTCTTGCTGGAAACTCCACAGGGAACCTGCTCTCTCTCTCTTCCAGGTTCTTGGGAGACTGACATGCTTTCACACATCAATTCCCTCCCCTCCTCCTCATATCTGGGAATATTGATAGTCAAAAGAGCATTAGCTGATCATTCTGATTTAATATTCCTGGATGTAAGGAGAGAGGAGGGGAATATCCCTACCTTTGTTTCAGATAGCACTATGACTTTTGTTTCTCTACCACATGGTTCTTTGAATATGATTTAGAAAGACTCACCACTTCTGAGGATCCCAGTGGTGTCCTGGGTCTATCTGAGAATCAGGACAATTTCTCTATAATCTCAATGCAAACGATAGCATGTGTGGACTTTTGTAGATGAGGACATACCCGTTTGGGGGGAAGCTTTCACTTCTGCCTATCACTCTATATCAGCACCCTTATTGATGTTAGGGAGTTTAACTAAAGTTGCTTTGTGTTCACTTACTTTGACATTCATAATAATCATTAGATTTGTGCTTATGATAATTTCAGAGGGAGTCACCCTTTGATTTCAACCAGAGTTTTCCTTAAGCTGCACCAACTCCACTTGCTGTCAGTAGAATACAAGAATTGCCATATTGCCTGTTCTTTCTCATCAATAGATATCAAGTAACATTGATACAGGAGCCTACATGGTATCATTATTTCTCTTTGCTTTCAATAAATGCTGCCACACTTGATATCCTGGCAGCAGATAATCTTGGGGTCTCAGTGACAAGTGCTGAGTCTGACATGGACCTGCAATATATGAAGCTGTGACCATATAAACCTCTGGATTGTTCTTGCTCTGGGAGTCAAAGGTAGCTCTAAGTAAATGGGAGGTTAGACCCCAAATCACTTAGTAAATGGATTTTGAGAACAAAAATTGTGTGTGTGGGGGGATCACTTCCTATGTTTAGCAATAAAATAAACCATATAAATGTGAATCTTGAGTCAAATTTAAAAGGAAGAACCAATTGGTATTCTACTTGAAATTGTTATTGGGGGAACACACATTACCAGCTATTTCAAATCACCATTTTACTTCAAGCATAGGGGCCATATGGTTATATCTACTTTTTTTCTCAAAATTTCATTTTGCTTTTATTTTTGAGATCATAATATGATTGATTACATGATTTCCATCTTGCTTTACAGCCATCCTAAACCTCCCATTTACATCTGATTGTTCTCTCCACTCTGATAAAATTGTATCGTTATGGCAGCTTAAAGAAGCCAACAGTAGATATGCCAAAATGAAGGGGGGAAATGCCAGAAAACCCCAATGCCATACAAAAATGTAGAAGAAACTCAGGGATTCTACAAGTGGGAAAACTGTCTTCTAAAAGGAAATGAAATGTTACTCAGTATTCTTCCATTAGATTAAATAGTAATGCAATAGAATCCTGGATGTCTGTGCCTACAAAAACACATTAATTCCTTTTCTTGCACATTATTGAACTATTTCTCATTAATTCTTGGTACACTAACTAATGTGCATGTAAGGAAATATGCATAGCTAAGAGATGTGAATTTGGCAGGGCACAGCGTCACACATTTAGGTTGTGTATATCCATGCAGAACATTATCATCCTGGGGGCGAGGTAGGAAAGGTCTAGGGATAGCGAATTTAAGCATGGATTAGGATTCCTGGATCACTCTGCACAGTAATCTTCATTTAGAAGGATGGCATGGTGGCTTGATGGGCGCTGTGTAGGAACAGGTTTA
The DNA here is from genome assembly GCA_033318265.1 of Phyllotis vaccarum. Taxonomy (NCBI): domain Eukaryota; kingdom Metazoa; phylum Chordata; class Mammalia; order Rodentia; family Cricetidae; genus Phyllotis; species Phyllotis vaccarum. Next base: position 43,480,772 of record JARWLC010000012.1, on the reverse strand, counting down.
TAATACTACCACAGTAAAATGGAAATATGCACAGGGAACAAGAATCTTGATTTTTGAGTCTATCTGGGTTATATAGAGAAACCTTGCTTGAAAAAAAGAACTGTAAACCCAGTGCTGAGAAGGGGAAGGGCATTGTGATAGAAGAGTATTAGCACAGTGCTAATTGGAAGAGACAGGAGATTCCAAATACCATGACGCTAAGTATTGCTCCTGGGCTTTATATGAAGAGGCCATCTCACTGAGCAGAAAAGCCGCAAGGTGACAGAGTAAGATCAGGTGAGAAGGCCTGTTAACACATTTTTTAATTCCAGCCCCGCGGAGACCTCCAGAGATAAGAAACTGAATTTTAGCTCTTCTTGAGCTATGCAGGGGAACCTTGTCTCAGCAATAGTGAGTTAAATGCAAACACAGGTACAGTGACATGGTGAATATCTGCATGGTGAAGGCAGCACTATAAAGCTCAAACCGATGCCAAGATCTGTGAGGACAAGGCTCACAAATTTTACTTAGGCTTTTCTGGGCAATATAGAATCTCATTTTCTCCTTAAAAACTCGAAACCTGGCAGTCTTGTGGTGTCATTAGTGATGGTAATGTATTTGTTTTTGTTTGTTTGTTTTATAATTTATTTATTTACTTTTTTAAAAAGGTTTTTCCCCCCATATATCGCCCTGCTTCCCCTCCCTTCCCTCCTCCCTCTCAGTCAGCCTTCAGCCTCCCTCCATCCCCATCCCCCACCCTCTCCTCCAAAAGGGCAATAAGTCCCAGGTGGGTCAGCAGTGTGGCACATCCACTCCAGGCAAGTCCGATTTCCTCATTCCAATATCAACACTGGGTTAGATGTTCTGCAGGGAATGAGATCCAAGGTGCCAACCCATGCAGAGAAACACAGTCTGATCCCACCCCTCGAGGCTCCACATACTGCCCATGCCAATGGACAGTTGCCTACCCTTGAGGGCCTAGCTTCTTTTTTTGGATGGATCCACAGTGGCTGTTATTGATTCAGTGAGCTCCCCAGAAATCCAGCCAGCCATCTCTGTGGGAACTTTCCTCATAATCCCTATCCTCCTGCTCATACAGACTCTCCTCCCCTGCTCTCCAGCTGGACTTGGAGCTTGGCCCAGTGCTGAGTCATGGATCTCCATTCATTGTTGGATGTAGGTTCTGTGATGACACTTAGGGTGGTCATTCATTTGATTATAGGAGAAGTCCTGTTTAAGCACCCCCTCCACTATTGGTTGGAGAGCTAGCCAGAGACATCCTGTGAGTTCTTGGAGGTTTCCCTAGCACCAGGTCTCTTTCCAACCCCACATTGGCTTCCTCTATCAAGATATCCATCTCTTTCTATTTCGCTCTTTGTTGATTCTCTCACTCAACCATCTCCTTTTTTCATGATTTGTTCCTACATCTTCTTGGTTGCAACCCATTATGATCCCAATTTGCTAAGGTGATCTTCTCTATTTTCTCTTCCTAAGAGAATCCCTGCATGTCTCTTATAAGTTCCTTCTAATCCCAAGCTGTTAAGGGGTTGTGGTTCACAGATTGGGTAATTTTTTTGCCTTTTATTTAAAATCCACTTATGAGTAGGTACATCCCACATCTATCTTTCAGGGTTTGTGATACCTTCCTCAGGAGGATATTCTCCAAATCTATCCATTTGCCTGCAAATTTCAGGATGTCTTTATTTTATTTATTTATTTATTTATTTATTTATTTATTTATTTATTTATTTATTTATTTATTTATTTACTTACTTACTTACTTACTTACTTACTTACTTACTTATTTATTTATTTATTTATTTATTTATTTATTTATTTCTGATGAATGGTACTCTATAGTGTAGATGTATGGTAGTTTGTTAATCCATTCTTCAGTTGAGGGGTATCTAGGTTGTTTACAGGTTCTTGCTATTATAAATAATGCTGCTATGAACATAGTTGAGCTAATGCCTTTGGGGTATGAATGTGCATCCTTTGGGTATATGTCCAATAGTGGTATTTCTGGACGCTTGGGGAGATTTCCAGTTTTCGGAGGAGCTACCTTCCTGCATTCCAGAGTAGCTGTACAAGTTTACACTCTCATCAACAATGGAGGAGGATTCCCTTCCTCCACATCCTCTCTAGCATAGGCTGTCATCTGTGTTTAAGATTTTTTGATCTTAGCCGTTCTGACAGGTATAAGGTGGTATCTCAAAGTTGTTTTGATTTGCATTTCTCTGATGGCTAAAGATGTTGAACAGTTTTTAAAGTGCCTTTCAGCCATTTGTAATTCTTTTATTGAGAATTCCCTTTTCAGCTCTAAATTAATTGGGTTATTTAGGTTTGGGGTCTAGTTTCTTGTCTCTCTATATTTTAGAGATCAGTCCTCTGTGAGATATAGGATTGGTAAATAATGAGCTCTCTTTAATTATTTTCATGTGTATGTGTATGTATGTGTGTATGCATGGATCTGGGTAGGTCCACATGCATGTGTGTACATCCAGAATCCTCTTCCACTTCTCTTTCACGTTATTCTTTGAGGTAAGATACCTCAATCAAGCCCAGAGCTTGTTGATAAAGCTAGTTAACCTTGCCAGTTTGCTCTGGAGATGTCTTGTATTCAGTTTCTCAGGTTGAAATTATGTAGATGTTGCTATACTCAACAGGTTCATGGATGCTGGGGATCCAAAGCTCTCCTTGTCTCTGTGCTACAAGAGCTTTGACTACTAAGCATTATTTCATGACTCTACAAGGAATTCTTGAGCAAACTTCTGTTTCATATATTTTGACAAAGGATAAGTTTTTTTAAAAAATCAATTAATCAATATATTATGTACAACTTTGAACCATATAGACCTTAATTTTGCATTGAAGAGATGGTTCTGCAGTTGAGAATGCTCACTGCTCTTTTAGAGGACCTGAATTCTGTTTCAAGCATCCTTACAAGGTGGATCACAACTTCCTGTAATGCCAACTTCTGTGATCAGCCACAATCTTGCATACATGTGATATAAGCGTGCGCGCGCGCGCACACACACACACACACACACACACACACACACACACACACACACACAACACTGGGGGAAGGGAATAAAAAAAATAAATCTTAAAATACAATCTGTTTAAAGTTTGCAGAAGTGAAAAACAATTATTTGACATTTAAATACCATGAGGTAATTAGTTACACCAATAAGTGACCTACTAGTTCTGGTACATGCCCTCAGGGTCTTACCAGTCTAAACCAATCTATAAACAATATTAACTTGTAAGTTGAATAAGAAATACTCTTGGGGATGGTATTGTTGGCAAGGTGTCAGTCCAGAATTATTAGAAAAAATATTTCGCAGTGTTAACACTCCTAGAAAAACATAATAAACTGTAAAGGTATGTGAGGAAAGAGGTTATAATGGCATGATTTTTCTCCTTGTGCTCCCAGGGCCCTATTGGGAAGGTCTCAAGAAAAAAATGCAGAGTGGAACAAAAGGTCAGTCAGGACAGTTGCGAGGGAGAGCAACTGGCACCTATTCTTCATATGTGGACCACGACAAGTTAAGCACATCTATTATGTTTAGTTAATCAGCAATTAGACCATGATTCAAATAAACATACATGACTATGCAGCCAAGTGAGCACTCTGTCCCTCTCATAAAGCAAAATAAGAATACAACCTGGAGATGAAAAGCGAAGAAGCAGCAAGAGCGGGTGTCAGTCCAGAAGGAGAGTGTGAGGATGGAGCCTCCACTTATTTCTCTGGCTTTGACTCTCATTTGGCGGACCTTCTGCTACCTACCCTAACCAGCATTGTCTTCGGATCCTTACTTACCCATTTCTAGGGAAAAGGGCAAGTTAGCAATTTCTTCATCACACATCAGAGGCTTTGAACTTTACCACTAACGAGCAAATTAATTGAGTGAGAATAAAAGACAGATCAAAGTGAAAAGGTCAAGTCTACATGGTCTCTGGCATTGCCTGGGATTGGAAGAGGTGTCCCTGGTGACACATTTCTGTTCTGTTGTGCAAACTCAGGAGAGAACATTTAAAACCACATGTCATCCCGACAGCTACATGCATATAAAACTGGGCATGAGGGATTAAAGAGTGACTAGGGCTGAGAGATTGAGACATTTGTGATCACTATGTCATGTCTCTCTGTTGAATTACCATATGTATAGGCAAGCACTTGTGCTTAGTTTGATAATGATGATTGACACTGAGAACAGGGATGATCACCCAAAAAACATTATTACATTGAGTAATAGCGGAAATAAAACCTATCAGTATTGTTTAGTCACAGTAGATTTGTGCATTTACATACATGTGTAAATGAGTAAGCATTTCCATAGAGATACACTAGAATGCGTGTCAATGTATATATTCACTATGTAACATATGCAATAGTAAACAGATATACAAAAACTACATGGAAACTTTCAAATATATATAGGAGCGGAAGCAATGGTACATTCAATTTTCTATGAGTCTTTCACCAAGCTCAGCAATTCGAGGAAACTTGATTTTTTTTTTAAATTTTCTACATTTGCCCTTTCTGATTGTTGTAAAACAAGTCTAAGATTTGATATGATTACAACTGTTAGTATCACAGTATTGAGTCTTAAAAGATAAGAGCCTCTTGTTTATAACCTTAGAGACATTATTGTATGGTACCCTGAACCATATAAAGCAGCAGTGATTGCTTAATGCTACCATTAGGTAGTCAGGCTTCAAGCTTCAATTCTATAAACATTGTTGATAATTTTAAACAGTCACAGTATTTGAACTGAATCTAAAATGATTCCTCAGTTTGAATGAAGTCAGTATCTACCCCTGGAGTCTTTTGCTCTAAACTTGCCCTTTGTATTTTTCTTTTTGAAGTTGCTTAGTTTTACATAGTTGTTGAAGGAAACGTGTAGTGTGTGATGTAGCCTTTCCTACATCATGGATTTTTATTATCGTATACTTCAATGGCATCTGGTATTTTCTTCTCTTGTGAGACAGTTATTGCTGAGTTGATTCAAATTACAAGTTAATATCATTTATAGACTGGCTACTTCTATTTGTGCCTGTATAATACCTATTTGCCTTTCTTTTCCAATACTAGCAGATACTGACAATTATCTTTAAGGATTGTTAATGCAATATGAGATACAAAGTAATTATATTTCTTCTTAAATAATTAATAAAAATTTCCCCAATTCAAGACATTTTAAACTCCTGGGACATAAATTGTATGTAAATATTTGTTTCACTTTTCTTTCTATTTCTAAAATAATAAAACATGGTGGTCAATGTTTTCATTCTTTTCTCTCTTAAATAGAATCATGAATTTTTAGATTGAAACATATTTGATGTTGTTTGGTTCAAGGTTTTATCTTAATGCTTACGATATTGTCTCAGCTTTAGACAGCTAAGGTCTACTAAAATTGGTTCTTACATCTCTTCAATGTAAATACAGTAGTCACTGTTGGTTTATTATTTTTAATCATGATAAGATAGTTTACTTTATAATGCTCTTAATCCAGAATTAATATCATCTATCTTTCAACACATTCTTGATGCTTTTTGTGTGTGAATGATACTTAGGAACCAAACTGAAGGATTCATTATTATTGGGCCAACCCTCTGTTTATTATATTTTATAATATAGTTATAGTTAAAGTTAAAAATACTTAGTTATAGTTATAGTTAAAAATACTTATTATTTAGATACAGGTACATTGGAATGGTCTTTACTGTTCTACCAAATATACCTGGATTCATATTCTTAGATCTTTTTATTGTTTAGAATTTACTTTTTATATTAACTATTGCTTTATAATTATAAATATTTACACAATTATTTACACAATTCTGAAGTCAAATGGACAATTTACATGGTATTCCTTTTGATAGTCACATTCTTCTATTTTGTCATGTCTGTATTATTCCTTTTATAATTAAGTAACTCTTTATTGTAAATGTTTTGGGAGTCAATATAAAATGTATATTAGACAAGTTGAATGGTAACATCCTATCTACATATTTTGTGTTGCTTTTTATATGGATATACTATAGGGATTGCTTTATAGAAGCGTATAAATTTTTAAGTCATTTCAACTTAACTACATAGATTTGCATTGTATTGATATATCACAGCTTATCAAATTGTATCCACACACATGAAGGACGCATTAAAGTTTTGGTCCCTATTTGGAAATACTGTCTTTGCAGATGTAATTTTCAGGTGTAAAAAGAGGTCAAGCTCCTACATGAGACCTAATCCAGTATTGCTGCTGATATTGTAAGAAAAGAGCAGAGGAAGCAGAGGATGATGTGAAACACAAATGGAGAGTAGATAGATACAGGCACAGGTCAGAGAACACAGGCTCGGAGGCTGAGAGGTATGAACGTTCTGCCAGTGCGTAGGGTAGAGTATGATTTCCTAGTGGAGTAGAATGAAGGCTGCCCACATTTCCACACAATTAGTACTCACCTGTACTTCTTTTGTTTTGATGAATTCTCTGCTCATATTATTAGCCCATTTTTCTTTGAAGTTAAGTGCCTTATTCTTTCTATTTACAAATTCTTTTTATATTAGAGCTATTAATCATGTGAGCTAATTGGCATTTTTCCTAATTTGTTTTCTTACATGCTTACAGAAGATTATTTATGTACTGCCTTGCTTAAACGTGGTTGTGAGCTCTTTATTTATTGAATGAAATAATTTTGATATATACTGAGTTTATAGATAATATATCATCTGATAAAGATAAAAGTTTGTTTCACAGACAGACATCTAGACCATTTATTATTTTACTTTATGTTATTGATTCATGCTTAGGGGTTGTTTTACAGAAGTTTAAGACAGGACTAACTTCTCTGGCCTACAGCACTTAGATTAGATAAGTAAATTGATTTTTGCTTGAATTTAGACTTTCTCCTCTTTAAATTGACCATGAATGACTTTTAACAAATGTGCTTCATTTTCAAGATCTACTAAATTGACATTTAAATATACCGCACAGGCACTGTAACAATTCAACCTTCATGAAAATTAAAATTTTATTAAATTTGGACTATATATTCTTCCAAACAAATTTGTCATCTAAAGCCCGTCTTTTCTATCTAGATCCTGCAAGCAATTATTTCTATAACCTTGAGCAAATGTGCTTCATTTTTACTAGAAGAAAAATGTTTCAAACTCTACAATGCATCAGCTGGCTTCTGTGATGAGGGTCTCACATATTTCTTGTGTGCTTGATATTACTTCTTTTCTGTTTGTGAGGATGTGATTTCCATACCACTCCAATGTCAGGCCACGGAGAGAACAGCACACTCTCCCAGTTGCTTTCCTTTTCTGTAGCGGCTCCTGTGCATGTGTGCAACCGCAGAGCAGTACTTCAGAAGATGACGATGGGGAAGCAGAGGCTATCTCACTGGGGTTTTCTGGATATTAGTATTTTCTCTCTGAATGAGCCTAGGAGTGTTTCTATCCTTCCTCCAAGTAGCAAAGAAGGAGAAGCATGATTATGAAAGGAACTTTCAGTGTTCCTTTGGGTTTGGCATTATATTGTTGATGATTTTCCCCATTTTGGAGCTTCAACTCCAATTACTTGTACATCATGTTCCCCTATACCTTCCTATATACACTACACATCTGCTTGTGTGTTCTTTGCCTGTATAAAGGGCAAGAGTACAAGATCCCTAAAAGAGCATCAGATTTTCTTTTGCCCTCATTTTAACATCATAAATATGTAATAAATTTGTACTTTAAATCTATTTTCAACCTAACTCTATTATTATTTGTGGATTCCTCATTTGTGAATTCATCTCTTGTCTACAGATCTTTATAATCTCAAGATCAATGATAGCGTTGTGTTAGCTGACTTTTTCTGGAAATGTTCATGTTCAGAATGGGGGGAAAGTGAATCACCCGATGGACACAATACTGGCTGAGGTTCCTGGCTGAGGCTGAAGAAGGTGATACTCTGCCATTTTGTCTCTGTCTTCTATTAGGCACCTTCTGCAATTTATTTGTTACAGCCTCTTCACATTTTGTCCTTTGGGCCCATGGCTTTATTATTGATGTATGCAGCATTGTGACGAAGCACTATACAGTGTATCTAGTGTTTTTAGAAACAAAGAGCCAATGGTGAGACTTATGAAGTGTTATGTGCAATTCTTTCTGGTATAAATTATGTGCTGTTGGCCATGAGTTCATTTTTAATGGTATATAACATATGTTAACTGCAGCATGTTAAAATAGAAACACATGAAACTAGGGTATGCAATGGGAGTTTGGTGAAAATGCTGTGACTAGAGATTTATAGGAATGCTACCTTGTATTTCTCCAGAGAGGAATGATTTACTATTTGCTCATTCTGAAGCCACAGAAACTTTATAGAACATAAATACTTTTAATAAGGAGATTCAACTGTGTTTAAGTGTACTTTCATTTATTTTAGGCTGATGAGATCTGTATTAATGAATATTTGTTCCTGGCATATAATTGTTCAGTAATAAATACTTACTGAATGATATTTATGATCAGAATCATGCTCAAAAATTTATATTTAATGTTACTTGTATGTACATGTGTCTAAGGCTGACAATTTGTGATTTTGATAACCTATTAGGGAGTTCCCCAAATAGACTCATAGAATATATATATATATATATATATATATATATATATATATAATTTATAGATATGAAACTTTAACATATGTAGTTATTATAACAATAATGACTATTCAAGAAGAGTTTATGTATTTGTGATGAAAAATAGACATGTGAAGAGTTAGAGGGGGACAAGAATAGGTAGAAATGATGTAAACATAGCACTCACATATGAAATTCTCAACAAGATAAAAGATTTTAATGAAACATAGTTGCACTTATTTACCAGGGATGTGGAAACCAGAGGCCATCTTGCAGGAGTTTATTTTCTCCTTCTACCGTGTGGGATTGAACTCATGCCATTGAGCTTGGCAGCAAGTCCCTGTGTCAGCTGAGCCATTTCACTTGCCAAGAGTTATTATTTTCACTAACAAAACTTGATTATGCTAATGTTACCATGGCCAGTAGTCATGCTTTGGTAGGATGGATATGTCATGTGGTAAGAATACTTGTCATAGGGTTTTGCTTTTTTTTAACCTTTCCTTGGATGGCGCTCCTTAGTTCATCTTTTAATAGTCATGTCTCTATTATTTTTTCATAAGAAATGATGATAGATTTTACATGGTGACCACAGGGTTAGAACTAACTCTCTCCATACATAAACAAACATGGAGACATTTAATATATAACATGAGAGTTAAAAAAAAAAATGCCAGGGTTTGATGAACCAGCCAGAGCTGATTGAATTCTCTCACACCTCAAGATATGGAGACCTGAAGGCTTTCTAATACCAACAATAACTTTGTAAGTTACATTCCTAAGGTATTTTGGATAGTGGATTAATCAATGTATAAGGACAGGGCTAAGGCACACCATGACCATGGGTGCAGCTACTGAAGTGATCTTGTGTTTTCTCAGACCATTGTCAATGGCCTAGCTCATTTCTTTTGCTTCAAGGGTATTATTTTTTTCTGATTTCATAACTGTCATAAAGAGAAACAAGTCTCTTTCAAATCTCCGTATGGCTTATTCCAGAATTCATTTTCCAGTAGCAGTATGATGAGTCATCTGTATGCAATGACCTTGTAAAGTCATCTCGAGAGAGCTGGAGAGCTTCCACTGAAATTGGTAAAAGCATCAAGAGGCCCGTGTATCACTGAAAGCAAACTTAGCTTCCTGCTTGTGGCCAAAACTACTACAGCGGTCAAGGCTTGTTTGTCTCTTGTTTTGAGAATGATACTGGCTAAAATTAAAAACTAATAATATAAACAGAAGGTATCTCCAAATATCTAGTCAAGAAAACTACCATTTTATGTATGAACCGCTAGAGCTTCCAAATGTGTTTATTTAATTTTTGGCGAAGGGTCATTCAGGCAAGGCCATTTTTACTAGAGCCTTACTAAAGAGAAATAATCTACAGCATATTCTTGGCCTTCTGTTCACCAAGTGTTCTATTTTTAAGTCCGTATCTGACACTGGCTATAGGATAGTGACAAAGTACTGTCACCCCAGCACTACAGAGGGCATGGCAGGAGGACAGGGTTTCAATGTCATCTTCAGCTAGGGAGCAAGTGTTTGACTATTGTAGGCCATGTGGGAACTTGTCTCAAAAGAAAGGAAGAAGTTGAAGAAAGAAGGAGAGCAGAGGAGAGAGAGTGTGTGTGTGTGGGGGGGGGATCTAATCCAGTGTCAACACTTCTAAAGCCCTCTGTAGTTCTAAATCTATGATGCTTGAAGCAACCAACATCTATACCTACGTACAACTCCAGACATTAATGAGTCTGGGCTAGTGTTGGAAAACACTGTAAACTGTAAAATATTTTTAAGTTTAAGTTTTTTTCCTAAACACTCAAGTTCTCAGTGAGGTTTTATAACATGACAACCTGCACTTTGCTGTTTTTTAGTGATTGCATATGATGTTCTGCCGGGTTCTGTTTCATGCAGCATCCCATAATTCCCTCCGCCTCTGGTGCAGATAAGTAAATACTTTAGCTAGGAATTCTTGATGATCTCAGTGATACAGCCGTGATCAGAGCAAATGTAAAGAAAGTTGATTCTCGCCTAGTGTGTTCGTGTGACGATCATGGTCTACTATCATATGGTCATATTCTGTGATTGTCAACTCAAGATGGTAAGAGTATGAAAAAAACCAAGACCCCAGTCATGAGATTCTACTGCATGCTATTACTTATAGAAAGTTTACTTTGTTCCGGGTGTAGGAAACAACACTGCTAAAAAGAAGTTCTAGGACTGGGGATGTAGAGCATTTACCTGGTATATGTTAGGCTGTGGGTTCAATCCCCACTACCACACACACACACACACACACACACACACACACACACACACACACACACACACTCAACACAAAACAAAGAAACTTGCATGTTCTTTATTCCATGGGATCTCCTCTCTTATAGCTGGATGCTGGATGACAGTCCCATCATCTGTGTCCTGGTTACTATGGCTACCCCTGGAGCTCTGGGATCCAGATTCCACTTGACTTAGTTCCAGAGCTTGGAGTCCAGAATCCCATAGCAAGAGTGAAATTTGACTTTGCAAATTGAAGTCCATGAGAAAAATGTGTTCTCAGTTGAAGACTGGACATACAGTACAGGCTCTTCCCTTTCTGTCCTTGTTGTGCTATGGGAAGATCTAAGTACTTCTTCCAGTTACTATGTATCCATTTCACTGCAAAGAGTCTACAAAGTCTTCAGGCCAAGCATAACATTTATTCTGTTTCAATGCTTCACTTCATTAAGTTCCATGTTCAACACACAGCAAGAAATGTTTATTAGCTGCATGATCAAGGAATATGATAAAATCCTACTTAGAATATGATGATGTGGTTGGATCAAAGGTATTGTATATAATAATGAGATCTCGGTGTAACCCTTGCATACTCCCAAATGCACATGTGATTCACTAGAACACAACATGGACACAAAGCCAGGGGGGCTGGAAGAATTCAACCTCCTGCCCTTAGTTTCCTGACTGCAGCATACTTGCTATTTTAAGGAAATTAAGATACATTTGCCAATTGAAGAAATTTTAAATTACTAAAAGCCATTCTATTTCTTCCCTTCTTCATTTACTTCTTACTCTTGGATAAAAGAACATGTATCCTTTACCACCCAGCTCCACCAGACATGTGGTCCCTTTCACTTTTTATCAGGAAGATTTCGGTCCATTCATACATGTCACATTAGAATGATGGTTATGCTTGACTCCAGCTAGCCATACCTTGAGAGTTCTCAGAATAAGGCATCACAAATTCCTCCCCTGGTCACCATCATCTCCTCCAAGACTTTTGGTTTCCATCTTCCTCTTCAACACTGTTGTTATTAGGTTGGAGGCAGTGTGGAGATTTCAGAAACATACATTCCTCAGTTTCCTCTGGTATTGAGTCTGAATTGCTTCAACTGGGCTCTACCTCTTTACTTCACCCCCATACCTCATGTTCAAGTCTTAGTCCTTATTTTACCAATAACAGAGCCTTTGATTGCTACCCCTTGCTACCCACCCAAGGATCTCTTAACTTTTCAACTTTTATCCTATCAAGGGAAACAGTACATCCTACTATTGAACACTCAGTCCATATAGTCATTATTAGCTCCTGTTCTGAGAGCAAATCTCTTTCTTTCTTATGTAACTTAAATCCCTTAGACTCTGCTTGGATTCTTCCTATCTTCATATTTTCCTAGAAACATTTTGGTTCTACTTTGATTTAGTTCTTCAGTTATCCCCCCGTTTATACTGCACAGAAGGACATGGCCACAGAAAACTTTATAAACAAAGTGGCAAATTTGATATTTAAAAATATTGAAACTAAATGCTGGGTATAGTAGTATATCTATAAATTCCAAATATCTTGAAGGTGGGGATATAGGATCAGAAGCTCAAAGACATCCACGGCTACTACATAGGAAAAAAAAAAAAAAAAAAAAGCCAGTCTGGGATGCATCAGTTTCTATGTCAGCAAGAGAAAAGCAAAACAAGACGAAGCCAACTTTGGGAGTAAGCCTCAACAATGCCAGGCCATCTTATTCTGGCACTCTGTCCCATTCCACACGATCTGCCTCAGCCTAAGTTTTTGAGAAGAAAGTTTTGACCCTTTTCAAAATCCACAAACACTATCCAGTACTGTTTCTCTGAGTCAATCTCTTACAAGAAACAGAGAAAACAAGGTTTCAAGGATAAAATTATGAGATATTTCAGGTCTGTGACAGAAGGGTATTCTGCTATGAGTCAGTTCTGTGTACTGCATTGGCTGCAGGGTATGAAGTTGGCCATGCTTAGCCACTACACGTGGGAGGGAGGCAGGAAAACCTAGCTGCATTATTGGCAGCAGAGAGGGGATCCATCTCTTTGTCTTTGCCTAGTGGAACACAGTACAGGTAACTGGAGCCCAGGTCCATGTGTTAAATGTAACACTATCTAGCTGTGACTGGATTAATCATTAAAAGCAGGCCACTGGGAAATCATGGTGTCAGCTGAGAATGAGAAACGAGAGAGAATGGTAGAACATCGACACATAGCTATGAATGAATGAATTCTCAGAGCTGTTAGTCAACACTGCAGAAATGGAAGAAATGGCAAAAAGTATTTAAAATAAATTATTTGTTTTAGAATGTGTCTTGCTATATAGCCCTGAGTGACCTTGTACAGACCAGGCTGGCCTTGAACTCACAAATTTCACTTGCCTCTGCTTCATGAATATTGGAACTAAAACACCACCAGACAAAACAGAATTTATGTTGCTAATGATGAACTTCAACCTGAAGATATTATGTATCTTGACAAGTTAAATACGGTGTGTGTGTGTGTGTGTGTGTGTGTGTGTGTGTGTGTGTGTATGTAGGAGATAGAGAGAGACAGACAGAGAAAGAGAGAGAGACAGAGAAATTGCTTACTTATATATTTCCTATGAATAGATAAAATATAAAATGACTTCATTTAATGACAACTATGCTTTGTAACTATACAGAATTAAAGATAACAACATAAGTAGATCGTATCCTATGAGATGGAATCACAAAGCAATTTAATGCTCAAGAAGGGTGAAAGCATATTTTGACATATGTATGAATGTGCATGCTATTTGCTGTAAAGAGAAACTTCTCTCTGAAACATCACTACCAAGTGTATACAGTGCCCTGCTTGATCAAGAACTTATACTTAAAGACAGCCTCATTGTTGAAATATTTTCACATATGCACACACACACAAAGAAAAAGAAAGGGGGACGTCAGATTGGGTATAAAGAATAGAAGGAATTACACTACTTTCTTTCTAAAAGATGCTGAAATGGTAAAATACATCAACATCCCCCTTATATGTAGTGGAAATACCATGTTTTCGAACCATATGAAGTATGAAGGGACAAGTGTGGGAGCGGGTAGTGATAATCTTATATAAACTTTGAATGGTGCTCGTGGTTTTTATTTTCTACAGCTTTCTCCTCCCACCATGCATTCCTGTGTTCTAGGCAATGGCCGGGCTGCTAACATGATGAAACATGTAATAACTGACAGGTACATATAACAGCAGGAAGATATCCTGCTTCTGAGTTGGGGTATGACCTACATATTGGTGCCACTACATTTTATGCTTTTGAAGTAGTAAAAAAATGCTGCTTAGGTGAAAGGCATATCTTTTTGTCTTAGGTTTTTTTAATTGCTGTGAAGAGACACCATGCCCACGGCAACTCTTATAAAGGAAAACATTTACTTGAGGGTGGCTCACTCACAGTTTCAAATGTTCAGTTCGTATCACCTTGGTAGGGGAACATGGCATGCAGAAAAACATGGCGTGGAGCTAAGAGTCCTACATCTAGAAGGCAACAAAAAGTCAACTGACACACTGTCTAGTATCTTGACATCAATGCCCACCTTCACAGTGACACACTTCCTCCAACAAGGCCACACCCATTCTAACAAAACCACGCCTCCTAATAGTGCCACTCCCTATGGGACTATGGGGGCCAATTATATTCAAACTACCAAACTTTCCTTTACACACTCAGGATAGTTTTTTTTTTAACACAATCATCTTGTAATATCAGGGAGATATTATTTCACAACAATGTTTGTTTTCAGATGTGCTTTCCATTCCAAGAACAAGGGATTAAATTTAGTTATCACAGAGATGCAAATCAAGGCGGCTGTTATCCAAATGCATTCTTTTCATCTCCATTTCCTGGAAGGCAAAATTCTTTTCCTTTGTTCTACAGGTTTCCTCCACATATCTTTCCCAGAGTCTTCACACATCTCTGAGGAAAGGTGTGAGGAGAGGCAATGAATGAAAGCAAGCCCAGCAGTTGGTGACTTCTGGAAGGAGTAGAGCTCCTATCACAAGCCTACCTAAAGGCAGCATTGAGTCTTCCACACAAACTCTCTCCCTCAAACTGTGGGAACTGAGGAGTTGAGATTTTAGTGAAAGGCAGCAGCGAAGTATTCACAAGGTTCCTGGCAAATATGTCTTGGCTCTAAGAAATTTGTTTTTCAAAGTATAAAAGTCCTTGATGCCTAAAATGTGCTATCAAATTCAAGGTACTGCTGAATTTCCTCACAGGATCTTCCCCGGCAATTGTGTGGGTTGGTTGACAGCAAGTAGCCAATAAGTAAGAGAACAATTATGTCTTCAAGGAATAAAACAGATTCACAGCTGAGGTAATGGTTGAATTGTCTGAATGGTATTTCAAATCCTAGTATTTCAAATCTTCGCAGTAGGAAGAATGGAGACCCATTCTTTTCCAAAACCCTTCAGGAGGAAGGCAACTTCTGTCTAAGGTGTGAACAAAACTTTTCACCTGTATTAACCTACACTCTGTCATGGGGGAGGGGTTGAGTAGACAAGGGAAGGCGTTCAGACAAATGGAAAAATCACAGGACTTACAGTTGCTTCACGTGTCCCCAGGACACTGAAGCAGCTAGCTTCTAGAAGACAGCACGACCTTATAAACAATTGCTGAGCTTCAACCCTGTCTCTCCCATTTACTAACTCTGTTCATCTGAGCCATGGCTTCTGTTTCTTCAGAGCAGATGGTGATTCTGCTCTGTACTAAATGTTTATGTCACTCCTGAGTTCCCATGTAAAATCCTATTCCAGTGGGAGAGGATAAGGAGTGAGTCTTTGAGAGTTCTGTTAGGTCATAAGAATGGGACTCTCAGAATTAAGATTAATTCCTTTAAAAGGAGACACAAGGCCAGCTATGATATTCTTACCTTTAATCCCAGAATGTAAAGGACCGAGACAGGAAGATCTCTATGAGTTCCAGGCCAGGCACGGTTACTCAGTGAGAGCCTTTCTGCATAAGTAAATAAATAAATAAATATATAAATGAATAAAAAAATAAATAAATAAGCAGAGCCAAGTTAGCTTGTTTTTTCTCTCTAACCTGTGATAAGAGAGTCTACAGCCAAAAGTTGTCTGAGAATCAGGAAGCAAGTCTTTGCCAGACATTTAGATGTGCCAGTGTCTTGGGCCATGGACTTCCCCATTGCAAAAGAGATGCAACTTCCTTATTATTCAACCAACAGGTGGTGGCATTTGTGTTCCACTATTGCACATGTAGATGGAATTACAAAGCTTAATTTAGAGAATTTCAAACATTCCTTTTCTCATGAGTTTATTTCCCAGTGCCCAAAGTCTTTCCTCTGTCATCTCAGTTTAAAAATGTGGGTTCACTTTGGTTTTGAAGTTGTAGTATTTTTGATCAGAACTCTTACAAACTCAGATAATCACCCATACAGCACTGCTGCCTAGAGGCTGGTTGATAATTTTTTGTTTTTTGTCATTAAAATGATTTAATATTTTTTATTTCCACTTGCATTTTTTTACTCTCTTAACACACACACATACACAAACACAAACTTATAGTAAACACGTTGGGTTTATGATTATAGCTACTGCTAAAGTACTTGCTATTTATTTTTTTATGTGTTAATTATTTTTTACCCCAGTGACTAGGTAAATGTCTTTTCAACATTGATCAAGGAGCACCACTCAGCTTCCTACAGACTTCCTGTAATCATGAGGCGTTGGACTCATTAAGTCTTATCTGTGACAAAAGATGATTCCTGACATTTCCTGTCCAGCTGGGGCTTTGGCCCAAGACTACTCAAAGAAATAACACTTTTGTGTTAGAGCCAAGCTGAAGAATCCACTGCAATCACAGCCATGACAAGGACAGAGAGCTGATGAGCAGGCAGGTCACAGGGGCTTTCTCTGGCAGGAAACTGTGGCTTCTGCTATGACAAAGAGAGAGGATTTATAAGGAGGAGTTTGAGCCAGAACTGAGTGAAAGACAGAGACACTCCCCAGGTCCTACAGGGCTGGGCTCACCTCTGGCAGCCTGTGCTCACATACAAGTATCTTGGAAATTATCCGACTCTGAGGCATAAGTTGAAATGAGAGGATGCTTGGCAGCATTTCCCCCCATTTATCTATCTTCATTCCCACAGTTGTGCTTCCTTCCAATTTGTTCCTGACACATACTGGAAATAAGTGGCCAAAAGATGGACTCATGTGTTAAGGACTGGTTGTCATAGTTATGGAGATTTAGTGTTCTCTTTGACCTTGTATCCAACGTGCATTCCTTATGTCTCTGGGACTTGCTTGTGGTGTGTGAGATATAAGTGTCATGTTGCTGCAGGAGCTGAAGACATCTTTGTTCAATAAAGGTTCTATTTTACTGTGACCACATCGTGTATGATGTGTGAAATCAGGGCAGTGGTTGTCTAGAATTTTGCTCTAGTGACAACCATCTGTCCTGGAAGATAACTAAATTCTGTATGTTTTGGAACGGCACTGGCAAAATTTATTGTGTAGCTCTTTAGGGGAAGATAGGAAATATACAGGAATGAGCCAAAAGATTCTTCTTTGCTGCATTATAGAAGGATTTCATATGAAGATAATATGATGACAGTTTAGAACCCCTTATAGTTTTTCTTCTCTATCACTAAAGAAAGCCATGGCTTCCTGATGGAGAAAGCTCAAGGGACCTTAGAACTCAACTGCACAGGATAAACTCCTGGAAATAATTCCCTAGTATATTCTATACTTCAGAAAGTTATAAACAGCTAACTGGGAAGCATAGAATCTTAGGTTTTTGATACTATTTTGTTTTAGCACAGATCATTAAGTAAGCCCCAGATTTAGAATAATGATAAAAGTACTTTCTATCGTATGAACATTCTGTTTCACTGAGTTCATGTGAAAATCCCATTCCTTAAGTGACAGTGAAGGGGAGGTTTTGGAAGGTGTTTGGCCCCCAAGAATGAAATGAGATCTTTTCTAAAAAGCTGGATTTTCTCCTCCCCCTTCTTGCATAAGCCAGAAGCCAGACTCTTCTGTAGACACTGTATTTACCAAGACCTTCATCTTCATGGCATTAACTACCTCAACACTCTAAGAAATAAAGCTTGCTGTTTATAAAGCACTAGATTTATAGCATTTTTCTATGTAATACCTTGAATGAACTTAGGTAACATTATTTTATTGAAAGCAAAGAAATATTCCAAATAAAAGAAATAATCCATTTTTATAGTTCATAAATATTTTATAGATATGTATTTGTCAATTAAAATTTTCTGATCAAAACCATGTGTTCAAGGTAATAAGTGGAAGAGATATGTAATGAGATCCCATGCTGTTCCTTGGTGAAAACCTCTTATTGGAGAACATAGATAGCCAGGGGAGATATGTATTAACTGATAAGACCAGTAGTGTTATTGCTGATAACTTCTTTAGTGGAATCAAAAAGGGGTCTACGTAAAGTATCAGAAATTAAAGAGTGAAGAGGAATTTAGATGTCACATTTGCTAGGACTTTGTTTGTGATAGTGGGTTTACTGCTGCTTTGACCAGCAGAAACTTCTTCCTTCCCTCTATCCCTTGACTGTTGAAATATCGGTCTCTCCAGTGTTTGAGGAAAGCAATCTGTACATCTGTTCCAGGAAACATTATCTGATGCGGGAAGTCTGAATATTCTATCCCATAGTTCAGTGTGACTGAGTCAATGCTCTCCAGATGTCCTTAAGGACCTTAAGAAGCTTTCTTTGGAGTCAAGGATGGTATACACACACACACACACACACACACACACACACACACACACACACACACACACACACACACACATTAAGTCTTGTAGAAACTTATAATAGAGATGTAGCTGAATAACCTGTTGGTAGCTTTTCTTGGGACCTTAAGATGATGCTCCCCAAAGTCAAGTAATATGAAAGAATTGATTGTGGGTAAAAATGTTGATCACTTATTTCAGGCTTCTATATTATATAATCACTTAAAAATTAACTGTATTTTCAATTATGCCTTTTGCTTATACCGGATTTAATCAGGTTCTTCAATTTGATTTGTTTTCTTTTTCAGTTGGAAACATACTAAAACAAAATTTATTGAGCATGTGCAATAGCATTGAACTCTGCCCCACATTTCTGATCCTAGCTTCTCTCTTCATTTACATCTTGAACTCACACAGTTCCAGCTGCCAGATCTGAGCAAAATCTCCCAGAATTCAACACTCCCTGAGAAACATTGTGCCTATCTGGAGATCATCTTGACTCTGTACAGAATCTGTTGCAATAGAAGCAGCAGAAATATCTACAAAATCAAAGTCGTGTTCTGGGGATTAGACAGAATGATGGTGCCATTTGCAATGGAAAGGAATTTAAATAGAAACTAATGAACACTTAGAGGAGTATCAGAGAACAGAGTACTTGAAAATGAGACTGCTTTGGAAAAACAGATGTAGGTCTAGCCACTTGATAGGAAAAAATAACATACTTGAGACGTGGTGAAAAACAGTCACGCTTCCTAGGCAAAAAAGTCAAGTCACCTGTTGAACCTGCCTGCATGGACTCTTCCTCATGTACTGTTCACAGAGCTTTGTAATGCATGGATTTTTATATGGTCAGTAAATGGAGTTACTCACATCTCCTTCATTCTCATCTTGGCACACGATGAGCAAACAACTTAATGAAAGTGATGTGGATGGTAATAACTGATCTTAAGAGACCCCCTGAATGTATTTGCTAAAACAATGTACCTAGTGCATGTCGTCCTCCTGTGAGAAGCCCCTAGAGCAGTAGTTTTCAACCTGTAGGTTGAGACCCCCACAGGGGTGGCATATCAGATATTCTATATATCGGATATTTACATGACATTTTATAACAGTAGCCAAGTTTTACAGTTACGTAGTAGTAATAAGGTAATTTTATGGTTTGGGCTACCACACATGAGAAATAGTTTGTATTAAAGGGTCTCAGTATTAGGGAGGTTGAGAAGCACAAATCCAGTGTTCTTCACTCTCTTCTTCATCATTGCAATGTAAAGACACACATTCTATTTCAAATTACTGGAGTCTGTTCTGTGGAAATGTACCAGCAGAGCCACACCTAATGCAATAACCTTCATAGTATCCGAGTTATGATACTAGCCCAGGTGCCCATCATAAGATGAATAGATAAGGAAAATGTAGGGTATATATGCAATGGAATTTTATTCAGCCAAAAAGAAGAAAGAAATTCCATTTGCAGAAAGGTAAGCCAGAAGCAGAATGAAAACAGGATTTGTTTTCTCACAAAATGTATAAATAGGAGGGGGGGGGGTAGGACTGCAGACTGCATGATGAGTGTAGGGGGACTATTTGTGAAGACACCAGAAACAAAAATACATCTCCACACTGATGAGAGATTTTACACATGATTCTCAGAAGGGATAGATTTCACCAAGAGGAAATTAGTGAAGTCACAGAGGTCTGAAAAAGTTCAGTCATCAAACTTGCCTTATGGATTATCCTAGTTGGGGTCACAACTCCTGTGATAAAACACACGACCATAAAGCTAGTCAGGGAGGATAGGGTTTATCTGGCTTACCCTTCCACGATGTTTGTTCATCATCAGCAGAAGTCAGGACAGAAATTCAGACAGGGCAGGAAATTGGAAGAAGGAGCTGATGCAGAGGCCATGAAAGAGCGCTTTTTGCTTGCTTACTCATCACAGCTTGCTCAGTCTGCTTTCTTACAGAACCCAGGACCACCAGCTCAGGGATGGCCCCACCCACAATGAGTTGAGCCCTTCCCCATTAATCACTAATTAAGAATTCCCCAAGACATATCGACAGTCAAATTTTATGGAGGCATTTTCTCAATAGAGGCTCTCTACTCTTGGAAGACTCTAGCTTGTGTCAAATATTTATAAACCTAGCCAGTGCATGGGTATACACATCTAACTGTAGACAAGTTTAAGAATTTTCAAGATTATATTGAATATTCTGACCTAAGTCTTCCCCATCTGTGTGGTGGTTTTACAACTATTGATACTTTACCGTGGTGGGTAAATCTGAAGGGAAATATTAGATTTAGGAATGGACAGGAACATAATTGCAAAGTATGAAATGCTGGGCATGAGAGTTCTCGACGAAGCTGTAGGTAGGGAATGAGCTTTGCAAGACTTTTTCACAAGGGGTTCTTGCTTAGACTGTAGGCTTCATTGTATTAGTAGACATTATTGAAAATTGTGTAACTTCTTTACCAAACAAAGACACTTCTCAGGACTGTTAGTTGAGACATTCTTTGAACTACACTTCTCATCTGCTTTGTTCTAGTAGCCAAGAAAGATCCCTGGCATGGAAGTGGCACACTGTACTGTCACAAGGTTTCATGAGCAGAACAGGGTAACTTTCTGTCTACTAAATCCTGATCTATGGTCAGAATCATTTGAAAAATAAACCTCTAAATACCACAGAGTGTTTTCTTAGGGTTGGCTGTAGTGATTGGTTATTACAGTAACTTAGCATCTGATTTTGACACAGAGGCTTGACTAACTATTGCTGTAACAATTTGCTTAGCCTTCAAATGTGTTTCCCAACCTGTGGTATATTATCTAAATTTGGAAATGGGACTATAATTATACCTGTGGGTTACCTAACTTCCCTATAGAAGTTTTTGGTGATGAATGGGTTAACCACAAAACCAAACTAAACCACAGAAATACTTTTCCAAGAAAAAAAGTTTTCTCCTCTGCCCAAACCAAGTTGACTATTTTAGATTGGTGAAAAATAGTAATAAAAAATCCATGGGTGGTTTTAGATCAAGACTTAACCCCCACTGTCTATTTAAGGAAGAAATTATATGGCACATGGAATAAAATGTTTTCTACAAAAGAAAAAAAGTATCTATATACTAAAAAATATATTCATCTAATATATAGAACATTTATGTCTTAAATACATATTTACAGAAAATAAATATAAATTTGAAAGCATATTTAGCAGGTGCTGGTTATAATATGTCTGTTATATAGAAAAAAAGATCTCAGATTTAATCATCTGCATAAAGATTTGACAACAAGATAAAATTAGATGTGTTTTTTATGTAAGATGTCACTTGAACAATTTCCTTTAAAACCTTAACCTCTCAGATATTAAAACTGTATAATTTTTGAGAAATAATAGCATGATCTCTCACTTGTTAGTGTTGGCCTCATGCAACTATGCTCACATTTACTCTTGGGAAAAGAGAATAAAATGAAAAAAAAAGAAATACAAAACACAAAGGAAGACATAGATGTGAATTACTAAGAAACATATCTGAGGACAGCCTAGATATCACGGAAGAAATGGGCTGTGCTGAGCTGGGGTGCTATGTGGATAACTTCCATTATAGACAATATAGTTACTAGAGATTGATATTATCCAAACAAGAAAGGACTGTAGGATATCAGCTTAGAGGTCTTAGACATGTCCACAGGCAGTAACATGTTTCAGAGTGACATCCTCCAAAAGGGTAATAGTTAGGTACACTGTGAGAGCCCAGGTGCAAAGGTCAGAACAAAAAGTAAATAGTGGGGTACACTGTCAGAGCCCAGATGCAAAGTCCAGATGGAGCTCTGAGCATAAGCATATAGCTTTGCCATTTATAAACTGAGCCCTCAGATGTGAATAAATTCTGAGTGTTGTTTTCTTTCCAAGTAAAACCGAGACTTGAGAACTTACTCTGCCGTCTTTGCTTTGAAAATGAAAATCCACAGATTGCAAAGGCTGACTGGTGGCTTTTCTTCTCTTCCTTCTTTATATTCTTATGTAACAGCAAGATATCCCAAAAATAGATGATACAATTTTCACATCAAAGGGATGTGAAATTCCTATAGATTTAAAGACTTTTCTTCATTTTGAGGAGAAACAATACTATCCAGCGTGTGTTCTCCAACAACAGAATTTTCTCAGGAGTCCTTGGTGCTGAAGTAGATGCAATGAGTACTAGAGTATGTTTAGAGGCAACAGATGCTTAAGAAAAATACTGGTTAAGGCTTGTCATTCATTGTCACAATCCAGTTCTTTAGAAAATTAAAAGGCAGAAGTAGCCATCTATGTAGGCATTCATTTGTCTAACAATTTTTATTGCATAAAGACTGTGTGTCAAGCACAATATTAGGGTCCAAGAACGCAAACATAGGACAAATCTCCTACTGTCAATGAACCCCACTGTAGTTGGCATATGTGATACCTATCATTACTATCCTGGAACAAAATAAATGCTCTATATAAGACATACATAGGATTTTAGGGAAGAGAGGAAAGAGAAAGCCCTTAGTGAGTAGTAGATGGTGGTAGGATCATTGGAATTGATGGAGCGAAAGGCAATGTTACAACTAAAATTACACCAAATGGGACAGAAGGGGTAAGCTCTTAACATAGTCCTTTTTACACCGAGGTAAAATCTTACTAGCCTTCTTGTCAAACTTAAGTAGAGATAAAAAATGAACTATGTTTCTATCCTTATGCTTTTTTTAACCAGCTAATGAATTGTAATAATATATATTTCATAAAAGTATGTCAGTAGAAAATCACTCAATTATTTTTATCCAATGAAATAGAATAGATAATAAATGGCTGATTGCACAGTAAGAAGCAGATACTCTTGACAGAAGTGGTTAATGTTTAGATGAGCTAGCCTGATAGTTTTTCTTAAATGGTTCTTAGTTACAGCTTTACTACTGTGAACAGACGCCATGACAAAGGCAAGTTTTTAAAGAAAGCATTTAACCAGAGGCTTGCTTATAGTCACAGTGAGTGAGTACACAATCATGGGGGGGGGGGGGGGGGAAGGGGGAGAGGCTGGCAGGCATGGTGCTGAAGCAGCACCTGAGAGTTTACATCTTGATCTGCCGGCATGAGGCAGAAAGGGACACTGGGTTTTTGTAACTTCAAATCTTATCATAGGTGATGCTTTCTCCAGCAAGGCCACACCTTCTTATCCTTTGGAACTGGGAACTAAATATTCAATATAGGAGCTTATGAGGACTAGACTCATTCAGACCACCACATTCCACTTCCGCATTCCCATAACCTTTTAGCCATATAATGCAAAATGCATTCAGTTCACATTAAATGTCTAAATGGTCTCAAGACTGTTTAAATGCCTAAAGTCCCTTCTGAAATTCTAGGCAGTCTCTTAACTGCTATCCCTATAAAATAAAAAAGCAAACTACAACTTCCAATATACAATGTCACAGAATATATATTACTATCCCAAGAGGGAAGCATAGTTAAAAAAAAAATATACTGGACCAACATGAGATGGAAATCCAGTGGGGCCAACTGAAAACTCTGACTTAGATGCTTCTTCCAATCTCTCACTCCATCTAGCTTTGTTGACTGCAACACATTTCTCTCTCCTGGTCTGGTTCTACTTTCTGTCTGCAGCTTTCTTCTGGCAGGTATTTTAAAATTATGATATCTCCAACATCTTTGAGACTCAAATGCAACCTAGGTTTCACCTTTACATCTTCACACAATGGCCTTTCCAGGCCCTATGCCTGCTGCACAGCTGATTTCAATGGTTCTCTTTAACACTTGTGGAACATTCTGCTGCATCTGTTCTCCTGTATCTTGATAAATCCAGTACCATGTGGCCAATGCTGCCACATTCTTCTGCTTGTTTGGGAAGGATTCTGAGCACTCCCTTTGAATTACATTTGCATAAGCTTTGACTTGTTGAAGAATTTTCATTTGCTTTATAAGATTTTATATTTACAAGTTTCTGCCTGGGATCTTGCCCTAAGACTATTACTCCTTCCATTCTATTTTTTTAGTCTTTCCTTAAACTTCTCATCTCTTTGAGCATAAGACTTTACTCCAACATTAAATTTGTGGTGTTCTTTGTTTTTCTCCCCAAGCTGTACATTCTGTATTTCTTTTAGTTCTGGTTACTATGCTTTATTATATATCTGCAAAGGAGTGGTTACTAATAACCATGTGACACGGTGAATACTAGGCTGTTTTGAAATCTTATGTGTAAGTGATATTACTTCAAAACTCTTCAATCTAGCTTCAGGCAGAATTTTTAGAAAAAGGGAAAAAAAATCAGCCACAGTCCTTGCCAAAATATTGCACATGAATCATCTCCAGGCCACTTGCTAATATTTTTCCCTTGTGGGTTCTCTTGAACTAGGTCTTTATAGTCTGCATTGTTTCATGTACTGCTGTCTTTGAATCTCTAAGTAGCATGGCCCATTCAGCTCCACTGTTCAACTGCTTTCCTAATCCAAAATCCTAAATGCTAACAATAAACAGCATGGTCTGGCCTATCTCAGCAATATTCCAGTCCTTGGAACTTACTTCTGTCTTAGCTACTTACTCTTCTATTGTTGCGAGTACATGACATGGTAAAGCAGCTTACAGCGTAAAGCCTACAAATTGGGGGCTTGCTTACTGCTTATAATTTCAGAGGAAGGAATAGTTCATGAACATCAAAGAATAGAAGACAAGAGAGAGGGAGGGAGGGAGGGAGGGAACAAGATATTTAAATATATGAACCTATGTGTAGTTGGAAGTTTCTGTGTTAAGAGCAACTCTCAAATACCTGGCAGCCATTTTCTCAATAATTGACTAAGAGACCTCATATTATCAATACTCAGTCATCATTAGCTCAGGCTTGTTACTAGCTAACACATTTTAAATTAACCAATATTTCTATTTATGTTAGCCATGTATCTTGGTACCTTACCTCAGTAAGGCATTCTCATCTTGCTTCCTGTGTCTGGTTGGCAACTCCTGACTCGACCCTTTCTCTTTCCAGAATTCTCCTAGTTGGTCACCCCACCTGTACTTCCTGCCTGGCTAATGGCCAATCATCATTTTATCAAACTAATTCAAGTCTTTTGGCCTGAGGATTCAGTAGAGGTAAGAAGTCTCTCTGTGGCTGGCTCCTTTCTCTCTCATCTTATAGCTTTTACCCTGATATTTGGCTCCAGGTTTCCACTAAGACCATTAAAATTTCTGCTACACTTATGGGGGTCTTCCTCATTCCAACTAGCACAAATGGTCAATTCCAAGTTTATGGAAAAAATATTCCTAGACTGGTATAGCTTGGTTTCTTGTTCCTCAGTTTCACCACCAGTTCAATCAGATGCCTGTCTCCTGTGTAAATTATGACCTACGGCTAGAGATGTTGACAGAATTCTGTGTCAGAGTACATGATTTATCATTATACTTGAAGGTTAGTTCCAATCTTATGGAGGCAGTTTCTCAATTGAGGTTTTTTTTTTTTTTTTTTTTTTTTTTTTTTTTTGTTTTGTTTTGTTTTTTGTTTTGTCCCAGACCACTTGACAACTCTAGCTTGTATCATATTGATATAAACAAAAAGCACAAACCCCATTCTTTTCTTGTGACATTACCTACCATTCAATTCCTCCTTCACGAACTGATGAACTCTTAGCCTGATTTTTCTCAACTCTCCACCAAGCTAATAAGAGAACTGATACTTTTATCTGTCTCCTTTCCTGATCCCCCTGGTGCCTCCAGCAAGTGTAAGTTACCTCTTCTTCCAACTCTGTCTAGACATAAACCAGGCAATTAGGTAATGGGATGCTTATTATGGGATGTTTATTTCTAGATCCTGAGACTCCTATTTCATGGACAACAAAACATCTATACTTGTCAATGATGTATCAGCAATCATTTCTTTACATATAGCAAATAGTAGGGAATTAATAGTGACAGGTGAATAAGTTAACAAAACCAATAAAATCCATGTGGGTTTCCAAAAATGGCACATTTCCCAGCTTCTCAAGACCCAATTTTTTTCCCAAGCCCCTGCCTTTCTTTTTTCAGTCTTTCTCCTTAATTCATATTCTGGTGTGATTTTTATCAAGAAGATCTAAATATTAGTGGGAAGTGTATTGTTGTACACTTCAAAGGGAGACTGAAGAAATGCCAAGGACTCTGAAGCAATTTATTATGCAAATGATGATTTGAATTTTTAACCCTGTATAGCCACTTATCTTCATATTTGAATATGTTATTCAACTACACATGTAAATTTACTGAGCTATATATAACACATCCTACACCGGTTAGTGTCTTCATAAATGTAACAGACTGAAATAGTCCATCACATGGCCTGCACGCAATGAATTTCAGTTGAAAAGCTCTAATACAGTGTTTTGTAAATTTAGAAATTAAATAACACTAGAAATAAAAATTTAGAAATAGAAGTCTAAACAATCTTTAGATTAAAATATTTTTTTGTAATATTTTGATCCAGAGATGGCTCAGTGGTTAACAATGAATACTGCTCTTAGGAAAAATCCATGTTTGGTTCTCAGCACCCAACTCAGACAGCCCGTAGTCCCATGTGACTGCATCTCTAGGAGAATAATTGCTCTCTTCTGGCTTCCAAGGGTATCTAAACTCAAATGCACACATTCACATACAGACACACTCACACATAAGTAATAAAAACAAACTTTATTAAAAACTAAACAGATATCTTAAACTGAATGATAATGAGAACACATTTTAAAATTTGATGAATATAATTAAAGCTGTAAGAGAGAGAATTGTCATTCTATATGCTTTTCTTTAATATTTGATTTTATGTTTGTGCATGTATATGTCTGTCATGTGTGTGTAGGTGATCACGAAAGCCAGAAATGGGTGATGGATCAACTGTAGCCTGGATTACAAGTGCTTTTAGGGAGTCTGATGTGTCTGGGTCTTCAGCTTTATTCCACTGATTCATGTGTCTGTTTTTAATAACATTACCAAGTTGTTTTTATTACTATAGCTTTATAGTAGAGCTTGAAGTCAGGGACAGTGAGGCCTCTAGAATTTTCTTTATTGTACATGATTATTTGGCAACCTTGGGTTTTTTGAGTATTGTTCTTTCTAGGTCTGTGTAGAATTTTGTTGGGATTTTGAGGGGGATTGCATAAAATCTGTAGATTGCTTTTGGTAAGATTGCCATTTTTTACTATGTTGATCCTCCCTATCCAGGAGCACGGGAGAATTTTTCATTTTCTGAGGTCCTCTTCAGTTTTTTTTCTCAATGACTTACAGTTCTTGTCATATAAATCTTTCACTTTTTTTTTTAATTAGAGTTGCCTCAAGATATTTTACATTATTTGGGACTATTGTAAAGGGTGATGTTTCCATGATTTTTTTAAAGCCCATTTATACTTTGTATATAGGAGGGTTGTTAATTTTTTTGAGTTAATCTTGTATCCTGATGCATTGCTACAGATGTTTATCAGCTATAGGAGTTCCAGGGTAGAACTTTAGGGGTCACTTATGTATACTATCATATATTATTCATATGATCTGCAAATAGAAAATTCCTCATTTCTTTCCTTTCCAATTTGTATCCCCTTGGTCTTCTTTTGTTGTTTTATTGCTCTAGCTAAGATATTGAGCACTATATTGAATAAATATGGAGAGAGTGAATATCCTTGTCAAGGTCCTGATTTTAGTGGGATCGTTTCGAATTTCTCTCCATTTAGTTTAATGCTAGCTTTCAACTTGCTGTACACTGCCTTTTTAAATGTTAAGGTATATTACTTGTATTCCTGATCTGTCTAAGACCTTTCTCATGAATGGGTATGGAATTTTGTCAAAGGCTTTTTCATGATCTAATGAGATGATCATGTGGGCTTTTTTTTTTTCTTTCAGTTTCATTTTATGGTGGTTGACATTGACAGATTTTTATATGTTGAACCATCCCTGCATCTCTGAGATGAAGCCTACTTGATTATGATGGATGATTTTTTGATGTGTTCTTGGATTTACCAGTATTTTATTGGTTATTTTTGCATCAATATTCATAAGGGAGATTGGTCTGTAATTATCTTTATTTGTTGCATCTTTGTGTGGATCAGGGTGATTATAGCCTCATAGAAAGTGTTCAGCAATATTACTTCTTGTTCTATTGTGTGAAACAATTTGAGTAGTATTGGTAATAGTTCTTCTTGTAATTCTAGTAGAATTCTGCATTGAAATCTTCTGGCTCTGAGCTTTTGTGCTTGAGAGACTTTTAGTAACTGCTTCTATTTCCTTAAGGGTTATAGGTCTATTTAAGTAATTTATCTTGTCTTGATTTAATTCACACAACTATGAATACCTGATGTTTAACAAGGAAGCCAAAAATATACAGTAGAAAAAAGGAAGCATCTTCAACAAATGGTGCTGGCAAAACTAGATGGTGGCATGTGGAAGAATGCAAAACTCTATCACTCCGCATAAAACCCAAGTTCAAGTGGATCAAAGATTTAACATAAATCCAGTTGTACTGAATCTGATAGAAAATAAAGTGAGAAATATCCTTAAACACATTGGCACAGGAAATCAGTTTCTAAATATAACACCAATAGCACAGATACTGAGGCAACAATGAACAAATGGGAATTCTTGAAACTGAGAAGTTTCTGTAAGGCAAAGGACACAGTCAATAAGACAAAAGACAGCCTACAGGATGGGAAAAGATCTCCACTAACCCTACGTCTGACAGAGGACTTATCTCTAAAACATATAAAGAGCTCAAAAAAATTAGACATCAAAATACCAAATAATCAAATTAAAATGGAGTACAAATCTAAACAAAGAATTCTCAACAGAAGAATCACAAATGGCTAAAAGTTTCTTAAATGATTGCTCAATATCCTTAGCCATCATGGAAATGCAAATCAACACAACTCAAAGATACCATTTTATACCTGTCAGAATGGCTAAGATCAAAAACACTGATTGATGACAGCCTATGCTGGAGGTGGTGTGGAGCAAGTGGAATACTCCTTCACTGCTGGTGGAAATGTAAACTTGTACAACCACTCTGGAAATTAGTCTGGTGGTTTCTTAGAAAACTGGGAGTCAGTCTACCTCATGATCTAGCAATATCACTCTTGATCATATACCCAGAGGATACATATTCATACCACAAGGACATTTGCTCAACTATGTTCATAGCAGCATTATTTATAATAGCCAGAACCTAGAAACAACCTGGATGCCCCTCAGCTGAAGAATGGATAAAAAAAATATATGGTACATTTACACAATGGAGTGTTATGCAGCAGGAAAAAAAAAAAGACATCTTGAAATTTGCAAACAAATGGGTGGAACTAGGAAGAAAACATCCTGAGTGAAATAACCAAGAGCCAGAAGACAAAAACAGTATGTATTCACTCATAAGTGGATATTAGCTGTAAAGCAAAGAATAACCAGACTACAATCTACAACCTTTGAGAAGCTAGGTAACAAGGAGAATCCTAAGAGAGACATCCATGGATCCCTCTGGGACAGAGAAATAGATAAGATCTCCTGAGTAAATTGGAAGCATGGTGGGGAAGTGATAAGGAAATGCGAATAGAGAATATGACAAAATGGAATGGTAGAGTTGGGGATGGGACAGAGAGGGACAACAAAGAAATCAGTATCTTCATATGTACAGGGAGCCATTTTGGTTAGGAGGAAACCTGGTTAGGAGGAAATTTCCAGGAATACATAAGGTGGACCCTAGCTAGGACTCAAAGCAATAGTAGAGAGAGTGCCTGAACTATCCTTCCCCTGTAATCAAATTGATGACAGCCCTAATAGTCATCATAGAACCTTTATCTAGCAACTGATGGATACAGATGCAGAGATTCACAGCTAAGCACTGGTCTGGGCTCTCAGTCTCATAGAAGAGAAGGAGAAGAGTTTATATGAGCAAAGAGGTCAAGATAATGATAGAGAAACACACAGAGACAATTGGCCTGAGCTATTGGGAGCTCACTAACTCTGGACTGACTGATGGGGAGCCTATGTGGAACCAAGCTAGGCCCTCTGAGTGTGGTAACAGTTGTGTGGCTTTGGCAGTTTGTGGGGTCTCTGGTAGTAGGACCGGGATTTATCCCTGGTGCATAGCTGAGATTTGGAGCCCATTCCCTATAGAGGAATACCTTGACCAGCCTTGATGCAGTGGGGAGGGACTTGGTTCTGCCTCAACTTGACGAACCAGACTTTGTTGACTCCCCATGAGAGGCCTTATCGTCTCTGAGAAGTGGATGGAGGTGAGGTGATATGTGGTGTGTGTGGGAAGCTGAAGAGTGAGTGGGAAGAGGAAAAGGAGGGTGAACTGTAGTTGCTATATAAAATAAAATAAAACTTTAAAAAAGAAGCCCGATGTGGTGCTAAGAACTCCAATTCAAGTCCCCAATGAAGACAAGCTAAGCCATCTCTCTAGATTCACAACTGTCTTTTTTAATATACTCAACAATTGATAAATATATGAAATATAACTACTATTCACAGTTTAAAACATATAACTTTCCATTAAATTTCTTCCTAGTTATTTGATATATTTGATGCTAATGTCATTAGTATTTATCTTCCAAAGTAATAGTATAATTCATTATTATGGCTACACAGACAAAACCTTTTCAGGACATTATCAGACAAGTTTGGCTATTCATAGTTTTATTATAAAATTTAAAAACTGCTTCTTTACCCTCCATGAGATTGAATATTGTTATTTCATGAGAAAGTCAATTGCTGAGCTTCTGTGTAAAGAGATCAGATCCCCTGCTGGTGACATGTACTTATGGTAGTGTTGAATTCTGAATCCATCAAACTGCAGAAGGACAACAGACTATCT
Organism: Phyllotis vaccarum; assembly: GCA_033318265.1. Classification (NCBI taxonomy): domain Eukaryota; kingdom Metazoa; phylum Chordata; class Mammalia; order Rodentia; family Cricetidae; genus Phyllotis; species Phyllotis vaccarum. The sequence goes on along the minus strand of JARWLC010000012.1, from coordinate 43,449,266 downwards.
TGTGCACCATCACTGTAACAATGACTTTGCAGAAGGTTAGTTCTTGTGTTTCTGCCTCAGAGCTCTGTTTAAGCTTTTAGAATGTTACTCACTTGAAAACATAGCTCGATGGAGGATCTGAGTTGCAAATGCAGTTACCCGTGACAGGCTTATAACCCATAAGAATGCCAAATGGTGACACAATTTTCTGTGAGTTCGCAGTGCTGTTACTGTGGATACATCTTTAAACTCACATTTCAGAATACACAGAGCATCATTCTGCCTTATAGCTTATCAGCCTCCTACGTGACTTCTAAAATCAATATACAGAACACAAAGAAACATGGAGTTAAGATGGCGGTCTAGTTACCACCTTAACTTACTTCTCATATGAACTAACTTCATTTCTATTTATTATTATTATTAGTAGTAGTAGTGTGTGCATGTGTTTGTGCATGTGTGTGTATATATGCGTGTGTAGTGTGTGTATAAGTGTGTGTGTGAGTGTGTATGTGTGTGTGTGTATGAGTGTGTGTGTGTGTGTGTGTGTGTGTGTGTGTGTGTGTGTATACTTCAAACTTTGCAGCAAACACCTATATCCACTAGCCCACCTGCTTGGGCCAGTAATTTCGTTTCTGACACATTGTGTTGAAAAGATTTTAAAAGAAAAAATTTCTTACTCAGGTAAGATTTTAAAGAAAGCAAGGAAGAGTGTGTTGGATTGGAGGGTTTGAAGAGAGCAAAGGGAAGGAGAATATAATTATATTAATATCTCAAAAAGGAAATACATTTTAACAAGAAAATGAACACCCTCCACACACAAAAAGATTTGAATAAGCAAAGATACAAGAGGCCGGTAATTGTCCTAACTCACCATTCCCTTGCTAAGACCTTAAAACATTATATTTTTCTTTTATTTGTTTATTTTTGTTTATTTTTAATTTATTTTTATTTATATGTATTGGTGTTTTCCTACATGTGTGTCTGTGAGGATGTCAGATCATCTGGAACCAGAGTTACAGACACTTATGAGCAGCCATGTACATGCTGAGAATTGAATTCCCAGACCTTTGGACGAACAGTCGGTGCTCTTAACCACTGAGCTATCTCTTCAGCCCCTGCACTTTGTTTCAGAAGTAAGAAATACATAACACTACTCTCGTCATTACAATTTCTATGGGAAAGAAGAAATTAGGAAACTGGGTTATTGACTGGTTAGGTGAGTTAAAGAAACTTTGGTAAAATGTCAGTAACATAATCACCTCTAAAACATCACCTTCTAAAATGTACCGGTGCTTTCACTTGAGCTATATTCTTATCTCATTGTAATGCCTTGTTCTCAAATGTTGAGAGGGAGCAGAGCTGAAAGATATCTTAGAAGTTGCTGAGTTAAGGTTTCCTTAAAATAAGTTGAAAATAAACTCTGAAGGCACCTGTTATTATTATTTAACAAAACATAACAAAACTGGCAGATACACGTACTAACCAGAGAAAAACTCCACACGGAGGTCAACATGATATAACTAGTTTAGTCATTGTCATTTTTTTCCTATTTTCATGTGTTTTCTGCTTCACTTGGCTATTTTACAGACTCTATGTAGAGTGATTGATGGGATTCACACTTGATAGATTTCTCCCTCCAGGGGTACAGATGTTATTTTAGCATCATTTATTCCCCAAGAAGGGTCATGTTGAGTAGAAATAATACTGTGCTGTGCGCTGTTTCTAAGACCAAGACTGGTTCTGCTTACAGAGTATTGGCCATTTGTGCTCTTCAGTGCAGATGCAATGGATGCTTTCTGTTTCACCTATTTTACATTCTCTTTTCAAAGCAGAAACTCCAGCAATACCAGTGAGTAACAATGTTTCCTGCAAGGCCTCCCTAGAACAAGGAAAAGTAGGCCTAGATGGCAGGATCAGCTTTTTGATAGACTTAGAAGAAAATAATCTACAACAGCAAACACAGCACCAAGTCTGTCTCGGAACTTAACCACCACAATTGTCTTAAGGTCCTTTAACAACACCATGGTGACGAAAGTGCAAGTCATTTCCATGAAGTCAAACACAGGGAAAGAAAGTGGGGTGGGCGGGGGGGGGGGAGAGAAACAGTTGTAAGACATGACTTAATGGTCCATTCTCCCTGTAGTGCCCATCTAAAGCACAACCTGTTACAGTGATGGGTTGCAGTTGAGTATTGTTTTTGGACCAAGAAATGCCTTTAAATTTTTTCCCCTGGGTGATTATTAGATATAGAAATTAGAGAATCACATTTCCTTCTAGGATTACATTCAGGAATTTGCACTAAGCTAGAATCAGAAGTAGTATTTCTTAACTCTTGAATTTTGAAAGTAAAGAGCCATTTAGTTCTTTAAACCAATGATATTAACACATCTTCACTATGTATTGTTCCACAACAAGGATACTTGGTTCTTAAAACTTTGCCCCTAAATCAAAAGTAAAAACAAACAAACAAACAAACAAACAAACAAAAAGGTTTATTCACTCTCTGATAAGGCTCAGGGATCATTGAAGGAGATTTTTAAGAGTCATAGGTACTTATGTAGCAAGGCAGTATTTGCCAGGAATGACTGGGATGACTGGGCACTGCCAGATAACATTATGGACACTGTTGCCCGCATGTGGCTGCATGCAGAATACCTATACAACGTCCATGCTTGGATGGGAGACAAACTCGAACTTCCCATCTCTAGCTGGGGATCTGTTGTAGGTTGATGGTTTCTGGGAAGGGGAATCAGTTTTCTTCAGTGAAGCAGCCTTTCATGAGGTGTGAGGCTGCTCGTGTTCCAGTAAGTGGTGGAACACCTGTACACATACAGGAAGCAATAATTGGAGCCCATAGCCTTTGAAAAAAAGAGCACATGAAGTTGGAAAGGAAACATGTTAGAAGTGATGGGGAACCAGTTGAAAGAGAGAGAAAGGTATAGACTTGATCAAAATGCACTATAAGCATGTATGAAAAAACAGAAGGCTAAGGATATAGATAAGCAGTACAGTATTTGCTAGCATGCTCAAGGCTCTGAATGTTTGTCTGTAGTCCTGAAATTAAAACATGAAGTAATAAGTGGCAGACTTAGAGAAAACACTTTCACATGCATATGTAAGAAAAGCCGTTGGCTTAGGAAGAATAACTTTATGAAAGAAGAAGGCCACCCTAGGGGAACTGATCAAGAAAACGCCTGAACAAATATTTCTCCACAGAGATTGCCAGAGAAGCATATAGAAAAGTGTTTTCATGTTATTAAATGTTAGGAAAGATACTAATTCAACCCACACTGAGTTCATGCCAGCATAGCCAATTGCTCTTGGTAAAGGCAGAAACCATTTCAATGAACAACAGGATAATCTTTTCAACAATTGGTTTCTGAGCTTGTGAATGCCTTGGGTGACGTGAAAATTGGAAATTACGGCACAAATAACATCGATATGAAGCTGATGTGATTAGAAGGTTCACACTGCATTTCGTGGATGTATGCAGTAAAATCAAATGGGTCAGGAAAAGCAGAAGGGGAAATAGAGGAAGAGCCAGAGAGAACAGCCTGTGAAGAACTGATGTGATGTCCCCTGCTTTGAAGAAAGAAAAATTGAAACCAAATGTCCAGGAACACAGGTGGGCCCAGGGCTGGAAAAGCTAAGCAAACAGATGTCCCTGGCAGCCATAGCTGTACATTCTTTTCACCTCTTGAGGCCAAATTTGGATTTCTAGTCTCAAGAATTATAAAATAATACATCTGTATTGGCTTAAGCCATTTTGTCACAGAAATGATAGGGGAATATTATAAAATGAAGAACCGAGGCACCTATCTTTCACAGAAAATGAACGTCAGTGAAATGCAGAGCTAAGTATAAAATTAAGGTGTTAGATTTAATCCAGACAAAATCGTGTTATTGTGCTTATCAGTTGTAGTGCCGTGGGTCACCTGTACAGGACCATTGCAAGATCAAGCCAGAAGAAATTCTGGCTTCGTGAGAGAGATGATCTCCAGACCCCACTTCTTATTGAAATGTTATTGGCAAGGGCTTGTGCCATTTAAGAAGTTAATGATGGGAAAGCCAAATCTAAGGTATAAGCAACATTTAATGTTGCTTTTGAGATTTATTCAGTAAAGTTAAAAATGCTAAGAAATATAGATACAGTAATCTATCTCTTCCTTACCTCTAGTAGTATGGCTGAAATGTAAAAGATTGATGATTCCTAGATGTCAGATTCCATAGAAAAAAGGAATCAGATAGGCATTTATGTGGTCAGAAAAGTAACTAAATGATAAAATGGGGCTTTATGGCAAAGCAATAATCAATAATTCAAATTTTCTTCTATTGTCCTGCTCCAAGCCAAACTCAGAACCAAAAACCTAAGTGCCAAGTAGGTCTTTGGGGACACGTGACCTCCTCCCCAGCTTGTTAATTGAAGGGAAGTCTCTCAGCAGCACCTGAAGTTCTCAATATGTTAGTCTGATGTTTGAGCTTACTCTAGGGATTCCCCCATCTTTGTCTTCACAGTGCTGTAGATGGGCTGACATACCCATTTGGCTTTTATGTGAACTTCGGGGATCTGAAATTGGGTTTTTACATTCCTCTGATAAGTGCTTCAGGCAACCAACATTCTCCAAGATGTGACTTTCTTAGTTCTGATAAAAGAAAATGTAACATTGATTTATAATTTCTATGCTGTCAAGCTGTTTGAGGTGGCATTCATTCTATTTTTAACAATGAACATCTTACAAACTTGAAGAAAGCATGGGTCTGGGAAGTTGAAGGAACAAGAGGTGGCAGAAATTGCTTCATGTTTCCGGGTGAGGTATACATCGGCAGTAAAGTGGTAATCAAGGACTGCAATGTGGAGTTCCGTAGGGTATGCTATGAATTCTAACATTGGTTTTGATTTTCTAGCAAAATAAAAACTTTCTGCTTTGTAGATAAATCCTTTTACTATTCAGGTTCTCAGTGCCCTCAAAAGTAAAATAGGAAAGATTTCATTTAAACATGTTGACATTAAACTGAAGGTACAAGAATATGTTTACAGTATATTTTAAATAAAATTTAAAAAGAATCAAATCCCTACTTGATATATAAATATATACAAACATGTATATGTATATACATATATAGTACATATTGGGTGTATATATATATATATATATCTTATATATAAATACTTGTATATATATATTTATATATACAAGTATATTATTAAATGTATATATACATATACTCTTGTATATATGATATATCTTTATCTCTCATAAGATAATTATATCAGTATATAAGAAGAAATCTTTGAGGCAGCCTCTTGGTCACTTAGAGTACAGCTCCCTATGTTTGTACTCACTGCCCGACATTTTTCACACAGAGACTCTGTATTGCAGCTCCCTTCGATTTTCGTTCTTGTAAGCACTAATACACACATCATTCTCATGACCTTTGTTCAAAGATCTCAGGCCAAAGAAGTGACAGTTGGAGACATGGCAGCTGGAGAGGGAACATCAGTGAGTATCGGAAGCTGAAAAGTTCTCTCTGCTTAATCACACACTCGAAGACGGTACAAAGGTCTTTGTTGTGCCTGCATTAATTGATGTAATAAGAAACAAGCACAAAATTATTATTTGATTGATTTTATGTTGTCACTGAGAGAACAATAAAGTCCAGAAACCTTACAAGTGGCACTGAATCAGCATGAACACTTTGCTGGGAGCTCAAAAGGACCTAATTTAATGGCTTAGCTATTAACTTCTCTTAAACCAAGGAGAGAAGAAAGGCATTGGTTGTGGTAAAACAACTAGAGGCTGAGGTTTCCTGGTGACCCAGTTTCTCCCATTCTCCGGATAACTCCAGGGTTCAATTTCTGTTCCTCCCAGGGGAGGGGAAACCATGGCATGGTAGTGAATCCTTTGATCAGTGCCTGTTCTCCATGGTTCCTTGTGACACAGGCTTGAAACCAGTGGGCTTGTTGGAGTGTGCCAACTCTCTGGGGCTGTGCTGATAGTTCCTAGGCAAGGGAGAGAGTGAAAGAGACCCCCCCCCATCTCATATTACTTCAGGAGAGTAAATGTGAGCTATCTGAAAAACAGTTCTCACCTTTGAAGGTGTTTGCTAGGGGAAGTGGGTGTGGTAGTGTCAGCTGCCAACTGTAGACAGGAAAAGCGGGTGGGGAATAGTTAAGATTCCAAGATGCCAAATCATTAGGCCACAAAACACCCCTAAGCCCTACTCAGCCATGCATTTTTTTTTTAATTTAGAAGTCTATTGCAGGCTTTTTAACACAAACATATATTCCATGTTTTAATGTAACCCTAAAGCAAAGCAAAGCCGGGTTTGGTTACTTCTAGAAACTTTTCTAGATACAGCTTTCTGTAGATGAGGTAGCCAGTGGTGATGTAAGACACACTTAGTTCCTTCTGAGCCTCTCCTTCACACAGGTAGAGATAAAGAGGAGGCACAGACAGAAGCCACTCTACCTGTAGGCAAGGACTCACCTTTGATTTACAAGGGAAAGGCCGCACCTGAACCTGTGAAAGTTCTTGTGATATTGACGTAAATACCAGTCATTCTGTGTTCCATTAAAACAGGAGCTACATTAAAAACAAGCCCCAACTCCTCTGTCTCCCAAAACCCCCAGATCTAGCTGCTTTGATAACTTAATTTTTCAATTTCTCCTGTTGGTCTCACAACATGGCCTCAGCTGACAGAATGCCCACTCTAAAGAGCTCATCTTGTTGTGTCTAGCATTTGGGAGTAAGGAATTCCATGAGTTGCAAAACCTGACTTTATATTTGCCAGACTTTTGGAATGCATATTCTATACCTCAGAAGTTGGCCTTCTCATCAGTAGTGGAGAGATGAGAAATCATGATTAACAACAGAACGTTCTCTCTAGTTTATGCCCCCCCTCCAAGGTTTTAGAAAACGGAACTTTTCAGATGTATTAGACCTCAGTTCTCAATCATTCAATGTCTCCCCTAGAGGTATAATGATAAAGCTTGGTGGCTGAGGAAAAGGTACAGATTTCCAGTCCAGATTGTTGGGACTGTAGTCCTGGATTCAGCTTGATGGTTGAACAAGTTTGGACGTGCAATTTAACCTTTCTGTGTCTGCTTTGTGTTTGAAGAAAAGGGTGGGTGGGTCATTATAACTCCAACGGATTATGAATTAATGCTCATCAAGTCCTTAGGAGAATGCGCAACATCGAGCAAGCACCCTCAAGCATGGGCTGAGTCATGCCAAGCCTCCATTCACCTGCCTTGCAGCCTGTGCCAGCTGAGACTTCAGCACCCTTACTCAGCTTGCCTCTCTCCGTAACTTGGGGTTTGCTATAATTTTGATGTCACTACCTCTACTGTCCCTTCAGCCTCCACAACTCCACATACTTTACGTAGACTCTAGGAGATGTGTCTCTTTGAAACTCCTTTCACAGAACTAGTAAAAGAAAGAGAAGAGATTAGTGCAGAGTTCTGGACCCAAAGTAGTGCATTCTAGTTTTGAGGGCACATACTTTAATAGGGCTTGAATCGTATAGCCACTTCCTACCCCTGGCTCATGTTCTGAATACTATGTTTGAGACTCTAATTTAGTGTGTGTGTGTGTGTGTGTGTGTGTGTGTGTGTGTGTGTGTGTGTGTGTGTGTGAACAAATGTATATGTAATCTTTGTTGGAAGTGGAGGGATTGGCTCGTGGAAGTGTGTCACTAGGTGTGGGCCTTTGAAGATTATGTCCATTGCTTGTTCCAGCCTTTTCTCATCTTGTTTGATGGTCATATTGGGAATACGTTCCTGCTGTCCCATGATCCCACTGCAATGGACTGAGCTGTTCCCTGCCTACATTCCAGCCATTATGGACTAGAGTCTGTAGGTAACTGTGAGATAAAAGGAACCTTAAGGAATTTCTCTCCAATATTTGGTCATAGAGTTGCAAAAGTAACCAGTTTACTCTCAAAAGATTAATGTTGGCTTTTCTGTTTATTTTTTGAATTGTTTTACGTTGGCAACCTGATATATTCAGACAAGTTACTGTTAAGAAACATGAGATGTCGGGCTCAGAAAGTAAAAAAGCCTGATGCCAAACCAAAAGACCCGACTTCAGCTCCTATAATCACATTGTACAATGACCAATACAACTTACCCAAGTTATCCCCTGACCTTTGTCATGCATACAATGGCATGTACACAAACGGACACACATATATACACACAAAATAAGTAAAAATATATACTTTTAAAAAGAAAGAACTATGAGATGCTTTGAAACTCTTTCAAATTGATCAGTAGCTTGAGGGATAAAGTAAGAATAGAGAGGCAGAGGCAGGTGGACCTCTGTGACATACAGGCCAGCCTGGTCTACAGAGTGAGTTCTGAGATAGCTAAGGTTACACAGAGAAACCCTGCCTCATGATTAATACAAAACAAAATTAACCAAAAAAAAAAAAAGAATATAGATTAAATCAGCCTAAACATTAGTATAGCACTTACCGTCAGCTTTTCTTTGCTTAGCCAGACCCTGGAGTTATTCTAAGTTTGGAAAAAAACAAAACAACAACAAAAACAAAAAAACAAAAAAAACCCTTTTCTCTAAAAAGCTTGTTGCATCAGGATTGCCGAATCTATTTTGCATTGATTACAAGGCTGAGAAGGAATTAGATGAGCAGTTAAGATTCTTGCAAAGTTAAAGTTAATTTATGTCTAGATCAGTTCAAGAATTTATTTTCTTCAATTTAGCTCTGATGTTTCATCTTCAAATTTAATTTTAGAAATCTTGCCACTGTGCAGTGAAATCAGAGAGTTCAGTGAAACATACATCTTACATTAAAAAGAAGCCTTTGCCATGCTAACCAGGCTGGCAGAGAGGTCATCTTGGTGTCCTCAAATACAGTGCTGAAGGGTGAGGAGTCCTAGCTCTCCAAGGACACACTAATGTTTTGAGTTTTAATTTCAGATTAAACTAGAACTTTTTCGGTATTCAGAGGAGGAGAAAAAAACATAATATTCTTCTTCAAAGCTTCAAACCTTCTGGAACTTCTAATAGCTTGCATTAAACACCACAGCAAACAAGATGTAAAGGAATAAGAAACAGATGAATCACCATGCTCTGGGCACACTTATGAATTTTAATTTTAGGAATGCTTGGAGAGAAAGAGCCGGTGATACAATAAATTTATCATGCCTGTATTACATTACCTATAATCCAAACAATCTTTGCTACTTGAACATAAAAGGTCTGTTTCCAATGAGTTCTAAAGTTTGCATTTGTTCCAGAATCCTTAATGTTCCCACACTGTTAACGTATTTATGAAATGAAAATTTTGTACTATTTTTTAAGGAAGCATGTATTCCTAGAACAATAATTTTCTTGTTTTTTCTAATTGATTACACATTTAGTATTGTTCTCCCCTAATTCATCTAATTATTTACACATGATCATCTCAATGATGCACTGCACACAGCCACACGGGGGCATGCAGGCCTGATTTCCTTCCTCTGGATCTGGAAGAAGAAGGCAAGACACAGCAATACTTTAATTTTTTTTCCCCTTGTATATACCACATATTTTGTAATGGTGTGGTTTTTTTCAAAAAAATTAAGATCATAATCCATCCAGTTATATATTCCCTAAGCTAAGATTTTAGAGAGATATTTGTTGACTTTCCTACTGTTCACACAGAAGTTGGGAAAGAGAATTTAAGTTTCAGATTCTCTGTGCTTGCTCAGATCCATATAAGTCTAGAAAACACTGTGCTTCTGTGCTGTAGTGATTTGTGAGATTAACTGCTGCTTGTTCATGAATGTGTAGAGCAAGACTGAATAGGTAAGATATCAGAAATGCAGGCATGCTTACATGTCTTCTGGGCACCAAAGACTGGTTTAAAGTTTCAGGACTTAACTCTCAGTATGTTTCAGGTCTTTAGACCCTCCTACAGAAGCCCCTTCTTTAGAATTCAAGTGTGACACATCTGAATTAGTAACAACTAAAGAAGAATTTGTGGACATTAGACTTGGAAGAGACAGAATGCTATAGTTTACAAAGAAAGCATCTCTCTGAGAAATACCTCTCCATTTTAAATTTGTTTTCCAATTTTACATCTATCTATGAGTGTTTTATCTACATGGATGTCTGTGCACAGGAGGCATGGATTCTCCAGAACTGGAGATACAGAACTTTGTTGCCACTGAGTAAGGGCCAGGGATTAAACTTGAGTCCTCTGGAAAAGCAGCCAGTGCTTCAAACTTCTGAGATTTCTCTCCAGCCCCTTGTTAGTAATTCTTAATATTCTGTCTATGTATCCTATCCGCTTCTACTCTGTCTAAGGCTCACTACATACAGCTACCATATTTCGGCCTCTGAGCCTCCACTCCTGAGTAGTAAGACATTCAACAAAGGACACACAGTAATATTACATTCCCATTCCTTCCAAACTTTTACCCTTCGGCTGCAGGTGGCTTGCTTCAGCCATCTTTTCCCAGTATCCATCCTGTTATGAGACTACCCATACTTCATTAGCTCTGCAGGGACTAATGGATGGCAGAATGTGTTCCTTTGCCATAAAAGCATGTGGCGTTGGCATAAAGGTTATTTGAGTCAGACATTTTAACACAGCAGGGGCCTTGCTGAAATCCTGAGCTCCCTGTGCCTTCCAAAGTGAGAGGCAGAACCACCATATGAAGTGTGTAGGAGGGAAATGATATTCTTGTAACTAGAGATGAAGCATTAAGGCAGAGAAGACTACAAGCAGCCTTTATCTGCCTGGTGACTTTTCTACTGTTAATCACTATGACCCCTTTGCCTCATCACATTTTCCTAATTTACTACACTTTGTCCACACCATGTTTCAGTGTGTTTCACTTGAATTGTTCCTTTGGGTCTTCATTTCTTCAGAATGTCTCCCATGACATGTAAAATCAGTACGTATGCTTTTCTTCTATGAAGTTCTATTAGGTCAGATTAATCCTTAGGTTCCTACTAGCAACCCTTGGAGAGTACAGGAAAATTATTTATTACCTTATGGTTTCCAAAGGAACTACTTTCCTAGTGCTCTCTGTTCACTAGCCAGGGATCTGTCAGGTCAGACGGCAGAAAGGAAGATTATTAACTACTTATTGACCTATACAGTGCACATCACTCAGGAAGACCGTGATGAAGATGAACTGCAGAGAATACCACGCTCTACTTAGACATCCACAGCATCGTTAACAGATAGTAACTTTTAAGAGGCAGGGAAAGACAATGGAAGGGAGTTTTGGGTTTGAGGGCAGTAAAGTGTGAGGGAGAAGTTGAGGGAACATGATGTCTCGGGTTAGACGTGATGTACCAGGCCATCTCCATCCTGACTCCATCTTTCCCATGGCTGTTAACTTTATCAACTGGGATTCTTGGAAGGCCTAATTTAACGAAAGTTTTTGCTTTTAGTGAAACAAGGGGAGCTAATTGTAGGCCTCTTTGGCCATCTGCTGATTTTCATTTGCCTGTAGCTTAAAATATGTCAAAGTAACATACTTGTGGTTACCGTATTTGGGAATAGCATATGATGATCTTTATCGTCAATTGTCTATTGTAAATTTGTTTAAAGATAATCTTTGAAATAGCTTATGTCTTGGGTTGTTTCTTCCTTCATGCTTAGTTTTATTTTCAAATAATTTTCCAACTCTAAAAGCTTAAATACTGTTATCTTACATTATAAAGTGTTTTGTGGTCATTGTACTCCATACAAGTCTTTCTATTCAGTCCATCTGTCACATAAACCTCATTTGCTACTTCTGCCACATTCAATCTGCTCTTCAGCTTTGTTCTTACCAACACAGACAAACTGCATGGGTTTAAAGTTATTCTACTGAATAATATTTGAAGCAAAAATCCCACTGGCAAAATTACAAAGAAAACTATTACTTTTTTTGTTTTGTTTTGTTTTTGGTTTTTTTTTTTTTTTTTGTAGTTTGGCCCTATTAAGTAGCGTAGTGTTAAGAGGGTACATGTTCACTGTGTCTATGTTAAGAACGGCCTCATAGACTTCCAGTATTCCCACCCAGTCTAATTAAAATTGCATTGTAACAGTTTCTCTGTCTGCTGTTTCCTTTTGGCAGATGATTTTTTTTTTCTAAGTACTCCCAACCTTGCTTGTCAGCACATGTTTGTACATACAGTAGAGATTTTATTATAATATAACTTGACAACAATCTCTTCTTTAAAAAGAAGACTATCATAGTTGAGCCACCAGTCAGTGAAGGCTGCTAGTACCTGCCATAAAGATAGACTAGCCTAGCCTGCTGCATAGTCCTTCTGCGTTTGACATTTTCTTTACCCACTACCCTTATCTCTGTGTTAGTGGACTGATTTGCTACGTATCCATCCACATTTCTAAGTCTTTTAAAATGCAACGAAACATAAAATACTCTATAGAAAATTTGAATATTTTACACACTTGACTGATTTCCATGCAATTTCAGAATGATCAAAATCACAAGCACACTTTCAAATACATGCACACGTGTGAATGTGTGTATGTATGTGTGTATATGTGTGTGGTGTGTATGTGAGTATGTGGTGTGTGCTAGTGTGAGTGTGTGTGGTGCATGTGTTAGTATGTGAGTAAAAATTTCTAGTGTGGGGGGAAGTGTGTGGTATGTGTGAGAGTGTATGTGAGTTTATGTATGTGTGTATGTATGAATGTGTATGGTATTTGTGTGAGTTTGTGTTATGTGTGTATGTGAGTGTGTGTGGTTGCATGGGGAGTGTGTGTGTGTTTGTGTGTGTGTGCATGTGCTGGAAGATAAATTGGTAATAAAGGAGCACATTCGAAGATGTACCTGTTTTGTCTTCATTACTTACAGCAATACAAGAACCCAGCAGAAGGGACAGAGAGAGTGAGGTGAGGGCAGTGAAGTTTGAACATTAACTTTAGCTAGAAATTCAAAATATTTGTTTCTTCTTCACCACCTCTCTCCTTCAGAGAGTTGGTTATTATAGTCTCATCTGAAGCCCTTGGTGGCATTTTGTCTCCTGGAAAAGATCAAAAGATGCCCTTGGAATTTGAGTATAAACAGCATTCCAGACCCTCTGTTGAGCAAATCAATAGATTTATAACCATGTGAGAAATGTGAATGTGCTTCTGAAGTGGGCTCAGCTGTGGGTCTGGGACCTGCGCAGTATCAACAGTTAGAAAGCAGTGGAAAGAGTGGATAAAGCAGGAAGATACTGCCTGGTGTTTGCCCATGTTTATCACATACGTCCCTTTCATTTTCAAGGGAGAACTTGGATTGCATTCTTTATCCACAGTCGTTCCTTTTGCAAAACTTAAAGTGATGGATAATGACATTTTCCAAAGGTCTTTTTATCTCAAAGACATACTCCTCTGTGTCCTCTGTGCCATCAGAAGTGACTTTTTTTTTTACATTAATTCCTAAAGATAACAGCAATCACAGGAAACCATTTTGTTCCTCAGTTTTCAGTAAACATTTTGACTAGTCATTGGAGATCAGTCTCTAAAGAATATACCTTGGATCTCCTAGCCCTCCAGGAGCTTGCCAGCTTATGAAGGAGACGCTCATCAACTTTTAATGCACAGCTCTCGACAACACAGGGGGTTCACAGCTCAACATAGGTGGCTCACAAACAAACGAACAAAAACCTGATAGCTGATTGTGTTCATTATGCAATTACCAGCAAATCATACATGGCAATGTGTTTCTCCAGGTTTTGCTATAGTATTTAAAATACTGCTTTTAAAAACTGCTTTAAGTTTGAATAGTACAGAGTGTTTGAAGCTGCACTTTAGCTTTTAAGTCTAGGCTGTTCCGAGGAAATTTATACACATACACACATTTCCCACCTTAGATTTTGTGTTTATTTTCATCATTATTTAGTGAGAGATGAACCTGCGAGTTTCACTGTTCCTTTTCAGGCTTGTGATTGTTATACACTTTTGGAAAGAAGATGTAATGAGAAAAATTTGGGGAAGGGACAGAAAAGCCATGAATTTTAGGATATGATAATAGTAATAATAATAACTTTACTAACGAAATGCAAGAGAATGTTATATAAGAATTAAGTATTTAGCAAAATCAACAAAACGCATTTTAATTCTTGGGGTGAATATTGTTACAACATAAACAATTGCTAAAATACCTGTTGATCATTTTTCTCAACTTAGTCACATGGCTTTTTTATGACAAGAATAAGCTCAAAGTCTGACATTAAAGTCATTAATATGTCCAATGTCTTCTTTAAGATAACGTATAAAACTTTGTGCCTCAGGTGCAGGAGGCACAAAGTGGGGTGATGCATTCCTTTCTATTTCTCCAAGAACAACTTAAAACTTTAGATATTATAACTCCAACCAGTAAAAACTGCAAAGCTTAGAGATGACAAGGTAGACTGGCTAGAGCACATAAACCCGGGGAGGCAAAGGCGTGAGATCCCTGGATGCTCTTCTTGCCTCATTTATCCCAGAACTGGAGCAAAAGAAGCCAGTCACCTGGCAACATTAAAGAATGCAGACACAATATAAACAGAAGTTAAACAGAGAGAAAAACCAGCCAATTTCTTTCAGCAAAATACTATGAAAGAGTGAACCAAGGAAGAGAGAAAGCCATTAAACCATCCCCTCCCTGATTTATACAAACACCCCAGTGCAAAGAGGAAATACTGAGACCAGGGCTGGGCTGAGGCTCTGAGGTGATAAGTCTACAATCTCCTGCCATTGTCGCGAAGTGCTTCAGTGTTCACTAGGATAGTCCCAGGGAAGGCCAAGGAGGGTCTGTTGGCTGGTAATAAGACGTTTCCTGTCCACTGTGTCAGTGGCAACCATGTGAGAAAATCACACTCCAGTATTTGATTATCAGTAATAATGTACCTATGCCTTGCATATATCAATAAAAACCAAATGCAGAATGTACCCTTCAACGCCTTTGTGGTGATGGTCAACTGTTTATCTCCCACAGAGGAGCAAAACAAACCTGAACGATTTCAGTATCATCGAGAGTCTCCTTAAAAAATATGGGAAACACTCAGGATTCAGTATAAAATTGTTCCTCATATCAAGAGCTGGTAAGATCGCATACAGAGAGGGAGTACATTGTGAACAGAGAGAAGACAATGTTGTAAATAGTAGAGACATTATCTGAAAAGGATTCCAGAGCAACCATGTAAAACATGTTTCAATGGGTAATCACCCCCATAGTTCAAACAGATCATAAATATTTAAGGCACACACACAAAATCTCAACAGTTAATTTGATAACATAAGGCAGTTACCCTCAAAAGGTCTCACCAACATGACCACCGAAACGTGAGCTCAAGAAGGATGAAAACAATGAGCAAACTTCATAAAGAAGTTCAACCACACAAAGATCTATAGACAGCTGAAAAAAGCTGGGGGCGTGGGGAGACGCAGGTAGCCCTACTCAGGGAAGGGCACATCAATTAGTTGTCCAGTGTCAACAAGTCAGCCCTAAAAATACACCTACAAGTAACTATTAGGAATGTGTGTGTGTATATATACATATATAGACATATGCATATAAATACATATATGCATGTCATAATAGTGGGGGGGCATGAATTTGAGGTAGAGAGGGGATGGAGATATGGGAAGATTTGGAGAGACAAAAAGGAGGAGGGAAAGGTGTAATTAAATTATCAACTCAGAAACCAACAAGTGAACCAAACTCTAGAATTTGCAAACTCTAGACATGAGAAATAAAAAAATGGAAACGAGAGAATTCCGTGAATAGAACCAGAACAGCCCCTGATGTACTTACTGAATGTGTTCTTGGCTTATAATAGAATGGAACGGAAGAGCAAAACGATAACGTGAAAATCTCCAGAAAGTTTGGAAATAATAATATACTCACAAATAATCTATAAAGTGCAGAGATGATAATGCAAAATTTGAAAATGAATTAAACACAATAAAAACAGCAATATTGCCAACTCGCACATCGCCATCGGAATACTGAGAGGGACGTTAACTGTCTTGGCATGCGCAGATGAGAGGAGCAGTGTGTGAGTCCGTCGGAGTCCACATTTTCAAGCTATTGAGAGAAGAAAGTGAAGGCAAGAAGGGAAGAAGAAAGCAAGCTGGTCATAAAGTGAATCATCTTATAAGCAGAAAACAGATTCGCTGGACCGATATTGCTTCTTTAATGATAGGTGAATAAACTTGTAAAACTAACAAAGAAAAAAAACCTCAAATCATCGTGCCAGGAATGAACCAGAAGATATTGCTTCAAACCCTGCAGATACCAGAAGAATCATGAAGAAAGGGCTGACTGCATAAATCTGAAAATATACATGGAAGAGACTAATTGTAAAATGCAAACTACTACAAATTGCTCAATACTAAGTCAACAATCAAAATAATCTTAATTTTTAAGGGATTTGAATTCGTAAATTAATACTTACTTGGAAATGTTTCAGGTCCAGACAATTATATTGGAAGACTCATATAGAAGAAGAATTAATATCAATTCTATATGGTCTTTGCAAGAGAATATTAGAGACTACACTTGTTTTGTGAAACATTATCCAGATACTGCAATCAAACTGGAGAGAGGGGAACACTGCAGATCAATATTCCCAATTCATTCATAAACCTCCCCCCCTCAAAAATCCTTCAACTATATTTCATTTGCCAATATGTAAAAATTATTGTATACCTTAAATGAGTGCTGTTTGTTTCAGCACTTTTTGGCTATTTCCATTGCCCCAAACCAACCATTTCTTACCCTATTAACAGGCTAAACATCAAGTTAGTAGCTGGCACACAGTGGGGAAATCCTATAATGCTGACCAAGAAAGAAAGGGTATACAGACCAGAGGAAAAGAATAGACACTTCCAGAAATAGGCTCATATAGAGTCCAAAGTTAATATTGGGTGCATATATACATATGCATAATCAGTAATATTGTTTTAATAGACAGGAAAATAATACTGATACTTCAAACAGTTTCACTAAAAGAAAGAGGGAAGGAAAGAGAGAGAGAGAGAGAAAGAGAGAGAGAGAGAAAGAAGGGAGGAAGGAATGAAAATCTCTGAGACCAGCTTTGTCATTATCTGAATATATAGTAAATTATCTTCAGCCTTCTGAGTCCTCAGAAGGGACAAATGTCCCAAATAGAAGCTCTTGTACACTGTCTATAACTAAAACTCAGACAGTGTCTTATCAGTTCATTCTTAAAGCTGCAGATTACTAGTGTTTTGTATCTACGTTTAGAGATTTTAGGTTTGGAGTTGTTCAACTATTTATTATAGTTGAAAAATATTTATTCAATAACATCGCTCATCCAAATTACATTATGAGTTAAGCAGGCATTTTTATACAGCCTGGGAAGCCAGCCATTGTGTACAAGATTGTTTCTTAGATAATATGTGTTCCCAGATCCTAGAATCCAATACAATAAATCCCTCTTACAACAAAAGTCTGTGAACACAATGACTATTGTTGGCTTAGCTACTCAATGAACAATAGAAAATATTAATAATTCAGCCTATTCTTCAATTCTTCATTCTCCTTTCCCAAGTCATAGCTTTTCCTGGTTCAGATGGTTGTATATGCCTTCTGCAGGGGTGTTTGCTGCTTTCCAATGTGAATGTTTTTGTTCTAGAGCCTAGTAAAAGCAGAAAGTTAGAAACTAAATCGGTGGTACAATTATGGTCAACAAACTTTAGTTACACATGTGCCAATAGAGTGCCATTAGTAGAGCCTGTCACCCCTGTGTCAGTGTGCACAGTACCCTGAAGAAATGTGTGTGCAGTTGTAGAGAGCAGTTCACTGCACACGTTTTGGAGGGACTAACCTGCAAAGGCATTTTCCAAAATCTGTGTGTGGATGGATGCTTTCAAAGGGCTTAAAGGTAAGGCTGCCCTAAATTCCAAATGTCTCTTGATGACAGAGTTCATCAAGATCTAAAATTTGAGTTTGGCTGAGGCAGGTACACCACCTGGTTTGCACCCTTCCTATCCCAGTAATCCCAGCATGGGTTCAGGAGCAGACAATAAAAATAATATTTTTCTAATGTGGGATCAGAACCACTAGTTTCTGGCTGTAAGGGAATTAATTAACTGTGGGATGGATTGCTTATGGAGCTTTTTTTTTTTTCTCTTCTAAATTTATAATCTCCTCTCAGGGTGTGCTCAAAGTAAATAGTGAGATGCAATTCATCCCACATAGAAAGCAATAGACATATGAACTTGAAACAGGAGGCAATGCAAAGTCTCCAGATGGAAAACAAAAAGAACACAAAAGGGCACCAGGGAATACCCATGGCCAAGAGGGATCAAACAGCTTGCTCTGAGTGAGCTCAGCCACAGCCCTTGAATCTCAGGAGAAATCTTTCTCAGGATCTAAATTTCAACTTATTGCAGATTTGCTGGAAACTGCTCCTCAGACCACTCTCTAATACTTGCAAAATTGTACACTCTTCCCAAGACACACAATAAATCTAAGACCCAGGCCAGGAAACAATTGTAAAACTTCTTAGTCTCTTTTCTTTCTTCTTCCATCTGTGGAACTGAAATGAGTCTGTCTTTGATGTCTACTGAAGAACTTGAAGGACAGCTCAGGTAACAGCTGGCTAGGGAAGGATGCCTGAGATGCTCTGGGAACTCCCATACCTCTGTGAGCCTTCCCAGAAGACTCCAATCTGCAGGCTGAACATGCCACCTTTAGTAATGAAATTTTATAACTGATCTAGCAATGGCTTCCTGTAAAGGACCGGGGATTACAAACACCCTCACTGACTCACTTTTAGTCTGTGATGATGCACCTTCTCCCTAAAAAGAAAGTATTTTAGCTTTTTTTGTTTGCTTGTTTTATGTTGTTTTTGTGTTTGTTTTTGAAATAGAGTATCATCATGTAGCCCAGGCTGGCCTCAAATTTGCCATTCTTAGAAGGCTTCAGCTGAACAAATTCTGGTGTTACTATTCTCCATTGAGATATAGCTTTGAAGGACAGAGGTCACTGATTATTGTTCAGCATTCTGTCTTAGGTATGGACATGTCATTTGCCATAGTATACCAACATAACAAATATTCGAGCTGACGGAGTAAAGAGCAAAATGCACAAACTAGATTAGAAGACCGGATCATGATTTTCACACAAAGGATGACTGCTTTTGAGTGTCTATACTGCTCAGGACAGCGACATGGTGTGGTATGGTGGCTAACTTCCACACCCCCCAAAATATGGCTCAGGTTTGTCCCCACATTCACAAGCACTGTATCCACTGGCACCATGTGATAATTTTGTCTACCACTAGGGGAAAAACAGGATTTTATAAAGGAATAAACCAAAGTCCTTAGGGACCTATTCTTATTCTCATGCCAGGTGTAGAATTAGATCTTCTTTCCCAGGTTCCTCTTTAAAAACAAAACAAGAACCAAATTAAAATGAGTCGAATATGAAAGGTCTCAGCATGATCACCAGTCAGGACTCTTCCTCACCCATTTTTTGAATAGTCTATAAATTTCGTGTTTAGTGTGTTGTATCCTAACAGCCACACTTATTGCCACCTTACCTTTCCTATTCAGTGATGTGTCAGATTAGCCTGTCCTCTTGCTTAATGATTTTCTCTCTCCTCTGAGTACTGCGAAAGAGTTTCTACTTATTGATTATAAAGAATAAGAAGGAGATTAATTTAGGATTGGACCTCTACGTTTAGTAAAGAAACGAGGGAATAGTGATACATGATTTCCTGACCCTAGAGAAAGCTATGGCATCTACTTTTGTATAGGCAACATGCCTTGTGGGATCCAGGGTATCCACAGACACTTGAAGAAGATGTACAAGCAACGGCATGATGCTGACCTAGGATTCTAGCAGATCAGCAGTACACAGCAAGTGGCTGAACTGTGTGGAAGATACAGTGATTAAAATTAACAATTAAAGAGTTGATTGAAGAAGAAGAAAGACATGGTTCTTCCTACAGGCAGAAGAACCCCAAACCAACTGGACTTGCTTTTGATTTTAAGCAGAACAGCTGGGAATTCTGAGGAATACTGGTAAGCTAGATTTGAAAGTAATGTGCAAATACAAAAGACAGAAAAACACAAACCATGTTCAGAAACACTTGAGAAATACAGACCATCTAGGAGTTTGAAGTAGTAATCCACATGAGAGATTATATAAGTTTCAATTAGGGAAATTACATGAGGATTGAGTTAATTAGATATACTTAAGTGATGCTATTAAATTAGAATTGACAGAATTTCGTGATTTATTTATTTATATAGGTAATGAATATTTCATATAAATCTAAGAAAAGGCCACCTCCAGGAAGATTCCCAAGGTCCTACTTGGGATGCCAGAGAGAAGCAATGACCTTCGACATCCTTGAAAACCAACATATTGTCCTTGGATTTTTGAATCGGCCTTCTTATAGGTGACTTTACTTCCATAAGAAAATGAGCTTTACTCTGTGAGTTGCGTCAATTCAGGTTCTTATCACATAGAAACTTGAAGAGTCAGATTTATTTCTGACCCAAATTGAATCCCATCCCATTATCATGGTTTATTTTTATTTGACTTATTTTGTGATTTGAAGGATCAGTTTGAACCCAGGACCGTTATCATGCTAGTCATCTAGTATGAGCCACAGTACTAGCCCCAGCTCTTAGAAACAAGTATCAGTAGGTAAGCACTTATTTTTACATGCTATATTCTTGAGTACTTTCAGATAGGGGACAAAGGATCTTCCTCACCAATATTGGAGCCTGCTTAGGCTGCCTAATTCCAGTCTCCCTAATCAGTCATTGTCTTCTGAAAACTCATACCTATTTGCCAGTCGAGTATCACTTCTTAATTTTCCATCCTGTTTCTAGGAGATCACTATGGCTCATTGTCTGCTCTTCCTTCTCTGGAGCATCTCTGTGTTACTTACTGCAGAACTTTGGACATTCTCCCAGGGCCATGCTACATGTCACTCTGTTTCTCTGCCTGTGACTCGATGGCATCTTCTCAAGTACATCACTCCTGGAATGGAATCTCCTGGGGATTTTCCACAAATACTATTAGTACCTAGGATCTGTCATGAGGGATGCTGGTAGGAACATTCTAAGCACTGGAATTTTTAAAAGCTCCACTGACAATTCTAATGTGGAACTAAGGTTTTTAAAAACAGAAGATCCAGCTAGTGTATCTGAAACTCCAACATTTGAGAAGCTGAGGCATAGGAACCAGGAGTTTGAGACTCACTGTGATACACAGAAAGATCCTATCTCCAACTATAAACTACAGAATTCAATTACTGGCAGTATTTATGGAAAGAAGAAATGTTGTATTTGCAAGATTTTTTAAAGCCAAAGATAAATAACTTTTCACATTGCATTCATAAATAATCATTTAATTTTTTGGCCCATGAGATACTATACTTGAGATTTCAATGCCAACTAATGATGCTGCATTACATTATAGTAATAGAGGAGTTTACTTAGTTGATAAGTCAGAAAAGACATTAAAGAAAATTTAAAAGGCATCAAACTTAACTGTAATTACTTCTGCAACCATTCAGAAGAATCACCCCATGTGTAGAAGGGACATTGGTATCCAGAGAGATGGAATCACTTGCATGAAGTCTAGTAGATGCTAAAGTTGCCCTTCAAGTCAGTCAATCAGTGGACATTCATGTCCAACCCACTTCATTTTGTCACATCTGACAAGGAATGGGAAGACAGGACTATCATAGGGCAGAGTTAACAGTCTTCCAAGGGCCCAGAAACTTGATCAGATTTTGAGCAAATGACTTATTCTAAATATACTTACCTATACAGGCGTCTTAAAAATGAGCATGCAATTAAAATCATGCCTGTAATCTATGACTTGAAAGTAGATTCCGGGGGCACAAACAAGGTAAATGGAATGAACAGTAGAAAGAAATGCCAGGGTAAGAAGGTGTGGGGAGACAGACTCCCAGGACAGTAAATGCTTATATGAAAATGTACTTAGAAATCCTGGTACCACTGACAATGAATATAGGTCAATTTAAAAATGTTATTATTTATCCATGAAATAAAAATGTCTGTGCATTTTAGGAAACTATTAAGTCAACGCACTTACGTTGACATTTCCTTCCTTGAAAAATAGACTGTCAGTTTGTCATTTGCTTGGCCAACTGGGTTATTCAGTACACATTTCCATTAAGCAGAGTAAAGTGTGATGTTTCTGTTTTCACTGCTAGGAAATAACCACCATGAAGTCATGACTGTCCATGCTGAGTACCAAGATATTCTCTAAGCAGTGTGAAGTCACAAATTCTTGAGCTTTTGCTTCTTCTTCAACCTCCATGTAAAGCCCCTGCCTTCCTCACTCTGCACCTGCTCAGTGATGTAGTTTGTGGCTGCTTTCGCTGTTGTAATGTCTTTTGTTATTTTCTTAGAGAGGATCTTATACATGGCAGGCTGGCTTTGAACTCATGACATTACTCAAGGTCACCCTGAATTTCTGGTTCTCCTTTCTCCATTTCCCAAGTGCTAGGATTACAGACACATGTCACTACACTTGGTTTTATACCATGCTGAGGATTGAACTCAGACAAAATACATCACAGGCAAACACTCTACCAACTGAGCCACATTTCCAGTCGACTCTGGAGTCTTGAATTACTTGGTACCATTCTTCCTACTTTGTCTAATGGGATAACTTGCTCTTTGATTTACTGTTTCCCAAATTATAGTACAATATCAATACGGCAGGGGTTTTTTGAGATTTTTGTTTACAAAAAGAATATGTAGACTCAGGAGATCCTCCCCAGAAATACCGAACAGGAATCTCAGCTTTAAGGCTCATGAATGTAGATATTTTACAAAATTATATGGGTACAAGCTCCAAAGCAACAGCTGTGGAAGACTTATATTTCATATATGGCCTTATATGGCCTTAACATTGAAGAGAATCTTATATCTAAATGTATAGAAGGAGACAGATATAGACTATCACACTCTTCCAAGTTTAAATTACAAGGTATTACAACCTAACAATTCAAGCAATGGACAAAGTTAATGTACATTGTCTAAGTGGGTTTTATAAAATTTATTGTAATAAAATAAAATATCATAATACTTAGTTTAGAAAACAAAGGGACTTATAAAAAGAGAAATAAAAACAAGGAGTCCTATACTATATCAACCACACTAGAAATAGTATATTAGAACATTTTGTTGGCCATGCTAGTGGTTTAACAGCTGGTTCGTGTCATAGCATCGTTGATTTGATTGTCTCTGATATTTAATACAGCTGCAAAAACATGTAGGATCGATAAACAATAATCTCTGATATCCTGAAAGACAGGAGTGAGCCAGCTTTAGTCAAGGAAAAGGTCCCTATAAGGGGAGGAGAAGGACAGTCTCTCTTGTAGTTTGTCTAAAGCTAACCCAGGGGCCCCGGCAAATGAAAACACCATAAATGTGACTCCTTTAAAAGACACGGGCTATAATTCATGTGTCCCTAAAGTCCTATGTTGAAGGATGATAGTTAGAACAGAGTAAGTACATTCCTAAGTAAAGACAGAGTTATGCTTTTCATTAACCACCTTAACCCCCTAGAATTAGCTGAGATATGTGTACACACACAGGCTAATGGACATGCTGCTCTTTCCCATTGCCCTTTGGGCTATGGTGGGTGGGATGGGGAACTTTGAATTATAGCTAGGGCTTGAACTAGTCCAAAGGGAATGTTTTCAGCCCGAAAAAAGCAGCAAAAGATGTTAATAAGAAACCACTTTTCTGTGTCACTGTAGAAAACCTTAGGACTGGAATCAAAGCTCAGTAAAATAAACGAGGCATTGTTGATTTCTGTGTCTCTTTCCCTCTTCCTCATGCCCAGGTCATAAAAAAATGGGAACTCCTAAGTCTCCCTCAGACACCTGCTGTTTCTTTATTTAACTTTGCAGCTCTCAAACTGAGCATGTCTGAGTACTTCAACAAAGCTAGTTAACATGGAGCCTATTCCTACCAACTGTGGTATATTAAAGTACATTAACATAGGACAAATCATTCAGTGCTATTGAAAAGTAAAAATTGTCAGCATTTTGCATCAATTTATTTCTCCTAAATAAAATGTTTACGGAAAATTTGAAACAAAACCTTAAACTGAATCTCAGACCTTGAACTGCATTTCAGGACTGGTGAGGGTTATGTCACAAAACACAATGAAATGTGCAAAATTTTAATGAAAACTAATTTATAAGTTTATTTTTCTTAGAAGTATCAAAATAAAGACAAAGCAAGCGACTGATTTTCTCTCTAACATCAGTTTCTCTATTTTCTTTTAAAAAAATTAGTAGGCTTTAGTACCCTTGACAAATTTAGACATTGCACAGGAAGATTTTATGGGGTAATGAAATAATAAGGCTGATATCTTCATAATCCCAGAGTAATCAGTAGTGTGTTTAGGAGTCCTGAAGACCCTCTTTCCAGCTGAATAAGTCTGCAAAGTTGAACACTAATGAATGCTTCTTCCACACTTTATGTGTGACCAAGAAGGAGCCAAGTAGAAATGAATTCAGAAGAAGAAAGCCTGCTTGAGAACTTTTATATTGACAATGGTATATAACATCTGAATTTGAAAATAAATTTCCCCTATTTTAGGCCACTTCATAACTGAGCAATGTCAAGTCTGTGATTAAGGGACATGACAGGAATATTTTAGGAGGCAATGTACCATACCTGCAGCCAGGTGCCTAGATACACATAGACTTTAATTGCACTTTCTGAAACAAAATTGCTGTCTTCAGAATGTCAAGTGACAGGGTCCCACCTCTCTCAAATGTTTCTCCAATTTTCCAGCCTACTTTGGCATAGGAATAAGCCCAAGAAGACACTCTCAGATTTAAGAATGTCTCTAATGTCTTCCTAAATTCCAAATGGGAGCATAGCTATTATGCATTATGTAAAGAGGAAAGATCTTTAAATTAGTTTTGGAAATGTCTATCAAAGTTTATTGGCTTAATTAGAAAAAAGTGATGAGTTTGCTACCTGAGGACCTGTACCAAATGCCTGCTCATCATACAGGTAGATCTCCTTCCCCATGGGTTCTAATCTATTCATAAGAGAGCCTGCACTGAGTGCCTGGTCACCTCACAAGTACTTCCCTTATTCTGGAACTCAAGAGTGCACCATTTGACACACTTCTGGGTACATATCCAAAGTATTATGTATCCTGCTTCAGAGATACATGCGCAAATATGTTCATTGCTGCTGTACTCACAATAACTAGGAAATGAAACCTGTCTACATGCCCATCAGCTGATAATGAAAATTACATATATACACAGCGGAATTTTATTCACCTTTAAAGAAGAAACAAAATTATGAAATTTATAGGTAGATGAATGAATATAAGGAAAAATTATCCAAAGTAATCAGAGAAGAGAAGAGAGTATAGCACAGGTGATATGAAGACAGAGGGATCCTTTTTAAATTTTATTTTATTTTCATGAAATAAAAGTCATCTCCATCAATGAATCCCCCTGTTCCCCCTCGTCTTCCCCCCTCTCAATCTCTCCCAGTCAGTCCTCAGCCTCGCCCCTTCCCATCTACCCACCCCCTCTCCAAAAGGGCTAGAAGTCTCAAGGTGGGCAGCACATCCATCCACTCCAGGCAAGTCCAATTCACTCATCCCAAAGTCAAGACTGGGTTAAGTGTTCCTCTGTGGGGAGTGGGCTTCAAGGTGCCATCCCATGAACAGGAACACAGTCTAATCCCATCCCTCGAGGCTCCACACACTCATGGCAGTCAAAAGCCGCCCACCTCCAAGGGCCCAGCTCCCTCTCCTGATGGATCTCCACTGGCAATTCTCGATTCAGTGAACTCCCCAGAGCTCCAGCCAGCTATCACCATGGGAATCTTCCTCATAATCCCTATCCCCTTGCTCATACAGACACTCCTCCCCTGCTCTCATCTGGACCGGGATACTTTTAAGGGCAGAAAACTTAAGCTAGAATTCAGGAGGGGATGGAGAAGAAGAAAATTAACAAAACCTAAAAATTCATGGGAAAAACATGTAGACACTGCTTTGTAAACCAACACAATATATTTAAGTTTAAAAAGAGAGACGCTTGGGAAAGAGATCTTCTTTAATCTGCACAATGCTGTTCCTAAATCTAACAGTTTAGAGGAAGAAGAAAAGAATAGAATAGAAAAGAAAAAATAAAAGAAAAGGGTGGTATAAGATGCCTTTTTATAGCTGTTGGTCAGGGAGGCCTCAGCAATATACCAATTGTACCAAACAATACAGGTATTTGCCTCTTTTTTTGCTCACTCACTAGAAATAGTTGATAAGATCCCACTGCTAATGACACCATGCATGTTGATTGCAAGGTATAGGGAAATGGAGCTGGAATCATCTTCTGTGTTGGCTATCTTAGCAACTCCAGAAGGTTCAATACAGCTTGCAGTTTTACTCAGCTGTAAACCTTAAACCTTATGAACTTTAACACCAACCATAGGATATGGCCCCACACAGGTAATAATGATGGGATAGTTATGGGGTTACCAATCACTCTCTGATTAATTCGAGGCTCATTTCCCAGGAAAGAGTAAATACTAACTACTATAAAATGGTCAAAAATCCATGGTCAAAGGTTTGGGGCTATACAGAAGAACTTAATACTGTTTTATTATCTAAATTATTATGGTGGCACTAAGCTACTTTCTAAATAATTACTTCTATATTTGCAAACAAGAGCTACTTCCGGTCTTAATTGGAGAGGGCTCTCCACAATGAATGGCAATGAGTGAAGAGACATATTGGTGCTTAGTGTTGATAATAAATCATCCATGAGTGCTCAGGTCTAAACATGGCACTTATCCCACCTCTATAAGGCCCCAGGGATGTCATGGGACAGGGGGTAGAAACATGTGAAGTAATAAAGTACGGGGGAACTTGGAACATTGTCTTTTGGGTACAGCATTAGCTAATGCAGTCATGAAATAGCAGCAGTTGTGGCTGCCTGCAGTGGGCATTGTCAAAAGTGCTTTATAGAGAAAGGAGGATCCTGCAGGAAATTATCTGTACCTGCTCAGCTGTTGTCTACTAGTAGATTCTAGGGGAGAAGCAGTCATTGTCCTCATTTGCGAAACACTGAGAGCCATCTTGGTTCCGAGGGATAGTTCTGCGTGCACAGTCACACAGACAATCCTGATTAAACTCAACGAGTCTCGATTAGCAAAAGAACAACAGCAATAACCGAATGGGACTCACAAGGAAGGAAGGACATCAGAGATGTGTCACAATAGCCAGGGTGCACATCATATGTGCGTGAAACTGTCACAAACTCATGAAACACTATTTTTTGAAAGAAATAACAGCCAGAAATTTCATATTTTTTCTTTTCATATTTTTGTACTTTCTTAACATAGATACTTTTCAGTGTATTCCTTCCCATCATTCACTTGCCAATGAAATCCAATCACAAATCAATGTACCCAAATAGTCAGATAGTATTTATTTAAATAAGTTGAATTGTAGTTTTGAAGTCTTCAACATATTAACCATAAGTGTTTATTGGTGTGTGTGTGTGTGTGTGTGTGTGTGTGTGTGTGTGTGTGTGTGTGTATGTGTTTGTGTGTGTGTGTGTGTGTGTTATAGTCCAAGAAGAAACATGGAATAACTGTAAAAAAGATTATGGTTTTGCATGACTATAATAAAGGCAACACATATGACAGGCTACATATAGTTCTGGGCAACTTTGTTTCTTCTTAATTTTGAAACGTTGCTTATCTTTTCCATATGGAGATTAGAATTTAAATAATTATGATACTGAAAATTTCCTGAAGAAATAGCTATTTGCAGAAATATTAAATACATTGCTTAGAGCTGAGTCTGGTAGCAATGTCAATAATCCTAGCACTGGGGAGGTGGAGACAGGAGGATCCGAAGTTTAAAGCCTGCTATGGCTGCACAGTAAGTTCAATGTCAGCATGAAAAACATGAGACTGTCTCAAAACAAACAAAAAGGAATTATTCTGAATTATATCATATTCTCAACCATTTCCCATTTTTATAAGGCAAGAAGTTCAATGGTATCCATAACTAAGACATATTACCATTTCTACCTCCACCAGAAACTGTCTAAAGATTTATACACTTAGGACATTACAATGCCTTTTTACGAGCCTGACCTCAAATATACTTAAAAGTAACACAGAAAGACTGTTCCTACAAAGGAAAGGGGGAAATACGGTCAGAGACAGACGGGAGTAATACTGTGGTTGTGTGTTATGCCCTAGTCTGAATATAGGATCAGAGCATTTAAATCACATTTTATGTTGAAATATTTAATGGCAATTGTTGAAGTACTTCACAGCCTGCAAAGTTCGCATGTACTCCCCCAAAGAGATAGACTCATGCTTTAAGTGTAACTTGCTTAT
Organism: Phyllotis vaccarum; assembly: GCA_033318265.1. Taxonomy (NCBI): domain Eukaryota; kingdom Metazoa; phylum Chordata; class Mammalia; order Rodentia; family Cricetidae; genus Phyllotis; species Phyllotis vaccarum. Next base: position 43,420,925 of record JARWLC010000012.1, on the reverse strand, counting down.
TCGGCCTGCAGGTTTTTCACCTGTCTCCTAGGCTCAAAAGAGCCCTACCCCAAAGCTTGTCCATAAATCTCAGGGCCCTAGAGTAAACCAACAAAGTGGTTGTTTGTACATTCTACTACTCTTGTAGGAAGAGAGTCTCAGGAAATTTGTACCAGGAATTTGCTTGAGTTGTATGTGCATTGCAGTGGTTCTCTAAAAATAAAGGGAAAACCCGCCAATTGTGATTGAAGATTCTCCTACCCCTTAGTTGCTCCTGTCTAGTATCCACTGTGAAGAATCCAGGGAAAGAAGCCACGCCTTCCACTGACCTTGCTTCAAGACTGATTGACTGGTTGAAACTTCAAAGACTGGGGACTGGTTGGAATGTTGCAGGTCTAGTACCCAATTAAAACTTACCTTGAGCTATTTCCAACCCCGTTATTAGCTGTTCATTGTCCTCTGTGAGTTCTACCTTCTTTGTGAATATCAGGCAAACTGTTTGAGATGTAGGAACTTAGCAGATGATGAGCCTCCACCAAAAGCTGAGTATCATCAGTCAGTATTGGAGGTTTCTGTGGTTGCTGTAACTCCTCTAGCCTGTATTTCCACCAATGTGTTTATAGAGTCTTCTTTGTTCTGTTTCTACCTTATTGGGATATGGAAGTTAGGCTGACATGAATGTGTGTTCCTGGATCGCAGTCACTCATACTTGGTTCCAGAATAAACTACCTCATGTTCCCTCTGAGGTGACAGTTGTGGGTTTTGTCTTGACACTACCCATATGTACATGACAATACAATGTATGCCTGTCAACAAAGTATCAAATTATTCTTTTAAAGATTCATTTATGTGTATGTGTGTATGCTGTGTGTGTATGTATGTGTACCCGCAGTGTCCAGAACAATGTGTCAGATCTTCTGGAACTGGAGTTACAAGTGGTTCTGAGGCACCTTGGGTGGATATTTAGAGTGGAAATCTTGTCCTCCACAAAACCAGAGAGCATAACTAACCACTGAATGATCTCTCCAGTCTCAGTTATCAGATTTTTAATGTTCCTCAGATCGACTCATACAACTGCTAATCAATACACAGGTTTTAGTCTCCTGCTCTATATGTCTATTAAATGTACTCTTCATATTGAATAACAACTGCTCAGCACCCCATTTTGCCAACCTCTGGTGAGGCTTGGTAGGATTAATCTTTTGGGGGTATGAAGGAAATAGGAGAGAAACTTACTGAGATAATTCTTTCCTTTGCAGCCCCTTCTTTGTAGAGAAGCATAGATAAAACATTTACTTCATTTCAGAGATGAACTTGCTTTTTCTATGGGCATCCTGAGACCAAGATATCAGTTTCAAATTTGGTCCTGTCCTTACAGGGGCAACCTCCACTTCTGAAGTCATCTTCCCCAAGAACAATGACCAAGGTCACCTTCACACAGTCTCATGCTTTGTTTCATAAGAGATAGCCCTTCAATGCTGAGAAACGTGGCTTCCAGGAACTGCAGGCCTCAGCCAGCCACTGTCTTTCACGTACTCCCTTGGAGAACAATTGTGTGAAGCACAGTGACCTCAGAAGCCCATTGCCTTGCAGGCTATTTATGAAAACAGTGTTCTCAAAGAACAGTTCAGGATGAGGAAGCCCTATCAGAGCCTGATTTAGCTCCTACTCTGCCTGTGAGCATCATATGAGAAAACAAGGGTAAATATAGCAAATGCAAGTTCAAAGGTAGAAGGCCAGTTGCATGCTGTGCTTCTGTGAGTGAAAATGAGATCTCCCAGAGATATTTTAGCTCAACAAGTACAATTCTGGGGAATTTTGAGGAGCTTGATTTATCAAGCTCCTCCCCCCTTTTCTTGTATCGTATCTTGTATATTTCTGTTCTTGTTTTTTCAATGGCAAAAATATAAACAAATTTAAACTATACATTAGAAAGAATTTTATAATAAATATGAGAAGAGTCACTGCTGCTGTTTTTTTTTTTGTTTTTTTTTTTTTTTTAAATAACATGCACCACTATTATATACAGAACCATCTGACTGGGACACAGGTTTCCCTCCCAGTGGTTCAGGCAATCTAAGACAGTGGTCCTCAACCTTCCTAATGGTGTCACCCTTAAATACAGTTCCTCATGTTGTAGTGATCTCCCAGCCATACAATTGTTTTGTTGCTACTTCATAACTGCAGTTTTGCTGCTGTTATTAATTGTAATATAAGTATCATGATATGCATGGTATCTGATAGGGAATTCCCAAGGGGTCATCACCCACAGGTTGAAAATCGCTGCTTTGATTAAAGCCGATTATCATCTACAGGAATTTCACCTGCCCCTGCAGGCTTGCATGTGATTTGTCTGATGTGACATGCCTATGTTAGACACTGCTGAGAGGTGCCAGTCACCAGGTGGACAGAAGTCCCTTCACAAAGTGTCACACACTCAGGTGGGGCAGATACTAATTTAATGGATATGCCAGGAGACATACGCATTATCTGAACCGCTGACCCTTCAGGGGGAAGTAAGGGCATTTAGTGACAGTTTATGATAACCAGAAAATATAAAGAAAGCATGGATGTTAAACGTGATGCTCTTACTGAGAAAAATTATAGAAATACAAGGGTGTTATGATATTGGGGCAGTTTTCCATCAACAAACAGTAAAACTCCAAAACTACTTCTTGACATATGAGCTCAAATACATATTTCAAATAGTCTTATAAACACATACACATATGCACTTGAAATATGAGTCATACTCACTGCTCAAAAGGCCTTTGCCAAGGTGTAATTCTGCAATATAATCTGGAATAATTTTTTTCTTTATTAAAACAAAGCAATTTCATTCTCCCTTCATATCCTCTGAAGAGAACCTAGACTCAGTTGGTTTTTTTTAATGTTTCTTCTAATAAAAACATATGTCTGGTGTACACAGCACAAGGTAGAAAATCAGTTGCTTACTCCTTACTATGCATATGCTGCTGACAACTTGTCTCCCAAATCGGAGGCCTGAAATGAAAATAAATGAGCTCATGCTGGTCTTTCTCCTTGGCAGGGCTCTCTACCAGACAGGGAGTACCCACCCAGGACAATGAAACCACTTGTGAGACAATAAAATGTATAGTAGCCCCATGACTCAGTTAGGAGCAAAGCTTTGTCAGTAATTTGAAGGAAGTGATGTCACTTCCGTGCTGAATAGGAGCCTGAGTGGCTTATCCATATGCTTCCTATCCCCATAGATGCTACCCTATGAGAAAGTAAAGCTCAGAGCAGAGCCAGGATGAGTTTAAAGCCGGGGGAAAAATAAGTCACAATGGTTTATTATTAGTATTATTATTGTCATTGCTGTTGTTGTCATTGTTCTGCACAGTTGTCCCCATGTTTTATAGAGTGATTTGTGGGAAGCACTCACTGATAATGTTATGTGCTCGTGACTTTAACGAATTGGGGAAACACAGAGACACTCAGAACTGTGAAACTGAAGATAATAAGGAGCACTTTCACAAAAACTGTTTTTTTCACCTCAGGGAATGTACTTCAAGTCATCTCAGGATTCTGAGTGATGAGTTGATGGACGTGTCTGAACTCCACAAAGGAACATCAGTTCAAGCAGAAGTTGCATTGGGGGAGGGAGAAAGGAACTTTAAAAGGCGCAGAAATAGATGTTCAAAGCACTGTGTGCTTCTGGGGAACAAGAAAGGGCAAATTCTCTAATGGGAGCTCAGGCTGGATGTGGAACCCAAGACAAAAAAAGACACAAACAGAGATTAACAGAGGCCCATGCATGGACAATCTGCAGCCAGAAACACAAAAGGTCATTTTCTAGACTTTGATTGATAGAAATTCCATTCGATTGTGCCTCTCTAAGTAATTAGGATTTTGATTCCACAGCTCAGCTCATTCCTGCAAAGAATAAATTGTCAGCTTCACCTGCCTAGCTCTGTAAAGAGTTTGATTATAGAGCCTCCTAATCCAGCAGTTTAATTATAAGCTAGAGCTTCACAGCAAATGTCAATATTGCCTGGCATCTGGTGTGTGATTTCTGAGCACATTTTAGAAACTATAATATAGCAAAATCAGCCAAAAGACCAAGTGACTCTAAAGGAATTTGTGAGCTAAAGTATATTTTAAGTAAGCAAGTAGGGTTGTAAATGTAGTGTGGCCCAGTTAGCAAAGGGCCTGTCACATGCAGGCAGAAGGGCATGACTGAGTTCAGATACTGTTCATGTGTTGGGTCCAATAGCAAGTGTCTAATCTCCTAGCAGTGGGGATAATAGCTGGATCTTAGAACTCATTGACTAACCAATGCAGCCAATAAATGAACCCCAGATTAAGTGAAGGACCTTATCTCAAAAAATAAGGTAGAGAACAATAAAGAAAAACACACAGTTGTGAACTTCTGACCTCAATATGCATGAATGAACATATGTATAAATGCCCAATCTGATATCACATGCCCATAATCACGTATATTCATGACACACAGAGATGTACAAATGTATCATAATATATGTTCTTTTATCTTTTCAGCTGGCTAAACATTTTAAATTTGGAGGTGGGACAATGCCCATTTCATGATTTTTATTGAGAACTATACTTATGCTATTCATATAGATTAAAAGTGAGTAGTAATATATTTCATTGAGGGAATTCTTATTGCTTTTAGTATAAGGACATGGCTCTAATAAATCATGAGAAGAAATTATTTTTAATTCAGAAAGTTTCCACATACTTATATTGACCATTTGTCTATAACACAGCAGTAAGTAATGAACTTTGACTTAAGAAGACCTTAGCTTAGAATTCTTTAGTGTATCTAGATTGGCTCCTGAGAGGTTATGACCATTTAAGAGACTAGTTCCTCAACTACAAGACAAGGAAAAAAATTCACTTGGTTTGTGCGCTGTGTAATTTTGTGTTCTCTACTTAATGCCTGCTTCTAGACTCCTATTTAAGTTCCTGCCCTGGCTTCCCTCAGTGATAGACTGTGACATGAATGTGCAAGACAAATTAAGTCTTTTCTTCCCCAAATTGCCTTAAGTTATGATGTTTATTACAGCAATAAGAAACAAATTACAACAGAGGGCGTGATTTAAAATATAAAACTTTCCTCAATCACGTTTTGATGAGCTCTAACAATCATTGTGTTGTGCTTCTCAGCATGCTTTGCTGCCGATGTAACTTGAATTCGGTCTTTATCACTTTTCTTTATTTATATTTATAAGGCATGTTTCTATTTGAGTCAGGAACAAACACTAGAATGTAGTTGGTATAGAAACTGTTTAGTGTGGGTTTTCAAAGAAAGAACCGTGCAGCTTTTAAAAGCTACTTTTGTTATATTGAAAACATTAAATTTAAAAAAGAAATTCACGTTTTACCAACCAAAGAAACACAGTCTATTGTGTGCAAACAATAATCATGGGCAAACAATAAAAGGCTATTGTATACATGCTTTTTTGTACCCAACTCCAGAATTGCCAAGGCGATTGAAATAAGAGAAGGTGGCCTATGTAGCTACTCCAAGTTTACACTCCACCTTAACTGACATTTGAAGCTGATTTCTAAATTTAGAACACAGTTTCCGACAGGTCTTACATTTGGGAGAAGGAGATTTCCCTTGTCTAGAAATACACCCTTTCCTGTGTGCTCCACAGATGCCCAAATGGAAGTTTTACTAAAACCAAGTCAAGAATCTCAACTCCCTTTTTGTTATCTGCAGTTTGAATTGAGATCAGTAGCTTTGGAAAAGTAGCTAGTAAGTTGACAAGTGTGGTGATGGTTTCCCGGACTGTGTCTGGAGAATCTTTGCCACTGTCCTGCCCTCATGGTCTCAAACATTCGTTTATTGTTGCACATGCTGCAATATAAATGCTACTTCCTTTGTCTCCATGCTAAACTCACTAAAACAAGGTTTTAACTCATAGGTCCCACGTGCTTAGTAAGAGTTTGATACAGATGAGCAACACATCGGTATCTATTGAAGGGACGAACAAGTAAATTGAATATATGTGTATGCTAATGTATGTTGTCAGGCAGAATGAAATGAATTTGTAAGATCAAACGCATCTGTTTTAGACATTATCAAGTAACTTGAGTCCATTGGTAGTGATATGAGAGGAAGGACAGGAAGCATTGTTTAAAGAATATGGTTGGTTTGAGTTCATTATCCCATTGGGCCCTTTAACACTTCTTGTGTTGGACAAGCCATTGTATGTCTTTAATAATCATTTTTTAATATTTTAAAACTAATTTAAAACTTAATTTAATAATTAGTTACCATAACTCCCAAAGCCCTGTTACCTACCCTCTGTGTGTAGAGTATTTAGCAAGCATCCATCAGGGTAGCTTGAATCCTTGGTGAATGGCAGCTCCTGCATTAAGTCCTGGTCATGACCAGGAAATCAGAGTTTCAATATCTTTTAAAGATGTTTGCCTACTAGCCACACTAAGCCTTTTTGCTTTGAGAAGCATCTGCTTTCACCAAGCTTTGTTTTCAATTTTTATGGGTTAGGGTTTCCCTCTTTCTAAGATACTCATTCCTTCATTTTTTTTTTTTTTTGATGGAGGAATTCTTGTCTCCTTATGATAAACACTCAGTGTACTCAGTGTCAGCCGATAACCACAAATCACTGACTTCCTTTGGAGATTGCTTCATTGATTTCTGAAACAATAAAGGATTCATAATGTGCCTATAAATATACTCATTAAGTCATAAATTGCTCGTAGCAGCACAGGAAACCTCTATATGCTGTCCAGGCATCTTCCTTCCCTAAAATACACATTTTCCCAAGGGGGAACAGCCCCGGATCCATTATCCTAAGTACTGCTGGAGCAGAGTCATGAATCAGAGGGCAACCTTCCAGGTCCTCATTCTCTCTGAATTCATTATCGTGGGCAGGTTTCCACGGGATGTGATGGGTTGGAGTATCTTGCAACTCTAGATCATTATTTGTCAAGGAATTCTTCTGTTATATGATTAGAGTTTGAACTCTCCAAAGAGTCTCCCATGAAACATATTAGACCTTGAAATGAAGGTGAAATCCACAGACTCAGAAGAACAAAATAGTGTAATGCATTATGCGTTTTCTGATATCCACCAGATCGCCTGCACCTTGCTACCTGAATGTTTTCACTTTGTCTTCACAGTCTGAGTGAGCAGAACCTCCAGGTTACCAAGTGGTGAATATATTTTATTGCATACAAAACTATATCGCAGATATCCAATACAAAGTTCAAACAGTTTTGACAGCCTTAGCTGGAATGAGACCATGATATTATATGACAAAGTGGTAGATACAACCCTCCGTGGAGTGAAAATTTAAGCTGAACCACACTCTGGGTTTACTAGGGATGTTAATGGTAAAATTCAACTTTACATATTGCCAGTGCTTACTTTTTACCTAATCCTCACTATATTTCCCCCTTTGCGTTTTATTGCTTAATATGTTTTTAATTAAAATATAATTTCATCTCTTATCCCTTTCTTTGTTCTCCCTCCAATCCTTTCCAAGATCCCCCCCCCCAACTCCTTCTCAAATTGATGGCTTCTTTTTGTTCATTATTGTGGGTAGATAGATAGATGATAGATAGAAACTTAAATGCATAGACAGACATATGTAGATGTGCAAATATATAACTACAACCTGAGGAGTCCATTCTCTTCACTGTGTATATACTAGTTCATTGAAGACCACTTTGTATTGGATAACCAGTCAGAAAGCTCATCCCTGAGAGAGGCTGATTCTCCCTCTTTCAGAATCCATCAGTTATCTGTAGATTTGTCTGGACCAGAACTCTGAAATATTCTCCCTTCCACAGTAGCATGTCTATGGATACTGTCATTGTTCATCCCTACTGACATTGTCATTGTACAAGTCTTGTATAGGCAGCCATGTCTAGGAGACACAGTCTCACAGGAGACTTTGGTTCTATGGCTCTTTCAATCATTCTGCCTCCTCTTCTTCAGGCCTTAACCATCCTCATTTCCCCCATTAAAAACTCTCAGTTCAGACTCACTGCCCATCTTTTAATTGGATTATTTAGTTTCTTGCCTGTTTTAAAGTGTTTTTTTCCTTCCTTCCCTCCTTCATCTCTCCCTCCCTCCCCTTCTCTCCATGTCTCCCTCCCTCTTCCTTCCCTCCCTACCTCCCGCCCCCTTCCTCCCCTTCTTGCTCTGTCCTTCCTTCCTTCTTTTATAGTTCTCTTAATGTTAATCCTCTGCCAGATATATAGGTTATTAAATATATAACTCAAGGCTACCTGGAGAAGCATGAAAACACAGCAGAACCAAGGCATTATTACGCCAGTACCTGAAATAAAGCCCTCATTAATAACTTCGTGCTTCTTTCCAAACCATCCAGTACCTCACTACGAGGGGGTGTGCCTACAGTCACTGCTCTCTGCTGCAGCCAAAACGAACTTCACAAGAAAACAATCCATGTGCCAAAGGGAAGTAATTTAACCCAAGTACAGAATAATCTCCTTCTGGTGCTTGATATTTATTTTTCATGTGGCCTGATAGAACTTTTCATCTCTACCTGAGTGGGATTACTCACAGAGTGGTTCTGCGTGTTGAATTTTTGAGAGCACCTGGGAAGGGAGCATATTTAAATCGTGTTCACTTTCTCAAGCATGCCAGTGTCTCTCTCTCTCCACAGCCCAATCTTTGTGAAGGGAAAAGAGGCAAAGAAAACAGAATCTTGTTTAGATCAGAGGTCTCGTGAAGAAGAGAAAGACTCCTAGGGTAGGGCTCATTTAAATATTTCTAGTCACCTGACACCTTAGTTAGATATTTCCCATAGTAGTTCTGATGTCTCAATTTTTTTTAATGACAGAAATTATTGCATATTTATTCCAGGGGTTAATATTGTTTTTCTTCCAGAAAAGTCTTCCAAGTGTCTGTAATGACTCTAAGGCTGCACTTATAGAACCTGGAAAAGCTTAACCAGAGTCTGTCATTAACTGCTGATGATAACTGAGCAATTAGAACAAGTTGGAGCCTTAAATGATGCTTCTAAGATGCCTCAGAGTTCTGTTTCCCTCTGGTACTTCCTGCAGCCTTCTCCCCATTGTATTAGGTCAAGGGCCTTTTTGGATGTTGACTAGTATACAATTTCTTAGATGTTGCATAATATACGATTTCAGCTTACTGACAACTCTTTTTTATGTAGAGTGATTGGAAACTTTTTGTAGCTTTTAGTTTGTTTTAGACAGAATTTCACTATACAGCCCAGGATGATCTTGAACTCATTACATAGCCAATGCATGGCCCTTCTGCCTTAGCTCCAGATTCCAGGTACATACCATGACAACCGAATCTCAGCAGCTGCTTACTCTATCTTCTGCGGCAGGACCCCGAAGAAGTTTGGAAGAACACTGCTCAATTGTCTTGTATCCTTTGCAAACTCTTTGTGGTCAGGGGCAACCGTAATCTTCCACATTTCAAAAATCAGAAATTTCCAGAATGGAGCTTTATTTTTCTTGAGGAACAAACAATAAATTATTTAATGCTGACAAAGTATGTTGTGTAGTTGATTTTCCTGTTAAAATACTCTATACCTATGTTCAACTTTCTAACTAGTTAGTAGTTACATGCACATTGATATTTTATTCTGCCAAGAAAACAGAAGGGTCAATGGGAACAAGTGAAATACGGGTAGCTATTTGCCTTGTAAATAGCTTCTCTTGCTTGGCTTTTGAAATATTTATTTATTTATTTTTTCATTGCTTTTTTTCTAACTGCTTTCAATTCTTACTCTGCTTTGGATGTTTCTAAGGGCCTCAATAAAATATATAGAATCTGATGCTCCAAAAATAAAGACACGCATGTGTTCTCTTGAGAACTCTGGATTCAGATGTCTCTGTCACACATACAACTAGGATATATATGACTTGAACATTAAAAGAAATCCTTCACATGAGTTGTGAGAAATAGTGACAGAAGAGATTTATTCTGTGACTTAATTAAGCAGAACACAAAATGCCTAAAAAATAAAAAAAGGAAATAGATATCATATGCAGTAATGAACCTAGTCTGGAAATGTTATTTTTAAACTTCACAAAAAATTAAGGTGGAATTATGTTTATACAAATGTGTTTTACTAGGCTTTTCCTACATTTGCTGGGCCTGAACTCTCAAAACTAATTCCTTGGGTTTTTATTAGACAATCGAGACAATTATGATGGGAAAAAAATGGTGCCACATTTGCAAAATACTAAGTTAGAATTATTATTAATACGGTAAATCTGAGATTCTGGCTAAAGAATATTTCAACTAACCACCTGTTTGTAGGAAAACTTTGTGAAGTAAAACATTTACCTCACTGTAACAAAAGAAATAAGCAGATGTTTTATTCTCTAGCATACTCTAAATAAACCTTAGGTTGTCTGTAAAACTCACAAAAACAGATACACACAATACATTCATTTTCCTAAAAAGAGAGATGACTGCATTCAAGTGGTTCCCCCCCCTTTAGTTGAAGGAGGAGAAAACTTAAGTTTCAAAGAGAATAAAAAATACCTTTACTAGTTAAGATATTAATTCTTCCTCCCCTCAGTAGTTGAGAAATTTTTAACTAGGTAAAGTTGTAATGATTAGATTGACAATTGTCTACTGAGGACTGAAGTTTTGAACACTTGGTCCCCAGTTGCTAGTACTGCTTAGGACACAGTGTGGCCTTGCTGGAGGAACTGCATCACCAGAGGAAGGCTTTGAGAGTTCCTAGCCTAACCTCACTCCTAGTTCACTTTATTTTAAGGTTACATTGGAAGATTCAATCCTCCAGCTTCCTGTTCCTGTTCAGCTGTTGCTTGCTGACATACTTCCTGAACACTGTGACCATTGTTGCAAAGTGGGAGGTTATGCAGTATTTGGGACTTCAGAATGGGAAATATACTGCCCAGAATATTATGGTCAAGTGAAACATTGGAATGCAGGCTTGGACATTAAAGAAAAAAAATAGGTTAAAGAAAAGTATTTATGCATATGTCATAGGAAAGTGGAATAAAAATAAATTATAGCTTTAAATATTTCAAAGTAATTTTTGATTCCCAGGCTTTCTTGAGATGGGCTCTAAGCTGCTAGATTTTGCTTTTGAAGTAATATTGGCCAATATGAGGAATTCTCATTTGTAAATTCAATTGATATCTGTGAGGGCTTACTCACTGTATTCTGGGCTCTAGGTATAGAGACAATGCCATGCTATTCTTACCATCAATGGACAAAGCAGTGGATAACCTAGCATATCGGCATGGTGACCCAGGAAAAAGAGGGGTAAATAGAAAATAAAAAAAAGTGCAGGTGCTGTTCAAGAATTCCATCTCAGGAATATGATAAATAATGCTAAAATAGTCTGGTTTGGGAATGTGGTGAGCAAGGCACTTGAGCAGAGTTCTGAACAAACCAGACAGCAAGGGTATGTTGGCCTGGGTGCCACTGGAATCTTGTGTGTCTTTTTTATTTTTTTAATTTTTCTTCTAGACCTTGCCCCAGGATGAAGGGTTGAGCAGAAGACAAGGGATAGATTAGGAAAGGAATGCATCAGTGTTACTTGGAACCTTGGAGAAAGGGTCCTTTCTGGGCCTTTTATGTTTGATGTTAGGATGGGGCAGGGCAGGTACTGTAGATATCAGAGAAAAATTACTCTTTGGAAATATTCTCACATGATGATAAAGATAAAAGTTAACAATAACAGTGTGTGCTTTCCACTAGGGGACCTCTCTAAACCCCGTGCTTTTTCCTCTTTACAGGTGTGTGTGAGTGTGTGTGTGTGTGTGTGTGTGTGTGTGTGTGTGTGTGTGTGTGTGTGTGTGTCAGATTCTCCAGGACCTTACTCAGAATAAGAACAAAGAATAATCTTTACACATATAAGAGAATATCACATTACAGCCATTTCTTTCTTTGCATATAAACCTATAAGTATTTTTTTTTAATTAATGGAAAAAAAGAACTCAGGGAGTGCATACATGGATTGTCATAGAGGAGGAGTAAGTACAGTAGAGAATAGCTTGAATTACAATGGCTTACCCCCTGTCATGCACCTCTGACAAAGGGGACCCCTTGCCACCCAAGCAAGAAGGATGCTGGAGAAAAGGGTGATGACATCACTTATCTCCCCCTAAAATCGCCAGTCTAGGATTTCCCTTTGTACTGTAGAAAAGGGCAATGTGGTTGAATCTGAAGCAAAATTGGTTGGAGGTGATCAGGTAAATGCTCTTGAGGAACAAAACCTACATCTGAGATTGGACAGAGTTCAGGCAGGTGTCAACCTTCTGGAAGGAGGAATCTGGATGCAGCATAAATGATTCTCAAAGGTCAGAGGCTGAGTAAGTGAACTGCCTAATTCACAATGCTGGCTTTCTTATAATATTTAAATATTGTTTCCCTTTTAACATAAACAGAATAGCATGTTTAAGGACTTGCATGTCTCATTAATTTAAGACGAGTTCAGAAAAGAAGAAAATCACCTCTCAACAATCTAGGCCTTGGTCAGACTCAGGATTCAGAACTGACCTTATTCTGCTTGGCCTTTGGGTTCCCTTCACACTGTGACTGGAGATGAGTGTCCTGAGCACACTGTCAACCGCCACAGGTCAGAGATGGGGATGTGTAGTTAGCAAGTTGTGGGCTTGAATAGTGATGATTGGGAACACATGGCAGAGAGGAAAGTCTAATTTGTTTATTAGGTGGTAAACAGCTCTGAATTATTTCAGGATAAGAGTGCATGTTTAAAATTAATGTATTATTATACCAAGAGTGTAATGACAGTAATTAGTATAATAAACAAATCCAAAGGAAATGAGAGTATACTTTTAATAATGTGATATTAACATATCAAAGCATACAAAAGAAGGAAGTGAAAATAGCTTTTTTACCTGCTTGTGAGAAATGACAGTTGCTTCCCCATTAATGTTTAAGCCTTTGCAGGATGTCTAAAAGCCTCCATATGAGATGAGGAAGTGTTAGAGCTGTATAAAATCATGCTTCCTGCATTCTTTCCATGTACTGAATCTAACTTTGGCTCATGCTCAATGAAAATAGCAGCTTGGCTGTGTACACTAAAAAATGATATTGTCAGCTGGGGGTGCTGGCACATGGCTTTAATCATAGCATTTAGGAGACAGAGGCAGATGTGAGTTCAAGGCCAGCCTGGTCTACAGATCGAGTTCCAAGACAGCCTGTCTCAAAAAATCAAACCAAAACAAATTTAGATTGTCAATTTTCAAGAAAATTTCGAAAACAAAACAAAAATGTGTTATTTCCTGTGTTCCAGCCCAGTCTTTCTCATTTTAAGAAGCTGTTTGTGGATGGATTTCATGACACATGCTTGCATCTAATGATCTTCTTCCCTCGCTTGTTATTCGAGTTGAGTCAAACTCGGGAGATATAGATTGTCTTTGGTGATAGACAGTTGGTAAGCAGTAAACAGAGCAGTTAAATCTAGAGGTGCGTCTAGAAAGTACTATAGATACCTAGGTGTTTATATTCTCAGATAGAAACTGCCCCATGGGAATATACTTATATGATGATAAAGATAAAAGTTAATAATAACTGCACGTGTTTTCCATAAATTAAGGAGCCTTTCTAAATCCCAAGTTTCCTTCCGCTGACGTGTGTGTGTGTGTGTGTGTGTGTGTGTGTGTGTGTGTGTGTGTGTGTGTGTGTGTTTCTGCCCTGCAGACATTATCAACAGGAAGTGCCAGATGTAGAGTCTGGAGGTGGCAGTGTGGCATCAGACAGAGCACACCTTTGAGAAGCAGGAAGCTCTTCCAGGAAGGGGGGATGGACTGGGATTGTCCCACTTCTCTGCAATTGTTTGTACAGAGTTATTATAAAACATCTAGGGAATAGGATTCTAGTGTGAGAGGAAGAATTTGAGACAGACCAAAGCTTAATTGGGAAAGGAATTAGCAACGTGTTCTTCACAGAGCTGAGTGATTTGGTTCGTGATTAAACACATGCTGGGGGTGAGGTGATACTGTGTTTATCCTGATTTATTGTAGTGTAAAGTCCTCTTTTCAGTAGATGAGATTTTAGTGTATTATAAAGCTTACAGGGACTTGCTTATAAAGAAATAGAAGTCAGTGTACATGCTATGTTTACAAATGCACTTGCAATCACTAATTCATACATTATTGAACATTAAAGTTTGCCTATTACTTTGAAATTTTATGTGGGTGTGGATAATTCCAAATTTCTCTCTATTTGAAACTTACCATGATTATTATATGACTAGCTTTAAAATGTGACAGAGTTAGATTTTAGGAAGAAAGTCACAATTGGCTGATATATTAAAGTGTTCAGTGTGCTCACACTGCTTGTCATATGCCTTTATCATATGGTCGTATTCAGCCCTCATCTGATAACAATTACTGTCATTGTCCTTACATTAGAAATGAAGAAACATGGCTTGGAGAGACGCATCAGCTTATTCTGACAGAGTATCACGAACCCAGTGGATCAAATATTCAGATTAGGATCACCAAGGAAGCTCAGGAAATAAGGGTAAAAGTTTGCTAATGGACCTCTGAGCTCATGTAAATGTGGGGGAGGAAAACCAATTTTTGAGTTATGCTCTGAACTCCACTCACATAGGCACCATGATACATGCATGCACATATACACAAGTGTGGGTATGTATGCTCCTTCACACAAATGATAATAATGATGATGAATTAAAACTGTTTTAAAACTCAGAGTTTTATTATTTTTTCTCAATATTGAAGGCTCTAAGTTCAAGCCCAGGCTTTGGTTGCGTGTCTTCTAATGTAGTCTTCAACTTGCAGGTGTCTTTGTCCTGTATTTGCACACGGTCTTCTCTCTGTATGTTTCTGTATCCAGTTTTCCACTTTCATTTTTAAACACCTATACGATCTGAAATACTCTACCCTCAAAGACCCACTTTGTAAAGGCTTAGAACCCGGATGTTTCAGTACAGAGAGACGGTAGAATCTTCAAGAGTTGGAATCTGGTGACAGAAGCCAGGTCACCAGAGGGAAGAAGCCTTGGGAAGAAGTGATGTAACCATGACATGTCCTCTTATACCAGATTGCTGTCTTATACACCCTGCCATGATGCTGTACCACAGACCCTAAAGTAGCACGCCCTCCTGACCGGGGACTACAACTTCTGAAACCATAAGTTCAAGTAAACCTTCTCGTTAAATTCATTACCATGGGCATTTTCTTGCAATAACAAAATGCTGGATAACCTCAGTAATTTATTAGATTAGACTCAATTCTAATAAGCTCATTTTAACTTAATTCCATTTAAAGCTCTGCCTTAAGATGCTGCCACATTATGAAACACCACATATTAAAGCTTCCATGTATGATTTAGGAAATGAGTGAGCACAGGTCAATACACAAATTAAACTATGTTTATTCATTTATGAGTTTGTTTATGTGCATGCATGCATGTGTCTGTGAGAGAATATGTGCTGAAGTAGGTGTGTGGAGGTCAGTGGACAACCACAGGACTCCGTTACCTCCTTCTGTCATGTAAGTTAAGGGATTAAACTTATGTTATCAGGCTTGTTGGTAAAGTGTCAATATACACTGAACCATCTCAGTGTCCCAGAAGTTAATATTTTTAAGGCTATATATAGGGTAAGATGAAGCTAAGTTGAAAATAACTTTTCTAAATTTATGAGCCTTAACAGCTTTACAAAGCAGGATTTTATCACTCTTGTATTACTGCATAGCTAGTTTATGCCAGACAGTGCTATGGGTGCTTATGGGAAGATTCTTGATGATGGTTCCCAAGCTCTTCACTATCCTAAAGTCTTGGAGACAACAACAAATTATAGATATAGCAGTGACACTCTATAAATACAGCCTGTGACAGATGGGACACAAAGACCACCACAATGAAGAATAAGTGGGCAGTGAATGCAATGGAAGCCACTTTGAAAATGCTGATTTCAAAAGTTTCCTTGTAGATGGTCATCGTAGGCTGAGACCAAGAGATGGGGAAGGTGCCAGATTCAAGACAGGAGTAGAGAAAATATTCCTATGGAGGGGCTTAAATGCTTGAGCAGGAAGGATAAGGCATCTTTGAAGATAACTGTGTCTCTGTAGGTCACTGCCAAGCCATTCTTAATGACCAAGACTGAGAGTGAACTTGTCATTGTCAGGGTGTATATTGCAGGTTAAGAGAAAACTGTATGCTAACAATGGAACCTGCCAAGACACTCCGTCAGATCTGCAGCTTCCTCAAGAGGGGAGAGAAGATGTCACTGAGGTCACTGTCGTAGCTTGTAATCATTATGCCAATCTCTCTCTCTCTCTCTCTCTCTCTCTCTCTCTCTCTCTCACACACACACACACACACACACACACACACACACACACACACACCCACACACACACACACAAACACACACAGACACACACACACACATATATCACCCATCCATCTCTTTATTTATCTACCTATCTATCAATCATCTCAGCAGTACTCACTCAACCTTTGGGTCTTGAATCCTTTGAGTACTGAATGACCCTTTCACAGGGTCGCCTAAGACCATTGGGAACACAGATATTTACAGTATGATTCATAACAGTAACAAAATAGCAGTCATGAAATAGCAACCAAAATACTTTTTGTGGTTAGGAGGTGACCATAACATGAGGAACTGTATTAAAAGTTCGCAGCATTAGGAAGGTTGAGAACCACTGACTATATATACCATTTATCATCTGTTTTTCCCAGCTTTTACTTAAATATAATTCTTATTCAAAGGTTCCTGCTTTATCAGGTAACTGAATACATTAGCACAAGCAAAATATATCACATGTTGAATAGGTCACCTCTTTGTTCACCAAACATTTAAAGAGAATTTAGTTGTTTTAGTCCTATGCTCAAGCATGAGTAGGCATGTCCTCACTGGCTGGCACGTGGCTGGTGAACAGTGAGGGTTTTATTTTTAACAATGTCTACACACCCATAAAAGGAAAACATATAGTATCACTTTAGATGGGTGACCACATCTCCATATTTCATAGATAAGACCTCCTTTCTTGTCCTGTGGTAATCTGGGCATTTTACCACAGAGGAGATTATGCACCTGCCATTCCCACTACTTGAGTGTCTTCACATATTTATTTCTTCTTTTCATTGCTTTTTCATCTCTTGTGACCCAAATGAGTCACCGGATGCTCAGTGTGTTCCTTTTTACCCAAATCCCTTGCTACCAAACCCAATATTTTGTCTTCCCAGTGTTTACCTCTGTGAATGTCTCATGCATTATCCATGCATGTTTCTACTGCTTGACAAATAAACAAGCCCTGACAGCAGAAGTTCCTTGATTATCACTGTATCCCATGGCCTGAGTCAAAGCAGGGCATCATCAAACAGCTCATGTTCTAATGAAGAGATAATTGGATGGGGTGAACTCTTAGATCAAACTGGGAAAATGGTTGAATTTGGGAACAGCTACTTAAATTCTATTAGAAACTTGGCTATCAGGGTGTCTTAGTTAGGGTTTCTACTGCTTTGAAGAGTTACCATGACCACAGCAACTCTTATAAAGAAACATTTATTGAGGTGGCTTACTTATAGTTTCAGAGGTTCAGTCCATTATCGTCATGATGGGGAGCATGGCAGTGTACAGACAGATGTGCCACTGGCTACATCTTGACCAGAAGGCAGCAGGAAGTCAACTAAAACACTGGGTGGTATTCTGAGACTAGGAAGCCCCAAGGTCCAACCTCCAACAAGGCCATACCCACTCAAACAAAGCCACACCTCCCAATAATGCAACTCTCTATGAGATTATGAGAGCCAATTATATTCAAATTACCACACAAGGACTTACTTTTCTGGAGATAAGAACTGTGAAATTGATAAAGAACGGCCTGTTATCAAAGAAAATTATAATGGGAAGCCAGATAGATGTGGGCTCACAACCTGGCTTTGATACTAATTTGGTTCCCTGGCCTGAGGCAATCACTCAGATTTTATTCTTCTCAGCATTAGCCCATATGACTTGCAGTTATGATACTGCCCTGCAGTACTATTGCAAATATTTATTAGATAATGTTTTCAAAGTAAATGGCAAAAGTTCAATAAATACTAAGCGGTTATTATAAAAGGGCAGTTACCGTTTCTTAACCTATTCAAAAGAGCTTATTGAAAGTGGACTCCAAGCAATAGTGGAGAGGGTGCCTAAACAGGACTTCCTCTATAATCAAATGAATGACCACCAAAGTGTCATTATAGAACCTTCATCCAGCAATGGATAGAGACAGATGCAGAGATACATATCTAAGCACCTGGTCAAGCTCCTGGTCCAGCTGAAGAGAGAGAGGAGAGAGTATATGAGCAAAGGGATCAGGGTCATGAGGAGCAGACCCACAGAGATAGTAGACCGGACCTATTGGAAGCTCACTGACTTTAAAATAATCTCTGGGGAAACTTCATGGAAAGGAACTAAAGCCTCCAAAAGTAGACGGCTGTCAAACGGTGTGGGAAGTTTATAGAGCCTCTTCCAGTAGGATCAGAGTATGTTCCTGGTGCATGAATTGGCATCTCTGCAGAGGAACACCTCACTCAGCCTTATACTGAGATGGGGGATTGGGACCTACCTCAACTGGATATGCCAGACTGAACTGACCCACTTAGGGACTACTTGCCCTCCTTGGAGAATGGATGCGGGGAAGGCTGAGGGAGGACTGGGAGGGAATTGGAGGAGGGAAGGGACGGGAAGCAGAGGTAGACATGGAAAAAAACTTTTTAAATAAATGAAAAGAAAGTGGAAAAAGCTAAGAACCATGCCTCAACTTCGTGCAAAGACCTAATGTGTCTAATATCATATGGAAACCCCAGGTTTCTGAAGCTCTGGACCTTCATTCCCAGTGGTCACCACAGGGCACAATGGATCCTATGCCGAGGGCCACAGTTACGCTTTTCTAAGAAAGAATTTGTTTCCACTAAATGAAATACATCCAGTTTCTCAGAAAGTTGCTGGAAGAGTTTTGTGCTTACATACCGATATTAGTATTCTGCCTGGGAGTTTTAAAGTCCAAAGGATGACTTCTGCGAAAGGGCCAGCTGTGATGTGGCAATGTGTCTAACTTAAGGGAGGCTGAAGACCCACAGGGCATCCTGAGTTGATTTGTGTTGATTTCAAGAGGCTCACCCAAAACAGCACACACAGAAAGGATGTGAACCGGATATGTACAGGTGTACATAATGCTCTACTCTTATGACATGTTTGCTGAGTGAGGACCTGTCATCATTTTCCCACTAGTGGCAGTCTAGTCCTTTCCCAAACTTCTGAGTCATGAGAAGCCTGGGGCTGTTTTCGCAGCATGAGCAACGACCAAGGGTATTGTCGTGTGCATCCCTTCCCCACCCATGGTCTCTTCTCCTGAATGGTCCAAGGGAAACATCCAGTGCCAAGAATATATGTATAAACACTGGAGACGACAAGAATGTTTTTCAGAGCTGGGAACGGAGTAGAAGTTTGAGACATTTTCTGGTTTACTTCCTGTGACACCTCAGACTTCACCTTGCCTCTGTGCTGTCTGATTGCACAGTGTTGCCACAGAGGCCATTTGCTATGCAAGCTTTCCAGCCAGTCAGTTCTTTACTATCTATCACATTTCTCCAAGCAGGGCTTCTGTTGAGAATGATGAATAATGCATTTCTTTACTATAATGGATATGAGTAAGGACTGGGAGGTGAGACTTTCTCTCAGCCTTAAGCCAAAATTGCTTGAGTTCTATGGGCCACACTGGAAACGTCTATCTTTCTGCTTATGGGTTTTACTTCTACCCACATCTGCTCACAGCCTTCCATCTTGCATTCTGTCTTTGGCAGAAAATCTATATTGTCAATCAGTTTCTTAAGCCCTTGACTCACTATCACTGTGTATCAAGTGCAGACCGAACACCATAATTTGACCAACAAATCCCATTCTATTCCAGGTCTCCCTCTCCTGTGTAGCCTATTCTTGACCCCTTCACAAAGAAATGAATGAATTTCCCCTGTTTCTATGTCTAGTGTGTACACTCTCTACATTCAAGTGATGATGTGCAATTTCAGTCTTTGGGGCTATCACCAGCCCAAACTGCTTGCAAACCTAAGAGGTGATTTTGAAGACTTTTATGTGACTAAAACCCAAACAGTGGTGAGTTATCAGCCTTGACTCTAAGGCCCATATATTTAAATCCTGAGAGGAACTTTAAAACTCTTGTGTGTAGCCCACATTCACATCTAATTCAGCAGAATCTCTGTACATGAGGCTCAGCCTCACATACAGTTTACAGCTCCCTTCTGCTTCCAGTTTTATAAAGCAGTGGCTTCAAGGGCTCTCTCCTACAACCTCTTGACAACCTGTTTCTAATTCTGCAACTCCTAGCCTAAAAGAAATGCTCTTAGCCTAGACGTCATGTTCTCAGGCATCTCCCTAGAAACAGGTGTTTCTCCTGTAAGTTCATAAATGGCCTTAAGCAAGGATGACTCTATGGCACAACTCCCTGTGTGTTCCTGCCTATCCCAATCTTACACTGAGTCTTTGCAGGAGAGAATAATACATGATGCCCTCAGAGACTAGGGCAGGACCTGTTCCACAGGAAATGTGTAGCCATGATTAATGTTACCTCGTGTCCAGCACCATACTTGAAGTGTCAAAGGGTTTTTGTCTTCTTGCTGTTCCCAATGCTGTCCTAAAATCCCTCATCCTTGCTTTCTTTCTAAAGGCAAATACAGCATCAGTTTTCCAAACTGTTATCCTGCCCAGAGACAGGAATATGATTAGCCAGAAAAATGGGGTAGGTGCTATACCTCTCACTGGTCTGTAGAAAAGTCCTTAAGCAGAAGTAAGGCTGTTATCAGCCTATTCTGTCTCCAAATTAGGAAGTCAGATTTGTCTGGAATGTCTGAATGCGATCTGTGAAGACTTAAGTCTCTCTCTAATGATGTTGTACACTCTGACACTGTGCTGGATTTATAAATAACAAAGTACTTCTTTCTTAGACTACACTCCTATGATTAATCCTGGATTTTCCAGTAGCTGTGTGAATTTAGACAAACCATTTACCTTCTTTGAACCTGGGTCTTTCAGCCCACTGACTGTGGACAGTGGGTTTATATACTTCAGAGGGTTTTGAGAATTAAGTGTGATGGTAAATACCCATCATTTAATACCACATAGCATAGTACTTTGCACTATGATGACTTAATAGCAAATATTTTCTGTTATTGGGTTATCAGCCAAGAGTACAGACCTCAGGAAAGAATGGGTTCTTGTGGGAAGTGGGTCAATATGAGAGAGAAATTCATCAAGGAGCCATCTTGAAAACCAAGATTCCATTTCTTGGCCGTAGGTGTTTAGATCAGAAAGTCAATGGAAGGTGGCATAAGTTTCGTTACTTTTCCTCACTAGCATTTGGCTCTGTGTAATAGTTGTTGCCCCAATCCATGAATACCTAACCATGTTTTTTATTTCTTGTACACTTCCCTGTTTTTTCCTTCCTTCCCTCCTTATATATGAACAGGCATGGCATAAAATTCTAAAAATGTCTTACCCAACTTACAAATAAATAGACATAAGGAGTTTCTGGTTTCTTCAACTTCTTATTAATGAATTGCTAGCTTGCTACAATCACCATCACTGGGTTTTTTAATGATTCATATTCATGAAACTCTTCTTTAAGTCATTGGAAACAGATGCCTAATAAGAAAAAATTATTATGAAATGAACAAAGCTCTGGAGTGTAATGGGGATATTAAAGTCTGTTTACTGTGGTTTTTAAAAATCACTTTGGTTCCATAGAAAATCATGTTATATCTCTGCAGATAGTCTGACTTCAGCCATAGAATTTGAGATATTTGCTGAAGTTATTGGGAGGAAACATTGGGTAGAATGTGCTTTTTGGGGAGGGAAGATCAAGAGGGATTGTGTGTGTGTGTGTGTGTGTGTGTGTGTGTGTGTGTGTGTGTGTGTGTGTGTGCACATTTGTGTGGGATGCATGCACTTGCATATGCACAAATACCTAGGCTAGTGCTAAGTGCCTGAGCTCTATCACTTCTCACTCTTAGTTTTGGAGACATAGTCTGTCACTGACCCTGGAACCCACTGGTTTGGTGAGACTAGCAATCAGGCAAGACCCAGGAATCCTCTTTTGTCGAGCACTGAGGTCACACACCCCTACTTTTTACATGGGTTCTGGGAGTCAGTCCTTATGCTTGTGTGGTGAAAACTTTACCTTTACGAATACTGCGTTATTTCCCCTTTCCCTAAAATCTGTTACCCCCCCCCACTTAAAGTGTCTTTATTCTGTTTTTTTTTTAATGTTTTTTTTTTTCATTTTGTTTTCCTTTCTCTAAACAAATTTCCTGCGAATATTAAAATAAGACTAGGTGTAGGACAAGCCCATAGGGTTGAGGAAATTGGTTCAAATCAGTTGCCAAGTATACATATAATCTACTTTCTTATGAACCAACCTGGAGTCTGCCTGAGGGCCCAGCAACAGCCCAATGTCCAAAGCTCAGGAAAGCTTAGTAACAGGCGCTGTTAAAGGTACTAATTGTGCCCAGACAATAAGAAGCAACCCCACAACATCATCTGATCAAGATGCAGCCTGGGTCTTGGGAGGAGGGCATATAAGGCTCTCTTGATTGTTGAATAAATGAGTTAGCCCTTTGCTTTTCACCTGACTCTCGGGGCCTGAAACATTAGCACGGCATCTTTTCACCCCCTCCCTTGATGGAGGCATTAGGACCCTGGACAACAGCAGTTCTGTAACCATATCAACTCAGCAACATACCAATCAGAGGAGCCTGCTGTCAGTGATAATGATATCTCATCCCAGGTGCTAGGTGTAAGTTCAGAGGAAGCAGGCACAGATGCTCAATAACTGCTTGACCCAAGACTGTAATTGGCTTCTGGTTAGAGAACCAGCTGCAAAGGGTAATGTGTACCATGGTGCCCAGCAACAGCTCTTCATCAGAAACAGTTCATTCCTGGCATGTGAGATGTTGCAGTCCTGGTTGCCGTGATGGTATGTGATGGGAATGGACACATTGATATGACTCCAGGACACACTCAAATGTTTCCTGATCATTGGGGAGGAACTTAAGCCTCTCATCCTCTGGGAGCTTTGGTTTCGAGACAAGTTTTGGTCTTCTATCTGTGTTTAGGAATAATGAGTGGTAATAGCAAGATCTCAATTGTGAT
Organism: Phyllotis vaccarum; assembly: GCA_033318265.1. Classification (NCBI taxonomy): domain Eukaryota; kingdom Metazoa; phylum Chordata; class Mammalia; order Rodentia; family Cricetidae; genus Phyllotis; species Phyllotis vaccarum. Next base: position 43,397,769 of record JARWLC010000012.1, on the reverse strand, counting down.
ATGTTGAATTTATTCAGATCTTTGGGCTACCATGGTCTACTCAGTCAATATACATCTATACTTCTACTGCCTCCTTTTAATGTACTGATTGTGCCTTCTTAATAATCAGCATGGCTATTTAGAGCATATCACAGATCTCTGTTTTCCAGCATGCCTTACACTAACGCTAACTGATTTGACCATATGTATTCTCTTTTACTGTGTCTCTGAGACTACATCATCAATAGCATAAACCTAGTCCAAGTAGTTCAACATGATGACTGATTGATCTAGTCACATGTCCTTTCTATTGCAAGGATCCATCATTGGACGCCCTCTAGACAAGGAATATAGACAAAAAATGTAGTCCTTGCCATAGTCGATATTCAAGACAGTGCTCATCAGTATAATTAAAAGTTCAGCCACTGCCTCTTGACGCCTCTCACCGTGTCCAGCTTACATATAACTAACTGGAGTTTGGATGCCAATGCTTGATTTTCACATGGTGCCTGGGTGAAATAAATGAGCTGCCTGTGTGTACACTGATTCTCAAGCATGGACTGTTAAACACATAGGTGGATTTTGTTGATGAGACAATAGGGTGAGAGGAAAGAACAGAGTCTGAGCAAGTGAAAACATCTTTTCCTGTATTGTAGACCTAATCATTTTCCTTCAAATTTCAGATGTTGAGACCATTAATAGACCAAGAACTTATTTGAAGAGAGGGTCTTCAGAGAAGTAACTAAGTTAAATGAAGTCATGTGAGTGTCAGTTAGTGTAACATCTCATGAGGAGAGATTCCAGGAATGTCTTGCACAAAGAAGGGCCAATTGGGGACACAGAGAGAAGATGATACTCTTAAGCTAATGTGGCAAGCCTTAGAAGAAGCCATATCTTCCAACTCACAGTCTGTGGGAAAACAGATTTCTGTTACTTAAATAACCCAGACTCTGGCATTTTATTACGATAACCCTGATAAATTAGGTCATTTCGAGAAAAAAAAAAATTACATGACAAATTGCAGAAAGAGATGGCTGTGTTACTCTCTATATTTTATTGCTTGGGCTTTTTAAAATTTGTTTTCTATAAAGTTGATGGGGGGTTTTTTATACACAAATTGCATCACTATTGTCTTTAAATTTACCTTTAGAGAAGTTTCAGTTTGTATGGACTTCCGCTTTCACATGGACTCCTTCAGATAGTGTTTCTTTCTTATCCATCAAGACATGAGATGGGGTGGAGAATGAGCCCCACAGAAACATCTCTGGTTTTCATATCTATCCTTATCAGTGCCTGAAAATCTCACCTGTTTTTCTTCATAACTCTATATTCCCTTAGAGAAAAACCCAAAATTACAAAACTTTTTCAAAAAGGTTTATTACTCCTTTCTATTTTTTTCTGTACACAGTCCTTGGTCAAGGCTCCATCTCCCCTTGAGGGATCATGCATGATTCCATGTGAAAACTAGAAATTATTTTATGCATCAAGGTTCTGTGGGACTCTGCTCTTGTACACTGTCAATATTTGTCTCTTCTCTTGGTTTAATAAAACACTGATTGGTCAAATAGCTAGACAGGAAGTAGAGGCAGAGCGAACAGACTAGGAGAATTGCGGGAAGCAGAAGAGCAGAGGAGCTTATGGCAGTGAGAGGCAGAGGAAGCGGGATAAGATGCTGCACTGAGCAGAAAGGTACCAAGTCATGTGGCTAAACAGAAATAGAAATATGGGTTAAAGTATAAGAGTTAGCAAGGAATAAGCCTGAGCAACAGGCCAATCAGCATGTAATTAATATAGGACTTTGATTATTTGGGATGGCTGGTCTGGATCTTGGGGCTAGGCCTGGCTCAACTATACATGCTCAGTCCCCTGTGCTGTGGGAGATAACTGCTGGAGAAACCTCCAAGTGTAAGTTAAGACTTAAAATTATGCTTAGAGAATAGCATCATCTGTGGTACTCAGTTAAAACCATCTGTCAAGGCACCAGACCTTCCCACAAAGGAATAAGATCCTCCAATAAGCCTTTGCAGAAGGGAACAGCCTCGGGGACCTTTCTACTTCAGTCTGCCATCTGGCACACTTCTCCTTTTGGCTTAGATAGCTTCAAGTTTCTAGAAACTGTTCAGAACTGTCATATCAACTCCCAGGGTCTCCTTCCAAGTCCAAAAACATCAGCATCATGCATTCCTCATCTTATACTTCAATTGTGTTTGTGTTTCATTTCACTGATGGGGAAAACTGGCAGTGTGGGGAAAAAGGACCATGAACTCTTTAAAAACGGTTTCTCTTTTTTCTACACTTTTCCTTGGTCCATTATTATTATTATTTTAGCTTACATGGGCATGTGTCAGCTACAACTACAGTAGTGAAAACCTTAGTTTGGCCTTTTTTATTCTAACTCAGCAGAGGCTTTGACTCTTCTAAGATACCGTTTACACCCTGTAAAACAGAGTTACGAGCACTTTGAAATTCTGAGGACTGAATGTGGCAGGTAAGACTCTCGCTCCTATATAAGGACCCAGCATATGATCATAGTCACAGATGTTAACTACGACCCAAGTTTCAATTAGACTTCAGAATGACTTCTTTATACATGGTTCCTTTGTGAACTGTGGCAACAGAACTCATTATACATTCAGAATTATGAGTTCTATTTTTATTTGCTACCTTACTTACCAGAAACTCATAAATTTATTCTCTACATCTTACTTACATACATTATTATGTATGCTCACCGTGAAGAATTCTCTTTCTCAATGAACTTTGATAAATTCATTACAACACACAATGAAACCTCACCTTTGACCCAGAAAGTCTGATTGCCATGAATGTGTCTGCCTGATTCTTTTTAGCTCCCAGGTTATGTGAGGTAAGCAGCTTACCATATTAGCTACTAATAGATTATGTTTTGCCATCTCAGACAAATGTGTCATTTGTAGGGTACATTTTTAAATATGGCTAGAGTTCTTCTGATTTCATGACTTGTAAATGACACCTTCAGGTTTCCCTGACTTAGCTTCTTTGTCTAAAGTTCTGAACAATATTGACATGATCCCAGGAATCTCTAAGAGGATAGTGAAGCTTATTTCATCAAAAGTCTTATATTTATTGCAACTATCTCCCCATTTCTCTCCTGCCTTGAGTTCTAGAGTTATAACTTCATTTTTGCTGTTAATGTGATATTGTATGAGGTTTTTGCCTCCATGTATATGCACCACATGCATACACTGCCTGAAGTGGGCATCTCATCTGTTGAAATTGGAGTTACAAATGTTATCATCTGCTACATGGGTGCTGGGAGTCAACCAGAGCCCTCTGGAAGAGCAGCTAGTACTCTTAACTGCTGAGTCATTTTTCTTCAGACCTAGGTTACATCTTTTTTTTCCTTTTAATTATGTAATCCACTAGTGTCAACTGTGCACTGGTAATAGACATCTCTGTGGCAATAGAAACAACATATGGGTATTTGCAGGGACATAGATGTATTTGTAATATATTTTCATATATAAGTGTATACTGTCCTATGAGGATTCCATTAGTTCATATCTTTGAAAATGCAGCGAGTGAAACTAAATTTCATCATGTGACTGATGACTTGTTATTGGACAACACTGCACGAATACATTTGAAAACCAGAAGACAAGTACATACTGTTAAAAGAACTTCATGGGTATCCTATGATATGGATTTCTTCAGGCAGACACTGCAACTTTGTCCTTTGGATGTGAGAACTAAAGGTATAAATATAAACTGGATGTTTTTTTCTTCTTTAGTTTTCTCTCTTTTTGGTTCCCTGTTAGGCTAGTCAATAGCCATTAATCACTGTATTTTGCTAGGGACTTAGATGCATTCATTAACTAAAATACTACCAGCAGTGCACAGTAAAAGTTAGAGATGGAGCTCAGAAGAATGAACTTGCTGTCACTGCCGGGTTCCTTAGTCCCCAGCTTGAGATTTAAACCACACTGAGCCATCAAGAGTCCATCTTCCCATTTTCTCTGTCTTCTAGATTATTTGCCATTGCATCTCCAAAGGTTTATTTGCTACTCAATTTTATTTCCAAGCCTTTTCCTGTCCCCATGCTGTTCTTGTCCACACTTGATCTCTTTCATATTTTTGCCCTCAGAGACCACCTACCTTCTCTTAGTTTTCCTGCCCTTCACTGTATCCAGCTGGCATTGTATGTGTTGGAACTCTTCCAGATCAGCTTGTCCATCCTTACCATGTTTGCTGTGTGACCACAGATGGCACAGCTGAGTTTTCAAGGGTACAGGTCCCTTTACTGTTATATGGTGTGCATAAATGCAGAACTCCGGCTCTATAGCAGCTTTCTGAAATTCACTACTGCCCATTTGAGAAAGCAGTAGCCTCTCTCAGAGAAAGTTCCACCGTTAGCTGTCAATTTGGAAGAGGCTTATGAAATCCAGTTGATTTATCTGCTTAGTTCATGCTCATAACTCCAAGAGGTATATTCTCTGCCATTTTGCTTTTGGATAAATAGAAACCCAGAATGACTACTCAGTATTTGAGGAACTAGAAATCAGTGGGATTTCAGAAACAGAATCTACATTGACCTCCAGCTTGAGGGTAAAGTATGGTTCCTGCAGGTATAAAAGATTCTCGTCCCACCCATTTTCTCAACAAATTTAAAGAATTGTATTTTCAAGTAGTTCTTATACATGAAAATAGGCAGAACTGTGAATTCTATTTCAGGTCACACATTCACATGGATTATCACATTAGCATGGCATTAGACCTTTTTCCAGGCCAAAAAGAAAAAAAGAAAAAATCCCTTTCTTTTAACTCAGAATTTACTGAGAACAATGAGTTATGGGAAAATACACCCACTATTCTAGATTATTGTTAACACGCTTTGAGAACAGCACCAGACAGCATCTCCACATACATGTTATTAGGGTTCTAATAGCTAATAGCATGAACAATAAAAAAAAGCACTGTCATATGTGTTCTGAAATTGAGAATAGAAAAAAATTAATTCAAGCTAGTTTACTTATCATAAGCAATTGTTGTGAGTCTCGGAGGCTGGCTTTTCCAGTACAGCCAGCTCTCTTCCTGAAGCACTTTTGAGTGTAGGAAGTCAACAGCATTATCTCCAAGGTTTCTTCATTGTTTGAATAAACCAAACTTCCATTTTACTAGACACTTTAAATGGAACTCCCTTTAAGTTTTATTGGATTTTTTTCCATCTCTAGCATGCAGGATCAACAGCAGCAAAAACAGCACAGGAAACACACATCCATTTGAACAGTAACCAGAGCGCTGTTGTAGGTCTGAGAACATTCCTCAGTGTAACAATGTTTAAAGAAAATGCAAGGGATAGGAAGGGCATTGTCATGTGCAACACTCGTTCTTAGGTCAGTTAGTTTGCAAATAAAATAGAAAGACATCAAGCAGACCAGTGATGGAACCAATATTGAAACTTTTAACAAAAGTGGGCCTAAGATATAAAAAATGCCAACAAGCTATGTGGCTTATTTCTCTGAGCTCTGATAAGACATTTTACTACACAACTATGTTTCTTAGAGCAGTAGAAATTTTTTCCCAAGGTTGCAAGGAGTATGTAGGATTTGGTGGTTTTTGGAAGTTCAAGAAGAATTCATGCTATGGCTGTGTCCTGGATTCTGATACTTGCTTTCAACCTTCAAAGTTCCTTGTCTTGAAGAACTGTCACCCTGATCTCTGCTACCTCGCTATAATCCCGAAGTGCCATGATCATGGCAGTGGCAATCATCAGTTGCCTTTTATTTCCCTGGTGCCCATGTATTTTTACCTGCATACACTGGTGCATATGTAGAGGTCATAGGAAAACCTCTGGTACTGACTCTCACTGTCCACCTTGTTTGAGATGGGACTTTTGTTTGTTCTTTGTAGCTGGCTGGTGAGCTTCTAGAGATTCTGCTCTCTTCATCCCCCATCTTTCCGTGGGAACACTGAGTAGGAACACATGCTACTACGCCCAAATTTAAGTAGGTTCTATGATCCAAGCTTGGGTCATTTTTGCTTGTGTGCGGGAGCTTTCCCAGTGTGCTAATTCCTAGCTCCACCAGTTCTTCTTTTAAGGGTACTATCCAGTGATTTTGGGGGTTTACCATAACCCAATATGGCTTCATTGTCACTAATTACCTCTGTGAAGGCTCCTTTTGAGGTTTCTAGCATGATTTGGATCACGGACACAGCTGCTATTGGGCCAGGACATTCTGGTTAGACTTTGAATATATATATAGCGCACTGGTTGTATTACAAGGATGCACTGAGACCGTACTTGTCATCATTCATACACATGTAGTAGGACTGGGGGAATTCAGGAATCCTTGTCATGGACCTTAATGGGCTCTCAAGCCTCTATTAATTTTCTGAAATTGTATGCCTATTGCTGTGGCAGACATACTGATGCTTTCTTCAAAGAAGAACTTTCAGGAGTTTCCCCCTAATTTCTCCAAAAAGTCTTTGAGCCAAAATACTAAGCACAGCCATATCAAATTGTCTGAGTACTCCACTAAAGTGTTCTAATATCTGAATGAATATTTGATCTGCTTTATGACCACCTAATTATATGATTTATCTGAAAGCTCTAGGTAACATGTTGAAAATCTAGCCCCTAAGATGGTTTTATTTTGAATGTTACTGGCCTATTGATTTTCAGTCTGTCTCATTCTACAGGAATCACAGGTGGCTCAGATTTCACTCAGGTCCTGTTTTATGCAATCGAAAATGCAAATAAAACATTGACTTGGCAAAAACAAGCTAATGTCAATACAAAGCAAAGAAGGAAGCGTGTTTGAGCAGATTTACAGCTAGATATGCAGGGTCTGGTATCAAAGCCTTTGGGAGAGCAGTGGAGGGGAGAGTAGGAAGAGCAGAGGGCATGCTGAAGTCATGCTGTGGGATTTACAGTTTTATGTTAGTCCTGTGACTCTGGTCAAGACTTTCAGTCACCTATAATTCTTCCCCAACAAGTAACAATATATTAGCTGTTGAAATAATTGTGTTTGATGATGAACGCCATCAGATCATCCAGCCTTGGCTGTGTTTTCTAAAAAGCACACACAGCCTCTGTTGGTACTCACGTGTTAACAGCTGCCTCCCCAGGAACCCTGTGTTCACAGTTTAAGCAATAGGCCATCTGGTCTTCTCTGACATTCCTGACCTCTCTATTGCATTTGCTAAGTTTTTATTTCTTCATCTGTTTGGAGCTGCTGAACAAAAGGGGAAGCAGAGGGAAAGGGATCATACTCTATTAAACCCCATCATTTCTTTTCTGTCAGGTGAGAAAGATGTGGTCCAGAGAACTCATCTTAGCTATATAGATATTTTTTCATCTCTCTCTCTCTCTCTCTCTCTCTCTCTCTCTCTCTCTCTCTCTCTCTCTCTCACACACACACACACACACACACACACACACACAAAGAAAGAAAATAATCAAAAGATGATCTTAATTGGAAGTATAGTGTTCTTCAGTGAAGGCTGAATTTAAAATTAAACACAAATGAAAGAAAAGAGGAAAAGTAACTTCTTAATAACTTATAGTTAATGTTTTCTAGTTGTTTTAACCCAGTTTAAAACTATACAAGTAGAATGTGTGAAAAATATAAGAAGAAGAAAAGCATCCTTATATTAGATTTTTCTTCTCTTATCTAGGAATGTTACAGAAGCTCATTTATACTTGACAAAGAGTCAGTAATTTTGCTCATGCACTCTTGAGCTAATGATACTGAATGTTCTTTTTAGGCCATTACAAAAAGCTCATGATAAAAAAAAAATCTTCAGAAGCAAGTGCTCAGATCTTCCCAAGAGCAGACTTTGTTGGGATCATGTTTGATCTGACATGATATGATAATGTGGTTACCTGGTGGAGGTCTATGAATAGAGGGGCCTCATGCCCCATGGACCCTGGATGGTGGATGGGAGACACTTAGATTGCTTCTACTTAGAAAGACTTTATTATAATAATAAAAGAGGAAACAGAGAGGGAGGGAAAGGGAGGGCAGGAAAGAGCAGAAGGAGAGGGGAGGGGGAGGGGGAGAGGGTAGGGGAGAGAGGGGGAGGGGGAGAGGGGAGGGGGAGGGGGGAGAGAGGGGGAGGGGGAGAGGGAGAGAGGGGGAGGGGTTGAGGGAGAGGCGGAGGGGGAGAGAGAATGTTATGCTCCCTGGAGAGAAGAAGCAAGAGGGCAGTAGGAATTCCTCTTAAATGGGGCTTGACACTAGAACTCAGGGCTTCAGAGGCTAGAACAGAATTCTAAAAGACTTCCTGCCCAGCCTTGTTAAACAATAGAGTAAACAGTAATACAGAGGGAGCCCCACAGAATATGCCAAGCTCCTGGTTATTTGATTTTTCAATAGTCAAGGCAAAGGATGAAAAGTCTTGAGCGTATTATACAGGCTGGGAAATGAATCCCTTGAAATCTTCCCCCTCTGCAAAATGTCTTCTATCTTTTAAGTTTAGCATAGAAATAATGGCTAGCGTAGGAGAAGTGTAAGAGAAATGATCAAGCTTCTCATCACCCAGGCGGTGGGAATGACTCTGTAGTGGTCAACATGGCCACAGGGGAAAACTGGCAACCTTTGCAAGGGTCAGCCGACAACAATAGAAAGCTCAATGACACTGTGGATTGAACCATTTTGATTTGTCATCATAGCTTTGTAAACATTATTTTTTTTTGTTTCCTAGAAAGTTGAAACATTGTCAAACATTAATATGTTTTATATTAGGAAAAGCATATGTTAAAAGGAATATGTAGGTGTGTATATACATATATGTATATATGAGGAACCTGGATGAAAGTTTTTAAAGAAGAAATCTTAACCAAATAAATTAAAATGAGTACCTTGAAGACAGGTTGGTATGATTGTTCAGCAGATAAAGGTGCTTGTTCCCAAACTTCATGGCCTGAGTTCAAATCCTGGGTCCCATATTGTCCTTTGACCTCCATAATCATACTGTGGCACTCAAGTGGCAACACACACACACACACACACACACACACACACACACACACACACACACACACAAACACATAGTAAATTTGTTTTTAAAAAAATATGAAGACAATTTAAGATCCACCTTCCAAAAATATTCGTCATAATAAATAAATCTGCTTAGCTCATTCATAATCAAGCACTAACCTCTACTATTTCATTCTTCTGATTTCTTTTTCTAAAAAATTCTGCCAGGAGGCTTACTACAGTGCATTAGAATTAAGGCCAATTTTACATAGCCAACTCTATCCAACTTCACCAATTTAACATCTGACAAACACAAGCTTTAATTATCTTCTCATAACCTTCTTTTTCTAGATATAATGTTCCAATAAGAGATAGACCCAACATGAAAAACACACAATCATATCATCAAGAAGGTTTTCCTCGGCCTGAACATTCAAGTGTCAGTGTTGTCCCCAAGATAAAATATACACATTGTTTCTGAACCACGAGGAAGAGGTTGTAGCCAAGGTAAATGTAGATCAAGTTCATAAGACATATTTTCTACAGTAGGAAGTTTTTTGAAAGGCTCTAGAAAAATTCATTGACAGATTGCTTTGAAGACAAAAAAACCAAAGCCTGTCTTACCTTCACAGAGAATTGGCAACATATTGGTCCCTAATGAATCCGGCTTATTCCTGTGATGTAAAACACAGCAGATTCTGATTAAACATTTATTTGAGTCCCCTAAAGGGCTTTGCTTGGTGCTAAGTGGATTTCTTTTTTTAAGAAAAGTCCCATGTGTGATACAGAGTTACCCAAAATAGCTTTTTAATTTCTGTACATGTCCATGCTGGTCCCTTCTCCTTCTGTGTAATTTTAAACAGTACCCAATCTTTACAGAATAGATTCAGTTTGCTGTTTTAAAATTTTACTGTCCTCAAAATAGACTTGGTCATTAGCTATCAAGCGTTCCCTGAGGAAATGTAGCAATAGGTAAATAATGACTTAAGTCTCAATGCCAAGTCGCACAAGACTGTCATAAAATTTCCTTAATGCAGTCTGTGGGTCATGACCCATTGGGGGTCGCACATCAGATATCCTGCAAAACAGATATTTACATTATGATTCATAGTAGTGCCAAAATTACAGGTGTGAAGTAGCCACAAATAAATTTTATGTTGGGGCTCAACACAACATGAGCAACTGTATTAATGGGTCACAGCATTAGGAAGGGTGACAAGCATTGCTTCAAAATATGAGCTAAGTTATATGTGTGGCTTAGGATCTTCCTAGGATACACCAGACATGGGATGCTTGGTCCCTTCAGCCTCTATGCCGAGAGTCACCCATGCATGTTATTTGCATGCAGGAAAGAATAATTTTGGGCAAATTTACATTTTTTAATCATTATGTCTATTTTACATGTACATTTTATATTAAAAAGTAAAGTTTGAAAGTTAAAGAAATTTTATGTCTCCAAAATTTTTATAAAGATTTCAGACTTTTTGTCTTTGAAATAAATACATCACGAGTCTGGGGATGGGGTGTGACGGATGCTGCCTTCTGGGCAGTCTGGTTTTTGTTACTGCGATGGACTAGCTGACAGAAAGAACTCCAGGGAGAAAAGGCTCATTTTGACTCATGGTTCCAGGGTTTTCAGCTCACGGCTATTTGGCTTTTCTTCTCTCAGACCATCATAACAGGAAGTGTCTGGTAGAATAAAAATTCTCACCTAATGCCTTCCAGGAAGACAATGAAACAGAAAGGGGGTCTCTGTCAAGACTCCACAAAACTGTGCCTCCATGAACCCCCTTCTTCCACACAAGCCCTACATCCGAAGTATGTGTCAGTATGAACTCATAAAAGAATTTGCCCAGTAAGAAATCTAGCTCCCTCACGATTCAACCACATCCTAACAATGTCACTCTAGCCGGGTTCCAAGGCTTCACCCTATGAGCTCAGAGTGGTTCCCATCCAACTCATCACATTATCACATTTTTACTTTTTTCCATATTGGCTATCTCCAATATCCCATATAGGAGCATGGGATGGAGGCAAATCAAAATTTATTTGAGCAAGCAAAAGGAAAAGGGAAACTCATACTAAAAAAATATTAATAATCTTTACTCAAATTCCCACATCTTTTTCTTTTGACAAATTCACATAGTACTAAAAATCTTGGTAGACATCAGAACACAAAATGACATCAAACCCATTAAGATGAAGTTGTTGTGGCTGTGGTAACCTAACAGAGACTTGACAGCTCTGAGTGGCCCTCAGTGAAACTTCTGACATCAATACACTCAATATCAAACTATAGCAAAAATTAGATGTTAATAAAAATAAGTTTCATAACTGTATTCCTCTCATGGCTTTACCTGCTACATAGTGTACAATATTTTGGGGTATACAGAGGCCACTTCACTCTCAGAAAAAAGCAAAGGAAGATTATTGATTTTATTTTAAGCACAGATCAAAACCATTCTGAAAAAAAGTGGCTTTTTCTAGATTCATAAATAATATTTTCTTTTACTTTAATGAAAGTCTAAATATTATCACCAAGTCTACTACATCTTCAAATACTTGAAGATAGTGCATCACCCTTGGCTGTCTTTCCAAATTACATATGATAGCAAGGTCTGACTGAACTGATAGTCACAAAACTTGAACAATGCACCCATATTAAACATGCCCCATATACCCCTTCCCACTAGAACCTCACTGAGTTTTTTCCCCAGATTATAATAGGTCCCTCCTCTGGGAGCCCTGTTTCTCTAAGTATAGGATCCTTCTCCTACCATGTGGTCCTGCTTCCCTACCACAGCTAAATATTTCAAGGGTAGATGCAGGACCCAAATGTGGGGACAGTATCTTCTAGAGTAATTTGAAATGCATCCAGACCAAAAAAAAAAAAATCTATTATCCCTGTAATAGATCATCTTTATGATTTTATCAGTTACATTTCTGCTACTCTGTTAAAATACCATAATCAAAATCAACTTAATGAAGAGTTTATTCCAGGGAGCTTGATTCTCTAATGTTGGGGAAGAGTAGGCAGCTGCGCGATCACATCTCAGTGGCACACAGGAACCCAAGGAAGTAAATTGAAAGTGGAATATGGTTATAAACTCAAAGCCTGCTCCCTGCTCCTCGTGATAGAGTTTCTGGTCCATGTTCTAAAAGTTCCATCACCTCCCCAACAGCACTACCAACTGTGACCAAGTATTCAAAGGCGTGAGCCTACAGGAGACTTTTTCATTTAAGGATCTTCAGCAATAATGTTCTCTGCCACCTAAGTCTGAATATTAACATATCAAAAACTATTATGATTGCTTCATGTATGGCTTTCCAGAGAGCAGGGCTATAGTGTGCCCTACCTTTCACATTTAGCTCCAGTAGACATGAAACTTTCTTACAAAAACAACAAAAAAAAAATCACTCTATGGCACAAGTCTTCAATACTTTTCGTATGTGAGATCAAAATTCAAATCAAAAATATTATTTATGCATATCATGTCCTTATAAACTCATCTCAGACTTTTAAAGACCATATTCTGTTAACTCCCTTCATAACTTCACTGGATCCTCTAAATCACTTATTGACGCTCTTTATTGCTTGGTCACAGTGACCCAGTGAGCTGAGCTATTTGGCCTCATGTATCTGCTCTTCCTTATATAACCACTCTGAAGGGATAGACTGACAAACTAAACAATCCTGTCCTAGTTTCAATATCAGCTCTTAAAGAAATCTTCATTGATGTGGGATGTCCTTCTGTATGTTGTGAATATCACTTGTTAATAAAGAGACTGGGCCTATGGCTCAGGCTTATGGCTAGCTAGCTCTTGCATCTTAATTTAACCTATTTTTATTAATTTGTCATGTCACATGGCCCGTAGCTTACATATTATTTTTTTTAATACTTGCTTCTTGGGTGAATGGATTGATTTTTTCTTGATTCTGCCCTCCTTCCCCTGTATCCATGCTTGGATTTCCTGCTTGCTGCTAAGGTGCCCTGCCATAGGCCAAAACAGTTCCTTTATTATCCGATGATATTCACAGCATAATTCACCTATTTTCAGTTCCTAATGGTGGTTAACCCTCTTTGAAGCACCCCCATGTCACATTCCTGGAGAGATGCTAATGGCTTTCTTTGTGTCCCTTGACTGTGCCTGTCCATCATAGCATCATTAGTCTCTTAATGTAATCTTCTAAGTCATGCCTGCCTTCCTCTGAGACTGATTTTTGGGAAGACAATGGGTTTATCCAAAGTCCAAAGTCAGGGTAGAAGCTTATGCTGATCTTGTCACTTTAAGTAGCTTATTTCTAGTGATGTCAGAATACACTTCCCCCTTCACACTTCTATCATTCAATTCTACTAACAGGTTGGTTTGTTTAAAATTAACAAGAAGAAGAATTAAAAAAAAATTATTGGTCATCAAAGACTTAATTTGTCATCAGACATTCATAAAATAGATGCTTGAATTGAAGCAACTCTTTTGCATAGGGTTTTTTGTTGTTATAAATGTATGAGAATAGCTGTTTCCTTTAGCAATATTTTAAAAAATCAATTAGCTTCAAAGCAGAGTCTATGAGGGAATATGTATTAAATGTCAAAAAGATAAATGTTAAATACAGATAACCATATAATCAGATGTTTCTCTTCTTGAATTAAAAAGCAAAACCAAAACAAAACTTCCTTCCCCTAGGAAAATGGGAACAGAAGGGACTGATGGCCATTGCTGAGAGCCCTGAGTAGTGTAGTCTGTTTGATCCAGCTAGACTTCTTTTTATCCAGCATCTTTGATCTAAAAGCATGGGAAATGAACTCATGTGTGTTTTTTTTTTTTTCACTATTTTTCCTAGCAAATCTCAGTGTATTTTCTATTTGTGCTTGCAAATGTGATTTGAAATTTAATGTATTTGATGATTAAGACTTATTTTAGATTTTTCTCCACAATGCCATTATTTAGCCTCATTAAGAACCACTGCTATGCCACTAAGTTTTATCAAGTTAAAACATGGATTCTTAAGAGAAATTATTTCCACTAAAAATCAAGTTGGGACTTGCCATATCTCTGACTCCACTGAGACAAATAATCTGTAGTTTAAGGTTATGAAGTTTAAAATAAAATCTGGGCCAAATATTCATCATTGTTTAAATAATTTATCTGCTTTTTTGGGGAGCTCTCCCTATGAAAAAGAAAGACTCCTTAAAGCCTTAAGTTTAAAAAAAATGTTATCAATGACATTTATATTTAAATATTTATTGAAAATTATAAGAGGAATTATTGCATTTAAATAAATATATAGCATCCCTTTCTTGCATCCATGACCACCATAAAAGACTGTGCAATAGCTCTTGAGTTTAACGCCAGAGATTTCAGGAATTTGGATAGACTTTGTACTGTTAATTAACCTCATACACTTCCAGGAATCTAATCAAGTTGACCTTTGGGATACACATAAGCCCATCTTTCCACAGACAGCACAGATCAAGGCTGAACAAGCAGCTCATTAGCAGAAAATGGCCTCGACTACCTATACACCACAGAAACTCCTTGACAGTGATAAGCCATTAATATCCAGTAAATATGTCATTAATAGTGAATTCAAATGACAGATTCCTCTTGAAAGCAGTATAAGCTCTTTGGCAGTGCTTAGGAATATTAATGTGCTCCTCTACATGCTCTCTATATTTTATAATTAAACCAGGATGCTAATGAACCCCTTATGCTCTTGGACTTACATGAAATATACTGCATTATTTGTTGCTGTATAGCAAATCATTTCAGAATGTAGTGGATTAAAACGTTAAGCATTAATAATCTTGTTGTTTCCATGGGCTAAGGGTTGGTAACAGCTTAATTGATGTTTTAGAACTGGAGCTATTGTGGACTTATAGCAAATATGCCGACTATAATATCATCTAACTAAAGGCTTAACTTGGGTCACAGTCAGTTCCAAGATTGTTCACTGACATGACTGTTTGCTGGACACCTCAGTTTCAGGCCACATCGACCTTTCCATGAAGCAAAGGGCATAGTATACCTTCCAAATGTTTTGATAGCTTCTCTCTTCCAAAGTCAAATTTCCGAAAGTGAGACCAAGGATAAAATAAAAACACTTTTAAAAGATGCAGTTTTAGAAGTAACTACAGTCATGTCTGTCATGCGCTTGCTATCCACAGAAACAAGTTGTTATATACAATCCACAATCCAAAAGAACTGAAATGGAACCAATACTATAAATGGAAGGATATCCAAAAATCATAGATTAAATTCAATTTTAACATCACCAAATATGCAAATTCACCATAAAAAGTAACAATTGTATGTAGGGCCTATTAAGAGATATGTTAAAAACAGAAAGGTAAATGCATGTATTGCATTGTATGTGAGCTATAGCTCTATGAAAGCACTGTATAAATAACATAAATGATGATGTCAATTGAGAAGACAAAGAGGTAAGTCCTTTGGGGTCAGCATTTTGTCTGAAAAAGCTTATCAAAACTTCACAACAAACTTAGGAAACGAGTGACATTGTTTTGGAGCTGGTTTATGAACAATGGTCACTAATGCCTCTACATAGTTCTATTCAGCAAGCTTGAAACCAGTTGTGGTAAGAACATTTATGTGGTGAAAACAGATAAACATTAGTATAGTTCGTTGGCTCTGGAAATTGGAAACCTCATGTTGACAAATTAAACTGGATTTGTTTAAATATGGATGCTGATCTTGAAAGGGGAATGTTATATATCGTCCAAACCATTTTACTTGTCTCTAGCATAATGCCATAGACTAACTTTAGCTAGGAAACTGCTTATGGTTTATGAGCTTAAGGATCAAGAAAAGATTTGAGATAATTTTTAAATAATAAAAACAAAACAGTTAAAAAATAGAAAAAAATGAGAATAAATAATTTAAAATTGTGGAAGCTTGCATTTTGATAGAGAAGAAATTGCTCAGCACTAAAACATCAGATAGCTTTACATTATCTAAACACGACGTGAGAATATTCTTTAAAAATGGCGAATGTCTCATTTCTCTAATTTGATATTTATTTCTTAAATACAATATTTATTACCTCTACTCTCAATTAAACAGCCTTGAGAAACAATTTCTAATTTATGCAACTTTGCTCTATTTTTATATTTAAACATTCAGATCATAATACACATGCAAAGAGAGAAAGAGAGAGAGAGAACAAATTAACTCAGTGTAGACAACCAATAAACACAAATGTGTACATCTTCCAAAATGGATGCATATGAATTCTTGTAGAGGTTAGAGAAATGATTATGAAATAGATTTTCCTGGAGCAACCACTTTCAACAACAACCCTAACATTCCCCCAAATGATCACATTGACAGATAATAAGAAGACATTATGCCAGCGACTCTAGACATGTGCATTAAGACACATGCATCTGAAATGTTACCACTATGTTAAGGATGAAAACGTGACAGCTAGGTTACCATGGAGACAGAAGCAAAGACACCAGCTACTAACTCTGAATACCAATTAACAGCTAGCACTTCTTTATGTTACCAAAACTGGTTTCCAGGGCAACTCAAAGGATTGGCTCAGGTTGTCAAATTAATTACACACCAAATCCAAAAATGTCACATTCCTCAGAACTTTATGGAACTTAAAGAAATTATTTATGAAACTCACACAACCATCAGGGTTCTATTTATAATTTGTGGTTTCTCCTTTGTTATCCCCTCTTTTTTTCTTTTAAATTTTGTCTTAGGCAGGAAACAAGATGTATTTCTTAATATTTTCATTTGTGTTCTAACTTAAATAAAATCATAATTCAAGTTCTTCATGCATGTATAGATGTATACAAGTTATTAACCTATTTTCTATCTATCCATCCATCCATCCATCCATCCATCCATCCATCCATCCATCTATCTATCTATCTATCTATCTATCTATCTATCTATCTATCTATCTATCTATCTTAAACACACACACACACACATACAGAGAGAGAGAGAGAGAGAGAGAGAGAGAGAGAGAGAGAGAGAGAGAGAGGTAGGTTCCTGGGTAGTTATTTTATACCAAGCAACTACACTACCTAGTGATGTCTCACATGCTTTGCATCTTATTAAGGTCTCAGCTTCTGATCACATAAGTATAAACCACGTCTTTCTAAGACTCAGGTGTTAAACCGACAGTTTGCTATGGGCATGAGTCACTCTGAAGTCTTAACTGGCACTTTTAGAGTCAGCAATGTAGGTTCAGCAAAGCCCAAATCGTAAGACTGAACCTGCGTCCTCTAAACACAGATCCTGCAACTGCTTCCAATTTTGGTTCACTGTTTTCATTTCATTGAGGGTTTCTGCTAAACATTTGAGCACTTCTCGCCAGCTCTCTACAATTGCTCTGCTCTATAATGGAACTTGTTTGCCAATGATGTATCATTGAATTAATAAAATCTAAATCAGCTTAGAATTATAGTGAAGGAAGATATTCCCTCAAGGAGACTAAGCACATTCCCAAACATAAAATGAGCATTCATTCATGAGGCAGGAATCTGTTGTGTTCTTATTGCATACCTGGTACTAGCGTTGTTCCAAGGAGTAGTACTGACACATATCTCTCGGCTTTGTGGAGATAAGTTAAACATTGAAACTATATTGATTACGGTAAGTGCTGAGAGAGGAACTGAATAGAAAATAGACATGAAGGGGATCAACTGGGATGATCAGACATTTTTAGTGTAGAAATGCCCATTGTGAAGGTTACTATGAACTAAAGATATGGTAAAGGGAAGAGCAAAGTATGCAAGCATACGAAAAAGATCACCTAGCTAGCGAGTTCCCAGAGGCCAAAGCCATTCTTAACAGCAGGGTCTGGTGTCTGAGGAAAAGATGAGCCCAATGATAAGCAGCTGCGACAGACGCTCAATGCCAGATCTGGCTTTGTGTGGGTTGTAGCACATTTTGTGGCTCCTACTGTTAGAGTGGAAAATCACAGGCATCATTTATATTTTGTTCAGATTCTTTCAGCTACTGATTAAAAGTCAGGAGAGTGTTGTAATTGCCCACGGCCGACAGGTTGGTTGGGTGTAGCAAGGGGGCCATGGTGGTATTAGATGTGATCAAAGCCTAAAGAAGAATGTTGGGGAAGTAGCTGCTAGACAAAGCTCTCACTTAAAGCTGAATTAATAAATTAGTCACCTTTTGATTCATGTAATCAAACCATGTTTTTTTTTTTCTTTTGTGGTAGTGATTTACAACATTTTGATTTGTTATAAATCATTTCCTGCTCTTATGCCTTTCTTTTAACAAGACAATTATTTCCCCATAATGCTATAAAAATTAAATGGGTAACATGAAAGCTATATAAATATTTGATTGAAAGTTATAAATCAAAATCACCCTTCTAATGGAGAATTGTCTTTCCTGTAATGCTTATTGCTGAAATTTATAAAGGGGTAATATTTGAATTAGGATTATGGAAAGTTTATAAATACAGTGTGTTGCTTTTGGCCACCCTTTAATAAAATGTGATATTGTTTATGCCATTGTCCCTTCAATAAATCTCAGAATATGCATATAATTGTAAGGTTATCACAAAGGAATTTGTTCAAAGAATTGCTTTGAGTATACTGCATCTCCTCGTGAGAAAGAATAAGAGTACTTTCTGCTCTCCTTCCTAAGTGAAAATTAAAGCATTTTCTAATGCAATAGCCTTGGGGTTTCAACAAAGAGCCCTTGGTTATTTCCTGAAACTTAAATAAATCCTTCTTGAGTCTGAGACCATATCACATTCCACCTGCACTCTGATTTTAAAATGGCAAAAAGAAGTTAAGACAATTCTGGCTAATAACTAAAGCTAAGATGAAGCATTTCTGTCTTAGCTCTTAAGAATAAATGAGCAACATGACATAATTGCAGCAATTAATTGAAACATTGAATTTATTTCTGCCGGATTTGGCTCTGAATTTAAGTTTATAAACAATATATGATGCTTGTAAGTATCCTATGATCTTCTCAGCATCACTCATATTTTAGACCTAGAGAATTGGACACAGACTCAGGTGAATAATTGCAGACGAGCTGCTGTGGCCTGGATTCAGAGTCTACCCTCTTCTACTCGCTCTCCACTGGCCATCCGTGTATAAACCAGAGCAATGTTTTGAAATACTATTCCACATTTTCCCCTGACTTCTTCCTTCCACTTCCAGATGTTCTCTCACCCTTGCAGCTAAAGCTAGAAAAGACTTTTGCATTTCAAAAGCTCAAGCCTTCATTGACACTTACAAGCATTGCTAAGAGGTTAAGATAAAAAAAAAAATTGGAAAATGGACTTGCAGGGGAGGGTAAGAATGGCTTGCTTCAAAGAAATGATAATGATAATATTACTAGTCTCCACAGTCAAAAGATGCTTCTTCTCTGTATCCTTTGGATAACCCAAGAAGATGCCAATGTGAGATTGGCTCTCTCTTATCTCTACCAATAGGGAAGACTTCAATATAGACTGTCTCTTGCACAAAGTTGACGAGAAGAGAGTGTGACTTAAAAAAAAAAAGTTGAATTAAAGAGAACGTGGTCTTAAAGTCCTGCTAGTCTGGTATGATTATGGCTCACACACATACACACACACAGAGAGAGAGAGAGAGAGAGAGGGAGAGGGAGAGGGAGAGGGAGAGGGAGAGGGAGAGGGAGAGGGAGAGAGAGAGAGAGAGAGAGAGAGAGAGAGAGAGAGAGAGAGAGAGAGAGAGAGAGCAACTTAAGTTCTCAAACTAAAGGAATTATGTTTCTTACAAACCTGAGCTGAGGCCTCAGACACATCCCATGAATTATACACTGTTAAGAAGGACAGTCACCACTTCTGAAATTACGCTCCCCATCTGCAGATAGCATGTCAGCACTCTTTGCAATGCCTGAATTCATCACTGTCATAATCATAACTTATAATAATCACATAATACAGGAATTTCTGTTGCTAAGTGAGGATCATGTTGACATAGAAAACCTGGGTTAATGGACAGAATTCTAGCCCCATGCACTGTTGTGACACTGACCAAAAAGGAAATAAGACACAGTGTGATAGACAAGTCTCTAAAATCCTTCAGGACCACAAATGAGCATGTTAGAGGTCTCAGCCACAAAAGCACTGGAAGTTATAAATAGAGAGTTGAGTAAAAATGTATTCTTCTACACTGTTCTTAGACTTTCTCCTTCCTACTCTTTAATCTTCCCTCACTTTCTCTTCCTACAATTCAAGCTGGAAATGGTTTTGGTGGGAAGGTGTCAGTGATGTAATGCTTGTATACATTGTTTAAAACATAAACCAGTAGTATTACTTAGGCCAGTAGGATTCCTTATCAAAAGAATAAACACACCGATATTCTCTCTCTTTCAATCTCTCTCTCTCTCTCTCTCTCTCTCTCTCTCTCTCTCTCTCTCTCTGTGTGTGTGTGTGTGTGTGTGTGTGTGTGTGTGTGTGTGTGTGTGTGTGCATGGCAGCTGAGGAGGCCTGGAGAGAGCATCACATTCCCTAAAACTGGAATTTCGGATGCTTGCGAGCTGTCATGTGTGTGCTGCTGGGAGCCGAACTCAGATCGGTTGCAAGGACTGAGCCAGCTCTCCAGTCCTCTCTTCTAGCTCTGACAGTCACCACCAAGCTATAAGTAATCATCCAAAAAGGAGCTTCTGAACGCCTCAGTACCTTTTTTTTTTTTTTTTTTTTTTTTTGGATGTGGCATGTTGAAATGGGGAGCTGGAGTTAACAGTGTATTGACAGGGTAATTCTTTTGCAGTCACTGTTACCTTCTTAACTGTGAAGACTGCATTAAGTATTAAGCATTTATTAGTGGCTCAAATACAACTCGGTGTTTACCTGTGAGTTCGCCGTAATTCATATCAATAATAATTGTGTAGCAGCACCATTCAACAAGAACCATGCTTACCAGAGTGGACTTAGGATATGGCTTCATTATAATGCAGGAATATGCATTTTGACTGCTGGGTGAGCAAAGTAGCCAAGTGTAAAGATTCTCTGTGAAGACACTCAGGGTCCTAGCTGCAACTGCATCACTTAGTAGAATGTGAGACCTGGCCAGTTAGTAAATGCTCTGTGCTTCAGTGCCTCTGTCAAGTATACTATGCAAAGCATATCCACCTATTACAATAGTCTTCGGCCTTCCCAGTGCTGTGCCTCTTAACACAGTTCCTCGTGTTGTGGTGACTCCCAACTATAAAATTATCTCCATTGCTACTTTGTAACTATAATTTCGATACTTTATAAATCGTAATGTATATATCTGTGTTTCCTGGTGGTCTTAGGTGACCCTGCAAAAGGACTGTTTAACTCCCAAAGGAGTTGCTACCCATGGGTTGAATATTACTGATCTATTAGGTTTGCCTAAGAATTGAATAGGTAAATATGTGATATGTGCTTTGAAGACAGACTAATACATAACAGGTGTGGCATGACTACTATGTGAATTGTCCATGAAACAAACAGACAAAATAGTCTAGACTCGCCATTTTAAAAACTGTGCTAAAAGTAATCACTTGTAATACTTGAATATCTATTTGCAGGATATTTATACATACATGCGCCAGTCCTTACTATTTTCTAGACAGTTAAATATTTTAAGTCATGTAATATGGAAACAATGTACCTGATAAAAATTTCTTTTTAAAAGACAGAGGGAGAAAAAAGATATTCCTGTATTGATTTTTGTTTATTTTAAAAGTATACTTGCTTTAGCACTTACTATAATTGCTCCTGTGTGTCAAGGTCCCAAATATTAACACAAAATATAAAGTAATTTTAATGGAGCTCTGGAATGATATTAAATTAGTTAGGTTGACATTCTTAGTATTCAGGACTAAAGCTAGCAGTTTCCTTAACTGGTAGGAAGATATTTTAAACACAGATTAACTAAAGACCAGATTGGATCAAAGCTAATATAGAGTCAGATCAAGCTAATTTAAACAGTCCCACGTATCTCACACTCAAAAGTTATGCCTATAAACCTTTCTTCCCCTCACATAGGAATGCCCAAGCCTTTCCTCATATCAGTGTAATTAGTAACTTATATCACCCTGGCTTTGAAATAAACACTAGTTACAGAATATTTTTGTGCTTGCAAATGCTCACCTCCCAGAGCAGTACTTTGAAATGTGCTAACCTGAGTTTCTGTGAAGAGTGAGCACTGTGCTGTGGGTTAGCTCCTGAGATCTGCTGGGGTAAATATTTGCCCCTACCCTAGTGGGTGTTTTCCTTGCACACAAACCACTTTGCAAATATAGCTCATAATTGTCAATATGCCTCACGGTGAAATGAGTTTCTGTGGGGGAAAACAGGACTGTTTGCTTATTCCCACAGATCCGGCAATTCTGTGCCCTCGGCTTGTTGGCACACAGTGACAGCTGGTCATTCCAGCATGGACAAAAACATTTCCCTCTGGCATGTTCTCTTTGCTGGCCCATGTTGGATTGAGTCCAAGTTCATTTATAGCAATTTCAAGGGCAAAATTTAAGATGATTCAAGGGCTCTCACAGAATTTGCTTTTTCCAAGGTGGCATGGCATGCTACCTGATCTTGGTTGGCTGCGTCTCTACAAGCTGAGCAAACGTTCATAATTAGGAAATGCACACCCTTGCCATCCAGGAGCCTTAGCAAAACAATTCGAAAACAATGTACACTTTCTCCATTTCCTTCAGTATGAACTTCCTGGGAGCACTCAGGTTTCTTGATAGCAGAAGGAGGTTAAGTAAATGTTGAAAACAAGCCATTAGACCCGTGAGGCTGGATTGCTAACTGCTTCCACGTCCCAGCGCTGCCTCTTTTTTCAATTTTGCCCTTTTTAATCCGAAAATATTAAAGCAGTTGGTAAACATTAACTACAGAGCCTTCTGAGGATCCTCTAGGGTGGTAATGACTTAGTGCAGAAGTGAGAAAGTGTGTCTCTACTTTTTCCCCCTGTAGATCATGGAGGAATCAGCTATGTCCTGTTCTGAGGACTTTTCACCAATTGGAGACCCAGCCCAGACCCCTGTCAGGGGTTATCAGTCCCAAATCTCTGTTATGTGAAGGGAGCTCTATAAGGCCTCTCCTCTTTTCATCCTATAGACATGCTGAAGGCAAGAACATTACTTTGTTTCAATTGCATTAGAAAAAGAAAATCTCTGTAAAATATTTTCTTTTGTCCATAGACTAAGATGATGATCTTATTTCTTTAAAACCAAGTGCATAACTTTTTCTCACCAGTGTCTCCTCCATCCCTAAAGGCTTTCTTTTATGTTTTCCTTTTAGGTTTTTTTTTGGTCATATCTGCTTTGAACGAACATCTGGTGCATGCTACTGCCAATCATGAGCTTTTGATGCTGCCTGCTGTGGCTGCTTCACATGAGGAAGCCCATCTCAGTGATAAACAAGGTTGAGCAGGTTGAAGATCTGCAAAATCCAGTCTGTGGTTTTTGAAACCTAGAACAAAGAAAGACTTTCTCTTCTATTTTGGAGTTAAACGTCAGCCATGGGTACTAACATCTTCTTCAAAAGATCGGAGTCCACTCTATGAGATAGATGGGAGTAGATGGCTTTGGAAGCCCTAAGTAAGAAAGTCAACAAGAAATGTTAATTCCCCCCCCCTCCCGAATGCCTAACAAAGCATTCCTCCGCCGGTACAGTTCAGTCTGCCTTTCTTCTTCCTTCTGCTTTTACTACAAACTCACTCCAAGTCAACATCACCTGCAGCCAGTAACCCAACACCCACTATTATTATCTTGACTCCATAGATAGATCGCCCCCCCCCACCAGTCCTTGAAAAGTAAAAAACAGAATTTGCGAAATAAGAGATTGAAAATAAATTCGTTTTCTTCTTCCTAGGAGGGAATGACATGAGGCAGGCAAACAGGTGCTAAGGTGACAGTGGATGTACATTTAAAATGGCCCTGCTCTGCTTCCAGAGACTCAGGGAAGTCGAAGCTCAGACCGCTCAAGCCATGCCTCCTTGGGGACTGCAGAGCATCCTGCAGCCATTCATCAATTGTCCCAAGATAATTACTCTTTTATATCAATAAAAAGATCCTTCACATGTCTTATTTTATTTTATTGGTATCTCATGTCTTCGTATTTGTTAGTTATTATTATTATTATTATTATTATTATTATTATTTTGTCAAGAACAAATAAAAACTTATTCCAAGGAGTGAAAAATCTTAGACACTGTTGTACATTTACACATGACAATCAGAATCAGAGCACATATAAAGAATTCCTCAACTCAGTCTTAACAAGGATAATTTTTTAATTGCATTATTAAGAAACATTTTATAGAAATTGTCACAAAAGAGGCTATAGATACTGTATCACCATTGATTCAATAATTTATATTTTTGAAATTTTCAAAGAAAGTTTAATTTACATTAAGTTAGGCAATTTTCCTTATCTCCCAGTGGTATGCATTCTGCATACATGAATAATACATATAAACCCAGAGAGGCAATCCAAAGCTATATTTGCAATTTATAAAATTTAAACCATCTTCAGAAAGATTTTTATAGGACAATAATGCCCAAGTCATCTTGAAGCTTTGTATTTCTGTATCGTTTATATTTGTGTATTAATGACTATTTTTATTTCATTTCAGGTAAACGACCTTTAAAATCACATTGGTTGTTTGTGTTTGAAACAAGATCTTGATATACAGTGCTGGCTAGTTCAAATTTGCTCTGTAGCTCAGGTTACCCTTTAACTTCCTACCGCCAGCCTTGGCCTCTGGATGCTAGGATTATTTCTCTGTATCATCATGCCTATAGAAACTTCTTTTAAAAAAAGAATAAGTTCTTAAATAAGAGTTGGCAAGATGGTTTTGTCAGTAAAGTACCTGAAATACAAAAAATATGTTTTGATGCTCAGGAACCATGTGATGACACATATATCTGAAACCTTAGTGGAGGAGACAGGTAGGTACCTGGAGTGCAATAGTGCTAGAGGATATAGGAGGTGCATGAAGTTCAGCTACAGAATCTGTCTTCAAAATAAGATGTGGGGGAGGGGATGATCAAGCAGGACACCTCAACGTGCGTGCATACATTTGCATACATGCACACACCCAGATGAGTATATGTAGATATGCACTCACAACTTTACAACATTGCATCCTGCAGTTGACCTTGAAGGCAAAATTCTTTAGTCAAATCTGTGAATCTTATGCAATACATAGCATAATTCTGACTGATGTTCTGAAAATAACAAGAATAATGATTTCAAATGTTTGAATATTTCAGATTTTAGCCTGTTATGATAAAACAATGGGTGGGATCCTTGGAGTCTTAGGCCAAAGAATCAAAAAGATATTTTAATATTTATCTTTATGTGAGCATGTTGCTGCAATATTATTTTAACTATATATATCAAAATACATTCACCTTGTGTTTATAGGAAAGATTACAAATGATTAATTTTATTCATAACCAACTTTTTGATCCATGTAAGAAAAATAGTATAATTTCAATTTTTGAATGAAGAAACGAATAAGCTTAGAGAACTGTGCTAGAAGACAACACCCCGTGGAAGGAATGGGACTGAGAAGCTACAAGCTTTGTCTCTTGTAGTACGAGGTTTCTGGCCCAGACTTTCGGGCCTAGCCACTAGGTTTTAGCCCGCAGACCCACAGAGACACACAGAGGCTTACTATAGTTTTAGGCTGTTTGGCCTAAGGCTCAGGCATATAATTTGCTAGCTCTCTACCCTTCATCTAACGAATGATTCTTCCTGTTCAGCCATGGGGCTGGGTACCTTTTCTTAGAGCAGCATGGTTGTCCTCTGCTTCTTCTGGCTTCTCTCTGGCACTCTGCTCAGTGCTTCCTGTTCTCAGAGTTTTCTTAGTCTGGTAACCCCGCCCACACTTCCTGCCTACCTTTGACCAATCAGCGCTTTTTATTAAACCAGTGGGTGGGACAATTATTTACAATGAAACAACACAATCTCCCACAGTCTCTCAAGACAATGTCTGTGTCCATCAGACTTCAAGGACCTGAGGGAGAAAATGGAGGGATCCTTACATCTATTTTTAGAGGAGACCCCTCTTCTCCATTTTCTTACCACAAGACAAAAGCTCAGAATCATGCAATAACTGAGAGTGAACATTTGGATGAAATTTTATTTCATATCACATCATTAAATCAGATTATCCAGCCTGCTGTATAAATAAGGACCTAAAGTCACAAATATAAAAACCCCATACTAAATGGGCCTTTTAAAATTCAGTCACTACATATGTATCCATCTTTATTTTCTCACTGAACTCTCTATAAAAAGATGTATTTATCTGTTTGTGTGTGAGTATGTAGAAGTCCATGTGTACTGAGTGCAAACAGGAATCCATGGAGGCCAGGAAAAGGCACTAGATACCCTAGAACTGGAGTTACAGCCCTCGTGAGCCACCTGAAGTGAACAATGGAAACTGAACCCAGGGTTCTCTGTAAGAGCAACAAGTGCTCCAAGAAGCAAGCCACCTCGCTGGCTTCCCTATTAATTCTGCATGGAGGCTGACAAAGAGTTGCAAGCAGACCTTCTATATTTGAGAACAGGATACCTCTGCTAGTAGGGACAACTTCAGGCTTCTGGTGTCTCCCAGAAAGGGAAGGTATTTCTGCAAGGCCTGTGGCACAGTAGTCAAGAAGTGGCCGCTTATGAAAGACCAGCTTTCCAAGTCAAGTAGTGGCAAGTGACTAGCAGAGGCTTGCTCTCTCTGAATAAAGTGTTCCAGTGAATGAAGTCATAAGAAACCCAGACCTTTGCTTCCCTTTGATCTAACACCAGGCTTGCCATAACAAGAAGGGAGATCCAGGCATGGTGGCGCATGACTTTAATTCTAGCACTCGGGATACAAAAGCATGTGGATCTCTATGAGTTCAAGGCCAGTCTGGTCTACATAGCATTTTCTAGCCAGCATGACATAATGGCACCCTATTTCCGAAGAAGAAGACGAGGAGGGAGAGGAGGAGAAGGAGATGTTAAATAAAGAAGTACTCAGACATTTGATCTTCTCTCCAAGTAAAAGCTTATACCGAAGGTGGGTGGCTCCTGCAGGTGATCAAAGCAAAGATTGCCACTGCACGTCGCGGACTCCTTTAGGTAGAGAGATAAGGCACACACACTTTGTTTTTATTGATGCAACTGAAAATACTGAAATGGAAAACGGTTCAGTGTTTATGAAGTACACAAACTTATGAGCTCATGCTTCCTCTTGTGATTGTTACTGTGTATGTGGATGGGAGTAAGGAGAGTGTACGAGGAAAGACGGACCGGAAGGAAATTGTGAGCAACACTAAAATGTTTGATGTGAGCGACAGGGTGAGGTCAGAGGCTGGCCTTACTTACAAGGTTTGGGTTAATTCCTGATAGTTTGGTGACTGAGTGCTCAGAGATCAACTCCAAGCATTTTCAGGTTCAAATAAAGCAGTATGGCGCTTTAATCCTGAGCACCAGAGAGTGACCCTCATCACCCGAAGCAGGTAAACAAGTTAACATGAGTCTGTCCTGTGGTTGATGAAAACAAACCAGAGACCTGGGACAGGACAGAGTACAGAGAGGGAGAAACCTTGAAACCCTCGGTTCTAAATGGGGGGTCTATATCAAACCCTTCCTTCAGGGGTCAGGGAGTCTGAAGACTTCATCAAGGAAACTAAACCTTTCAGACACGCAGGACTGGCAAACATTTGAACTCACAGAGACTGGCAGCATGCAGAGGCTGCACAGGTCTAATCACAGAGTCCCAGGGCCTCAAGGGGAAATAGAGACCACCTACAACCCTAAGCCAGAAGCTGTCTCCATAACTTTTCATAAAGAAAAAAAGTAGATTTTTTTTTGATGGTGCCTTAGTGGACATAAAAATGACACTTAAGTGGGGGATCCCCTCATTCCTTTCTCTATCTTCCTCCCTTCCTCCCTCCCTCCTTCCTTTCCTACCTCCTTCTCTCTCTCTCTCTCTCTCTCTCTCTCTCTCTCTCTCTCTCTCCCTCTCTCTCCTTTTTTGGTCTCATAATGCTTTATCTGAGTATTTTTCTCTCTATGAGTCTTTTTCTTATGTCTTATTGTTTCTGGCTGTTTTGTCTTTATGAGATTTCTGTTTGTGCAAATTTTTGTGTCTTTGTATCTATATGTATTTCTTGTAATTTTTCCCCTCTTTGGCTCTATTTTTTCTGTTTCTTAGTTTTATTGTATTTAAGTTTGTTCATGTTTATTTTATCTTATTTTTTATTTTTCTAATTTAAAAGTTGCAGGTTTGTTTTCTAGCAAGAAAGGTGGGTGAGGAGTTGAGAAGGATTGGGGGGGGGGCTGTAGTCAGACTGTATTGTATGGAAAACAAATTAATTTTCAATAAAAAAAGAGAAGTGTAACTGGTTCCTTTGAAAAGGGATGCAGCCAGGTGGTGGAGGTGCTAGTCTTTAATCTGGCATTTGGGAGGCAGGGGACAGGCAATCTCTCAGTGTGAGGCCAGTCTGGACTAGAGAGTGAGTTACAGGACAGACAGGGCTACATAGAGAAACCCTGCTTCAAAAAATGAAAGAAAGAAAGAAAGAAAGAAAGAAAGAAAGAAAGAAAGAAAGAAAGAAAGAAAGAAAGAAAGAAAGAAAGAAAGAAAGAAAGAAAGAAAGAAAGAAAGAAAGAAAGAAAGGAAGAAAGGAAGAAAGAAAGAAGGAAGGAAGGAAGGAAGGGAGAGAAAGAAAGAAAGAGAGAGAAAGAGAGAGAAAAAAGAAAGAGAGAGAAAGAAAGAAAGGAAGGAAGGAAGAAAGAAAGAAAGAAAGAGGGAAGGAAGGGGAGGAAGGAAGGAGGGAAGAAGGGAGGAAGGGAGGAAGAAGGGAGGGAAGGAGGGAGGAAGGGAGGAAGAAGGGAGGGAAGGAGAGAGGGAGGAAGGAAGGAGGGAAGAAGAAGGGATGGAAGGAGGCAGGGAGGAAGAAGGGAGGGAAGGGGAGAAGAGAAGAAAAGAAAGAAAAAATGGGAATGGAAAAGGGCCACTGAAGGGCAGTGCCATGGGAGGCCACAGAGATAACTCAGCACAACACAAGGGAAATACCTGGACTAGATTCTTCAATCAAAAAGGATCAATCCAGTCAATACCTTGACTTAGGACTTCAATTTTCAGAATTTTGAAATAGTGTGCTTTGGATATTTAATTCACACAGGCAAGGGACTTCTTTATAACTGCAGTACATATGCACAAAATTTTTTCAAGAATCTTTCAGGGTATGTTATAGACTTTACCATTATTTGTTAGAATGATGATCTATGATTTACCTCAGGAAATTCCTGATATACCACACACACTCCAGTGCTGGACTGCTTTGGTTGAGAATGCTCATCTTAGGAAACTGACGTGGAAATGTCAAAGATGGCATTTTAGTAGCAGTACTTTCTTGGGTCTGCTGTTTGCTGGCAGTGAGCAGAGACACAGCCCCTTTAAGAGAAGTTTCCTGACTCAGCTTTATCTGCAAAAACTCTGTGGCTCTTTAAGAGATCCTTATGTGGAATGAGCATCTGCAGAGTTCTACTTGATAGTGAGGACTCTAAGACTCCCTAGAGTTGGGGTGATAAAAGTTTCATGATATTTAATATTGATTCCATGAATTGGGAAGGTAAGCATGGCTCTGGCACCTCTGCCATGTTGAAAAGCCACTGAGTGGGGGTGGAGTCAGCAAGCAAAGCAGCGTTTCACAGTCTAGCATTTTAAAAGCTCTTCTGGTTAGAAAATGATTAAGGATTTTCGTTAAAACAGATTCATATGAAGAAAACCTCTAAACAGGTTACAGTGTATGTAAACTGTACACAGGCTTCAGAGAGAAAAGAGTGTAGAGAAAGTCCCTAAAAAGGAGAAATAGAGTAATAAAAATATAAAAAGCCACGGTGATGTGAAAATGCCTTTCTCAGTATGCTGTGAATATCAATCTTTAAATTAAGAAGCTGTTTTGACCCTTGGCAAATACCAG
Source organism: Phyllotis vaccarum (assembly GCA_033318265.1). Lineage (NCBI taxonomy): Eukaryota > Metazoa > Chordata > Mammalia > Rodentia > Cricetidae > Phyllotis > Phyllotis vaccarum. The sequence continues at coordinate 43,367,887 of JARWLC010000012.1, read as the reverse complement.
AGGTAGAGACAGAAGCATAGGAGGGAGGAGGGTGGAGTCAGAGACAGATGTATGCAGATGCCCAAAGGAGAAACATGGAAGGAACACAGGTGAGTCACGGGCCACGTGGCAGACAGATTAATGGAAGCAGACTGAGTTAACATGAAGGAGCTAGCTAGGAATGTGCCTAAGCCATAGGCCAAACAGCATGAAGTTAATATAGTGTCTGTGTGTTTCATAGGGACTTTGGGATTGCTGGTCCAGATAAGAGACAGCAGGTATGTCCAAACTGAGGGGCTAGTCTGGGTAAGAAACCTCATTGTAATATCATATAAAGATGGAAAATAGACACAGAGAGTCTGGATTATGGTTATTATTGTTTTTTATTTTAATTTTTAAACTTTTAATGAGATAACTACAAAAAGACTATTGATTGTAAAGGCTGCGAAGTTACACAAGAATGCATATTTAAAGGCATCTTGACTTGGAAATTTTGGTCTAAGGATATGTTGTTTTGGAAGGAGGTTTTGCTTTTATTTCCACAGATGAGAACATGTGGATTGCTTTCAGGAAAATACAGTTTTATCAACCAAGACCACCTGAAAATTCTTGGATCATCAGCTTCAGGGCTTCAGACTAAAATAATCCAGTCTCAAGAACCTGTAAGATTGCCAACACCCCTTAATCAACAAGAAGTACTAATGGAAAACTACGCCCAAATTCCCAAAATATTGTTTACAAATGTTTCTTTTCATTATAAATAGTTAATGATCATAGTTAATCTCTTTCTAAGAAGAAAAATGGGGTATGGTATTTGAGTGATTTTAAAGATTAAATTATTGAATTTACTGTAATCCAAAAATCAGCTGTTAATCTCAAAATATTTTATATTGGTACGGATTTTGGTTCATTGATACAAATTTAAGGTCAATTTTTATCATGCTGCATGTATTTTTCTACTCTTGTTTAGGGTGTGATGTTTATGTAACTGATTTAAAATTGTAATGTATAATTAAGAAATGCATGTTAGTTAGATTTTTAAGTATACGACTTATATTTCAGTTAGATAGGTAATCTTCAAACACTTCTAAGACCTATAGAATATGGCATTTAAAATATTTTAAGAACTTAGACTTTTCTGGACAGTGAGAAAGGTATGTTCCTTGTGGCACCAGTTTACTTCAAGAGAAAAATAGGCATTAAAGAAACTCCATATGGAGTTTATTCTCTTTGTATCAATGGTTAGCCACTGGACAAGAACTTGTTTTTGTATTGACTGCTTGGCAGTATGCTGTTTAAACTGGACCTGGAGGTTCCATAGGAAAGTGACCTCTAAACTTTGGCAGAACAAGCCGAGATGGTCCTTCAGGTTCCTGCTTTGCAGAGAAAACTGCCAGCCATTCTTCAGGACACAAGGAGAAGCGACTGATGAACTAATCCAGAATTGGCAGAGCATTTGTTCAGATTTCCTGTTTCACTGAAGTGAAAAGAGACTCTGGGCCTGTAGGCTGAAGATGGATGCCCCAACTTTATAAAGGAACTTTGGGTGACTGTCCAGGTAGATAGGTGTCATCTCTGTCATTTCTCAATTTTGGAAGTTGTTTGTACTTCCTGTTTATTTGGGTAACATTATATCCTTCTGTGGTCTTTGATGTAGTTGAAGATTAAATAGTTATAGATATAGTTTTTCTTAGTTATTTTAAAAGGTATCTTGGATATGAAACTTTAGATTCATAAAGATAAGGTAGACGATAGGGTACTTTCTTTAATTTTGCTAAATACAAATAGCCTAGATATTATAACTGTAATTCTTGCTTGATAGCCATTTTGTTATATGTAATTTTGTTATGTTAAAATGGAAACCTTCCTTTTTGGTTAGACAGAAATGGGGAGGTGATGTGGAAATGTCTTCTTGTATGCTGTGAATAATAATATTTAAATAAAGGATCTGTTTTGACCTTTGGCAAAGGAGGGTGGAATCAGAGGGAGATCGAGTCTGACAGCTAAAGAATCAACATGTAAGGAACACAGGTGAGCCACGGTCCATTGAGGCAGGACAGGTGAATGAAAATGGGTTGAGTTAAGATGAAATAGCTAGCTAGCAATGTGCCTAAGCCATGGACCAAACAGCATGAAGTTAATATGAGTGTCTGTGTGATTCATTGGGACTTTGGGATTGCTGGTCCAGATAAGCGGTGGCAAGCAGGTCCAAACTGTAGAGCTAGCCAGGCCAGAAACCACACTGTAACACTGCTTTACTGTTAAGTTGGTGGTCAGAGATCACTCAGTATTACAACCTATAAATTCAATAAATATCCTTTAAGTCAAAGTATTCAATGCATTATATATTTCCATGTCTATATTGAATCACTAATAATTATTATTTTATCTTGGGCCTTCAAGCAGCTTTGAAGTCTCATAGTGATTGATTTTTAAAGCTACTTGCCAGTTACATTAATTTGAATGTCACAAGTTAATCCAAAACGCTGCGAAGACATCCTTTTTCCATATGTTATTCTCCAAGGTAATTTCATCCTTCTCCGTCAGTGCTGAAGAGCTTTATGGCTTTTAGATTCATCATTTTCTTACTTCTTTTAACTTATTAATTGCATTTCAAGTCCATGCTCAAAATTTTAAAGATCTTTTTGTCATCTTTGCAGGATCTTGAGTAATAAATGGTTACAATAAAAATATTATTTTGGACATAAGATGAAAGATAAATTGTTTTAAGTTTGGATTTCAGTTCAGCAGTTCAACAGTCTTTTATTAATATCCACATTGTAAAACAAGTCACTTTAGATATTGAAGAAGGAAAATTATACACTTTAATTTGCTTGAAATCCTTTCATAAAAGAATACATTTTGAGAAAATGAAAGACTATATTGGTTTGGTGATATTGAATATAAAAATGTAGATGGAAGTTAATACATTTCAGCAATAAAAAAAATTAGTGTAAGTCTGTTTGCTTAAGTTTTAAAATACGATTTTTGATTTGGGAGTTTTCTGTTTATATTGTTTATTAGATGAAAGCAAAAGCTGAAAATGGTTACTGGAAGTGTTTGATTATAATTACCAGCTCACTTTGGCTTCATTCCCAATGAACGAAAACCCAAATTGAAAATAATAGTAATTTATTTTGTCTTATTTTTAACAACTGTAAAGTCAGCTAACTATATTTTCAAAGTATAGTTTATTCTGTGAACATAATTTTTAAATGAGGCTAAAATTACTGTAGTGTTTTTGTAGAAATCTTACTGGGTTACAAATGTCCTTAACTTTTATGTTCAAAGTTAGTGTCCCTTGTCCTGTATCAACATTGGCCAGTTGTTAGTATAAATTAACAATCAGTGCTTCAGGGTACATTGGAAACCACAGGATGGGAAATGGGTCAGAGACATTCAGGTGAATACTACTTCAGTCCCAGGAGTCTCCCACTTCAGCCTGTCTACTTAGCAAACTGCTCGTGTCTCTCATGCCCTCATGTTTTAAAGGAAAAATAATAAAATAATTGTATTCAGGTGAATTAAGAGGTCTCTCTTAATAAGGAGCACATGTACCAAATCTCATCTTTCTATTAATACCTTGAAATGAGAACAGATTTATATTTATTTTTTAGAGTGAAAATTCAGTGTGAAGGTAGCTGCTATTGAACACTTAGATCATAACATGTGTGCCAGTTTAATAATGCCTTTTTAGTATATATTCATTCTGTGGGTTGTGTTCCTATAGAGAACGCTGACTAACAGTGAGGTACAGGACCAGGATGACGGTGCAGCTTCCCAAGTGTTTGATGTACACGCCTGAGGACGATTTCAATTCCAAGAACCCATTTCCTTAAAATCTGCCTGTGATATAGCATATGCTTGTAATCCCAGGATTGAGATGATGGAGACATCCCAAAGCAGATGCCTGGAGCTCACTGTCCAACCAGCCTACCATAAGTCATAGGTCCCAGTGAGATAATCTGTTGTCTCACCAAACAAGAGAAATGGTGCCTTTGAAGGAACAACACTTGATGCTGCCCTCTGTTCTGTACTTATGTGTGGGCACAGGTCCAGACAGTGAGATGTACACATACTCAAGAGATAGTAATTTAGGTTCAGCCTTCCACAAGTGAATATCCAGGTTTGCTATCACAATTTTTTTTAGAGGCTGTCTTTTCTCAGAATATTGGCATTTGTGTCAAAATCAGGTGTCTATACTTGTGTGAGTTTTTATCTGTGTCTCCCATCCCATTCCTGGGAACAATGTGTCTTTTTTATGACTGTACCATGATCTTTTTGTTATTATGTCCCTGGAGTGTGGTTTATGTTCTGTTTACTTGGGATTGCTTTAAAAATCTGGGTTCATTTGTGCTCCCATGTGAATCTCATAATTATTTTTTTTCTATTTCTCTGAAGAAAGCTCATGAAATACTTATCAGAGATAGAATTGAATCCATAGATAATTTTGCATAGTATGATTATTTTTACGATATTAATCCTAATCAATGTTTATGGTAATATTTCTATCTTCTAAACAGATATCAAGGTTTTTACTTTGTATCAGATGTGGAAACATATAGATGTGGGCAAAATCTACCTTAACTAGTATAACTGTAGAATGATTAGAAATCAAGTGTATTAGTTAGATTTATTACTGCTATGATGAAACACCGTGACCACAGCAATAAGAGAAACATTTAATTCAGGGCTTGCTGGCAGGACCTTTCCAGCAGTCTTCTGGAAGCCTTTTGAGGCCTACCACTAGACACACTATTGCTTAGGAAGAACGTGACTAAGCACTTAAACATTACTGCACTTGCTTAAGCAGGGAAAACAAGAGTATGCAGAATTCCCCCACATGTGGTACTCTGAAATTCCAGGTGTTTGAATATTATCACTAAGAGCTTCATCATTTTAATTAGCAGGACTTGAGGAAGTACATGAATGTGGGTAAAACACATGGTTTCTAAAGGTAGTTTTTTTTTTTTTCCTGGCATAAAATGCCTTAAACTGATCAAAATTATTATTGTTTTTCTGAAACTCTGGATAAAAATGTGTGTGTGTATTAATTTCTAGATTCCTGGTAGAGAATCAAATACAAGCTTTATTGCTTCCTTTGATAATATCCTGAGTTATTCTAAAATATATTACATTGTATTAATAAATGTTAATTATGTGCATCCTAGTTTATCAGTAGTTAAACATTTTCAGCTTAAAGCAATGCACATATTTTGTTCTACCATGCCTCAAGTTCTGGACTGGGTCAACAACAATGCTTGTAAAACTCTTAGCTGTGTTTGAAAGATAGTAGATGTGAGGATAATAATAGTCACATCATTCAGTTGTCCAGATGTGATGGTATTGCTAACATGACAACTTGGTGATAGGCCTCTGTGCACACATATAGATACTGTCTGGATTAAGGTGAGCCTTGAGAATGTCCATGAGGGATTCACTTAAGTTAATTGGTGGGAGAAGGTCAATTTTTATTGTGGGCAGGACCCATTTCTGAGCAAAGGATCCAAGATAGTATAAAAATGAAAGAACATGCTGAATGCTACCACCCATGTATTAACATGTCGCACTCTGATGCTGACTGTGGATGTGACATGACTAGGTCCCCAGTGCTTTTACCTCTTGAGTTCCCTACCTCAATGGACTGTAATCTGGATTTGTCAGCCAAGTATAGCATTTTTCCTTTAAGTTGCTTTAGTGAGATTATCTAAGCAGGACAACAGAAAGGACACTAAGACATCAGTGCTGAACCCACAACCTGAGATAAATCAGTGTGCAAACAGGAAAGGACTGTTTTGGCTCACAGTTTTGGTTGTTGGTTGAACCTATTTTCCTGAGTCATATGGTTAGTCTGGGCATCATGATGGGGAATGTGTGATAGAGCAAAGTAAAAAAGAAAAAAATAAACAAAAAAGATACAGAGGTCTCTGTAACTCCTTCAAGAGCAGGTTCTTGGAGACTAGAAGAACTCTTCCATCCTTTAGAGGTTTCTAATATGTCATGATAACATGAAGCTGAGGACCTTCAAATCATCTCCTTTTATGTCCTCACTAATTGGATTAGTGATTGTCACGATTTTTTGTAGATTCACTCGGGAGATACTAGGAATTAAGCAAATGGGAGAGGGTTATTGGTGTCAGCTGGAATGGAGCATCATTTAGAGTTCTTTAAAATCTCCAGTTTTCCACTGAAGGCAACAGCATAAACCTATAGCCACAGCCTCTGGGAAGCCTAGGATAAGAGGACCCCCTGAAACCAGGAGTCTGAGGTCAGCTTGGATAACACAGCAAGACTCCACCTGAAAGGAAATCACCCGGCCACTTCTAAGAATCCAGTGTGGCCTGTGGTCCTCTCTGGGCTCTGATTTGGTCTTGTCAATCAAGTGAAATCCTTTCAATCTCCCCACTAGAAGTTGTCACTCTCACTCACTTCTTTAGCCTGATCTTCTTCTGCTCATTTGGGTGCTGAAGGGCTATCTGAAAGCCATTGTCAGTGGTGGTCTCTTCCTTGCCAAGGGAAGGCTCTGATCTCACAGGCTTGCATTACTTCAGATTACATGCAATCTACGACACCCACAGACTGTGCAGCGAGCATCTGAGAAAATGCTGGAGAGGCATTATACGATCATGTAATACTCCTAGGGTGATTATAGTGATACCATGGAGAGTTGTTTATTCCTTTGAATACAGTTGCAAGATAATATTTTATCTAGAGTTTACAGATGAGTGGAAAGCCTAAGTAAGGTACAGATAAAACTGTGGCATATGGTAAGCTCCAGTACCTTTTCTATGGCATTTATTTACTGACTCTTAGACATTCAGACAAAAAGGACCTTGAACTGCCTATTAGCCTTATATCCTTGTCTTAACCGTTAGTCTCTTGAGAAATAATCCCACAACCTCGATCAGTGCTCTTTGTATTTGATGTGTGGTTTGTTTTTACTTCAGAATTCTAGTCCCTGCTTCAGATGTAAAATCTTGAACACTACACTTTTGCCATTCCAGCCTACAAAGGGCCAGAACCCTGTGACTGAGGACTCATCAGAGTTGACACAATATGAAGAAAAGTTAGGTAGTGCAGTGTCTGTACCATCCTGCACCAATCAGGAAAGAGATTTGAGGACATTGTAAAGTGGGATGGATGCTCAGTCTTTATTGATAAATAGATTCTGTCCCTTTTATAATGGATGTAGCTTTGATGACTTTATCTCCCCAACTTTAAGGTTCCTGAGATCTGTTCTTGGCAGGCAATACTGTTTATATGAAACAGAGGGACAATATTCATTTGTAAATGTCTCTGTAGATCATTCTGCAGTGCCTATTTCATAAATGGCATATTTAAGGATGTCCTTTTTTTTTTTTTGGCAGACCCTCAGGTTTTATATCTCACCAGGTGGATGTATTGTCCCTGGCAATGCATGTAGAGTTAATTGCTCTGTACTTGACATGGCCCTAATCTCTTCATCAGCACCATGTAAAGCTGGCCTCAAAGCTGTCAAAATCTATGAAATTAATTAAAAAATCAAATCAGAGACATGAATTTTCTGAACTTGAATGGAAAAGTGTGTTCTGTGTATACATTAATCTGTCTACATCAAGTAAAGCATCACAGAAGTTTTGGCATTCCATCAAATCAACAGGCTAGCAACTCAGGAAAGCAACACACACACACTTACATCTTATTGCTCTTGACCAGAAAAATAACCTTAATCACTCAAAGCAATGAAACCAGATAGAAACAGAAGTAAAATGTTCTTATATCCACTTATTAGCTGTGTTCAAAACCTACAGGCGGAAAAGAAAAATGAATATGGAAAGACGGCATGGTAGTATTATTTGGTCACTATTCTGTCCAGTGGTAAGTTGCTGCTCCCAGGTACATTTGACTAAGTTATTACTAAGTAGTCACCAATTACAGGCCGCATTATGTGCTGAATATTTACAATGAATGCTCTCATTGATGAATGATTCAATTGGCCAAGTGATAGACTGATACAGCTTTTTATTGTAATTCTTACATGGGTGAGAAAATTGAGGGTTAACCCAGTTTTGTATTTTTGAGTAATTTTCCAACTCTCCTGAGTTAGTAAGTGGTAAGTCAGGAATTTACATTGTCATTTATATAGCCCGTCTATCTAACTTGAGGACTTAAAAATATCCTGTGTACAAAGACACAACCTTGGATAAAGAGAGAGTACAAAAATAGGTTTCAGAATCCGTGTTGTGAACATAGTTATTATTTTTTTCTGCTTAATAAAAAAGAAGAATTGTACTCAAGGTTCAGGATATGTGCATGATTTTCTTTTGAATATGTAATTAAAATTTGAACAATGAATGTTAGGTACCCTAGTTTGTTCGGAGAGAACAAAGTAAAACTTGTCTTGCTAGTCAGGTTTTAAAACTGTGGAGTTAAACCTTGACTATGTTTTTCTAGAACGAAAGTCAAAAGGAAAGAGTCTTCACCTAGGATACAGCAGCTAAAACGTGTTAATGTGAGAAAGCTGTGTGTTGTATCCCAGTTATTTTTCTGTTCTGATGAAGTGCTGAACCTTTCCCTCAAATTATGTTTTTAAATGTATCAAACAAAAGACACAAAATGGCAAAAGAAACCAGTTTTTTTTTTTTTTTTTTTTTTACATTTAGTTACCAGGGTTTTGAAATGTGGTGCCTTGATATAGGAACAGATTCATTAATGGGCTAAGAAACAAGATCCTGTAACAAAGGTGATAAGTACTAGCACTGGATCTCAGGTGAATTCAAAAGTATTCAACAGTTTAAATGTTGTTTTTCCAACAACTGCAATGTGATATGTAGTACCCTCACTCACACTGGGAGGTGAAGCTAGTTTTTCTTGGAGTTTGATGACTATAATGATGATGACGTTGTCTTTCCTTCACAAGTTCACTCGGTTACAAAGTGGTGAGTATAGAAACCATCCTCTTATGCAACTGGTCTCAACCTGTGGGTCATGACCCTATGGGTGTTGCAATCAGGTAATCTGCATATCAGATATTCCTAATAGTATGGTTGGGGGGGGGGTTCGCCAAACACGAGGAGCTGCATTAGGAAGAAACTGCTGGATGAATGTGAACCAGATGGCGCTGATGATGGGACAAAGTACCGCAGAAGTTGAAGACCTAGTCAGGAAGCGAGGGTTGCTAGGATACAGACTTTTCTTGTCCAGGTGATTATTGAAACTCAACTGTTATCTTCCTTTTCAACAACACTAACAACAAAACGATGAAAGAATGTGCATCACAGCAAAAGATCAAAAGGTAATATTACACACACTCATGAAAGCAAGGAATAGCCTGTCTACTTTGAGGAAGAGACTACAGATTTGGGAAGTGACCTGACTTTGGGAACAGGTGAGAAAGGTTATGGAGAAGATATGATGTTCCACTTCAACAGCAAGCAGGAAAATCAGCCAATCCCTTAAAAGATTTTTACCAGCAAAATAAGATGGCAACATTCCAAAGTAAAATAAGAACAAATAAGATATAATTAGAAATAAATAACTCAGTAACATGGTAAATAAGCATTACACAGAATTATGGTTAACAAGGCAAAGAGGTGTCTTAGCCAGTAATTATTGATTGAGTCAAAAGTCAACAATAGATGAGTCGTAACCTGAATGTTAACCATCAACAGTATGGTTACACGGATTCAAATTGATGTCCCATTAAATTACTCACTCACAAAGTAAAAGTAGACTGTTTAGAGCCATGTAGCAAGACTCTGCCTGCCTCAGACAACAACAGAAGCAGTAGTGACTTGTTTATATGGTAGGAAGCCCTGTGGGACATATTAATACCAACATCAACTATGGAGCAAATAAAAACAACATACCCTAATGTTGTGATGCCAGTACAATCAGGATTGTTTATATGGTACAAAATAAGGTACAAAAAATAAACCAGGATGACAGAGTCCTGTAGTAAGAGTTTCTGTCCCAGCCTAGACCCCAAATATAGACCAAAAGTCCCAAATAAACCATCTTCAGCTGCTTGGTCCCAAATAATCACACAAAGGCTTATACTGATTGCATGCTCTTTCACCCATTGCTTAGGATTATTGCTAGCTAGCTATGTCATATTTCTCATGGCTTACCTGAGTTTCTTTACATCTTGCTGTCTTGGTGGCAACTCACAGCATCTCTCTCTGACTCCTCCCTCCTTCCCCTCTCTCTGCTCAGATTTCCGGTCTGCTTCTAAAATGACAAAATAGTCCCTTTATTAATCCCAATGATATTCACAGGCTACAGAAAGATATCCCACATCAGAGTCCAATCATGATAATCAGAACAACTCACACCGGGAGGCATTTACATAAAACACTGCTCTATATTCCACCTCTTCCCCCTTTCTCTCCTTGCTTTCATCTTCATGGCTACGAAGTCCTTAACTTTTGGAGAATTCCAGGATGAGAGTAATTCTCTATTTATAGAGAATTAAAGATACCATTGCCATCTGACTTTTATGGTACAACATTAAGAAGAGAAACAAATGCTTTCAGTATGAGAAAGCTCTTGAAATTTAAATATAAGAGCAAAAGTTTAAGCATAGAATAAAAACAAATGCTTCACCATACAAAAATTCCCTTGAAGTTAAAATCGGAGAGCAGAAGTTGAAGCACGGAATAAAAACGTAGACCGTCTGCAACAATGAAAAGGCTCTGTATTGGTGTCTACTACTGCTATGTGCAATCAACAAACATAGATGTATTAAAGGAACTCAGACATATTATTTTACAATTCTAGAATTCACATGTTCAGTATGCTCATGTTGGGTAGAAACCAAGCTGCTATTGGCCTCTTCTTGGATGGAAGCAGTTTCTTAGTCTTTTTAACTCTACAGGCTGCCTACATATATTCATGCAAGGAAACTTTCTTCTCTTTCAAGGTCAGCCATCTTGACTTGCCATTTATCTGGTTCTCCCAGCCTGTATTACTTTTCCATACTTCAGGACTGTGATACTATAGAATCTCACCAGATAATCCAGTATAGACTCCTTATTTTAGGTCAATGGATTAACAAAGTTAATTCTATCTCTCACCTTGAGGTTTAAATTGTATCATTGGAAATATCTAAGGGTGTTAACTCTGAAGTGTAATAGGACCAAACAATTAGGAAACATTGCTGAGAAACTGAACCTGGATGCCTATCTAATAGATGTCTCTCCAAAGGAGCTCTCCAGATTCCATTAATCACTTGGTGAAGTAATATAAATAAATAAGATTCCTTCAGTGAAATACTACAGCAGGTCATGGTGCAGACTGAGTATTTCTACTAAGCATGGTTACAATGTCCACTTGGAATGTGTGCATGCTAATCTCCCCTCACTAGATACTACAGTTAATTTTAAAATTAGCTTAGGTCCTTCTATACTTTAAAATACTTTTTAAAGTATAAGCCAAAGGGTTCAAAATGCCTATCAGATGCACATGACATGCTTTATAATTTTTCTTATAACTACTCTATGCTCAGTGAGTGTCTTTTTTCTTCCCACTCATCACTACTTTTCAAAGGAGTTATCAGCACTCTCAGTCTGCAGATGATTAAATGTCAGGTCAAGAGATGAAATTTGGGATTCTGACCCAAGGAGCCCAAAAGTGAGAGAGAAATACTTGAAACCCAAATCTGTCAGACATAAGGCTGTTGATTTTGAACTATTTGTCATATCTCTCCAGAGGACAATCTGTCTTTGGATTAGAAACACCTCTGAAAATGAAACAGCATCCTAATTTTTCTGAAACTCCCACGGCAACCACTACAAAGTTAACCAGATGGCAAGGGCCCTGTACACCCATGTGATAGTCACAAAGGTTGACTGGGAGCAGAAGGTGACACTATCAATGTCAAATGTTTCAGCTTTGGTTTATTTTGCTAGTGGAGAGATTATACAACAAATTAAATATTTCATTTCAAAAAGTTTTTATTTTGTGCCTGTTTATAATTGTTGGTAGTAGCTTAGGAAAATTTTGGGAATCCTCTGTGCAACTTTTGAAAAGATGACTGTGTGACCTCGGATGGGAAGCTGTCTAGAAAAAACAAAAAACACACAAGCAAACAAAAACAGTGTCAGCAGGAGACTACCAGTGCTTCTGACCACAGAATTTACATAGTTTTGTCAACCAACCAGTTGTCACTAAAACAATCCCAAATAACTCTACTCACAGGAGTGGTGGCAGTGATGTGTTGATCTCCGGGAGTGACCTCCCTGCTCTCAGAGAGCCCTTTGGGGAAGTTAAGAGCAGTTCACAGAGCCCCACCCCAAGATGAAATTCCAGAACACTTACACTTATGCCTAATGATAATAATTAAGGACTAAAAAGGGCCCTTCAATGCTGACAGATGATGCATTTTATTAGCCATGCAGCAAGGTATCATTTCTTTTACCAGTACATTTCCTAACAAAACTTATCCAGAATCTGTTTCTGATCTAGCAGGATGTAGATGAAGTTTATGTTTTTCTTTAGATAGTCATGTGTTTATATGCTCCCCTTGAATCTGTACAGAATGCAGGAGAGTATTGCATTCGTGGGGCTTTTGTATAGCTCCTACTACCTAAGGTCATCCATCCAACTTCAGGCTTGAAGTGGATCGAAGGGCATAGGACTTAGAGAAAGGGCTGATGCTCTCAAGCAGGCCTCATGCCAAGAGAAGGCTGTGGAAACTGGCATGGATGAGCAGAGGCAACTGGGAAGGCTTGCTGATCCTGCTTAACCATCCTGCATTGTTTCTGTACACAGTTCCCGGCACAGAGCAGGTGTTCATGGATTAGATAAAGATGTCTTTCAGCTCCCTGGCCCTGGATTCTCATTTAGAACAGACACCCTCCTCATGCCAGAATTAAACAGAGCTTTAAAGTTGACACAGACTTCAGAATTGCTATTAATACATTTTAGTCTTTACCCAGCTCAGTGTGTTCATGCGCTTCCCTCGTTCAGCTTTCTAGGACTGATCTATAAGTCATTGTCTTGGGGAACCTCTCAGGGTGCAGAATTGTACTTCTCGTGTCCTGTGCCCGCAGCATTCTGCTCCGGCTAGATTGCCAGGTAGGTTCTAGAGCTTTGAAACGGACATTTCTTCACATACTGTCATAGATAAGAGCAACTGAAATGGTCATCATTCAGCGCTGGCACAGACCAGGGCCTGTCTGCACGGTCCATTTCCACATAGCTCCTAGGCATAAACAGTGCCTTCTGTTGTCTCCATCTAGTATAATAACAAATATTTTCTGGAAGCCGAGGATAAGAAGTTCCAAGGGCATTAGATCTCTGATTCAAGTCTCCCTACAGTGGGTTCACTTGTTAATGTGCCCCAGACTCTCCATACTTGATGAGCTATTGACAAATACAATACCTTTCCTAACACCCAAAGTGTATTTGAACAAACTATGGAGTTTTTATAAGAATTTTTAAATCAGGATGGACTGGACATCTGTAGCAAATAAGCCCTTGACTTTGATGGTTTATTTCTTGTTTGTGGTTAGGGCGCTTTGAAACAGATTAGCGTTATGTATACTGGATGGGGGGAAGAAGGAATCATTCAAGGCACACAAACAGACAGACAGACAGACAGACAGACAGAGGCTCTATAATCTGATGACACTTCCCTCTCTGATAATATTTTGAACTTGATAAAATAAAGGGAAGAAAACACTGGCAAATTGCTTGTGGACATCTCATTGCTAAAATTCCTCACAGGGTAGTAGCTGAGCTAAGGGGGTCAGGTTCAGCTAGGATTGGAGAAATGGAAATACATCCGCAAGCACACTATCTCCAGCAAGAGGCTCTTTAGAAGGGCACTTGGAAACTCCTTGATAATCTGAAATGCTGTTATGTTGGGGAAGTTTTCTTCAGAAGGGAAGGTCTTTAGGGATGGTCCTAGAGATGAGCGCACATCTTTGAAAGTTATTTAGTTTACATTCAGACAATCCTCTCTGCTCAGGGTTCGATGTGCCCATCTGAAAAAAAAATGAGACAAAGGGATGTGAAAAATATTAGGGGTGTTTTAGCAGGCAGTTATTTATAGCACTGGTTTCATATTTACATCTTAAAATTGGAGTTCTTTCTTCTGAAGATCTATTTATATTTATTTTGTATGTATTGAATATTTGCTTCCATGTATATACATGCACCCTTTGTACTCAATACTTATAGAGACCAAAATAAAGACCTGAATTCCCTGAGGCTGGAGTAGCAGATAGTTGTTAAATCTATGTTGGTGCTAAGAAGGGATCCTGGGTCCATTATAAATAATAACTGCTCTAAAGTACTGAGCCATCTCCTAGCCTTAAAGGGTTGTTTTAGATAGTATTCCTAATAAAGTCCACTAAATTAATAAATAAATCTGCTAATTAAATGCATATAAATTAATTAAAATAAACACCACTAAGTATTTGATGAGATTGGTGTTTAACCTGATTTGAACATTACACAGTATACAGTACATATGAACATTTCTTGTAATCGCACAGACATGGGTAATACTTACGTTTTTACTTTAGAAGGCAAAAATAAACTAAAAATGAAATTAAACTCATTAAAATTTTAAGAAGTTAATATTCAATAAAGTAACTGGATCATTAGTTATGAATTTGGCACGTATTTCTTATAAAAAGTCCAAAAATATATTCTGTAAACAGTAGCTCAAATGTAGATGTAGTGTCACACATCATCCAAAACTAATTACATGTGGGTACTCTCAGAAAGTTTGATTGATAAATGAACAGCAAAATATTGTTATGTAGCTTTAACATGTCATAAAGTATTCATCACTTCACTTTTCAACAATTTGCCTTATAGTCAGAGTAATAGACAGATGGATGGGATTTGCTTTTGAGCCTTCTTAAGTCCTCGTGAGATCAAATAAGTGTATGCATATGAGGATACTGAGGCTCACTGAAGTGCACTGTTTTAAAACCACAAACGAAGTTAGAGAAGGGTTTGCAAGATGACTCATCCATTAAGAGTCCTTTCTGCTTACAAGAATGTGGGTTCAGTTCCCAGCTCATCCATCTGGAACTGTAGTTCCAGGGGACCTAATACCTTTTCTGGGCTTCTTGGCAAGCAGGTACACATGGGTGGGAGCATGCACATATATGCAGCTAAACAAGAGTCAAAACAAAGCAAAACCAAACCAAACAAATAAACAAAACCCATACTACACATAAAATAAGAAAAAAAAATCTTTATTTCTTCTTCAAATCTGACACAATCAATGTAGCATTAATAAGTTTTAAGAAAGAATAAAATCATGGCACTTTTCAGAATAAAAATAAACTGATTGTATTAGGTAAAATAAATCAGGCATAGAAAGACATAATGACATTTTTTTTATAGGATATACCTGGCTTAAAAGAAAGTGTAAAGAAGGAGTCTGCTTTGGAGGAGGAGAGAAGGATGAGGTGTTACTGAAATGCATTGTGTACACGTGGAAGCCACAACAAAACCATTGCACTACCCAAAAACAAAGCATAATGGTGGGTGCTGCTGATGGAGAACCTCCCATTTCTGCCTGATACTCTTCCTTTCTTCCACATGGCTTTTCTTACATAAGCTCGAGATGAAAAGGTAGATGCACCTTCTGCTGCCCAAGCATATGAAGACATTTGGTATAGAGAGAGGAAGAGGGTGGGACCAGGGTTTGCCTGGAACCAGAAGCAGCCAGTAATCCTCTGAAGGGTTTTATTATCCTTATATTGCCTGAGGCAGTTTGCTAAAGTTTTAAAATTATTATTGCCAATTTTAGAATGAATCTTCTACCCATCTTCAAACAAATAACTTACTAAACTTAGTAGGCCATACACGGCGTAAGACATGGACCTAAGAGGCTGTCTTGAGGAGAAGGGACAGAAGTGGAGTGTGAGGGACTTGAAATAGGAAATCAGACTAAAATGTATTGTGTAAATCTAAGAAACAGTTAAATAATGAAAGGATTCTTAACATATGAACTGTGACTATTGGATGTAGAAGAGACATTAGAGGTCGTCAAATCTAATCTGATTCTTCAGTAAGGATATTTGGTTCCCTGAATGTATCCTGATGATCAAGGAGATACCAGGAAAACTCCACTTGATTAAGGTCTTTCTGTTACCTTTCATTAGTTGTAAAAGCTTCTCCTGGCAGGGTGGACAGAATCTCAGTGAGAGGTGCCCAACAGCTCTCTCTTTGGAGAAATAACACTTTCTACTATCTGCTTAGCCCACATTTCTCCCTAGATCTTCCTAGCACTTTTGTGGTCATAACAGAACAAGAAGTATTGGTATTTATATGCAATACCTAACACCCTGACATTAGCAGGTTTTCAATAAATGGTTGTTAATAGGTAGGAGCAGTAGAAAGAGATTTTTAATTTGTTTGAGGGTATGCTCATGCATATTCACTAATCAGTGTGAGTTAATCTTACAAAGAACCTAAAATCCCATGGTAATCTTTCATCTACCAGCAAAAATATGTTGGATTCCCCCTCAATACTTTAACAATTCATGAAAGTTTAGTCAGTTAGGTTAATTGTCAGGCACCAGACTATATTATTTCTCTTCTGCCATAGAAGAAGCAGAGGCTTTGTTTTTCTGTCCAAGCAGCATGAACTTGGGACTATCTTCCCATTTCTACATTCCTTATGGCCCATCCTTTCTTTTCCACATTGTCACCAGTCCTTTGCAACCTGTTAGTAATACTGTAGGTTTTCTGGATAACGGATAACAGCAGTGTTTAAACATGCATACAAGAAGTATATTCAGGGCCCCTGGTTCATATAACAGCTCAGATAAAGGGCATGGAACATGTGTAAGGGCAGCCGTCTCTACTGATGCAGTCCACACAGGTCTTTGTAATTGTGCCTTTGCAAAGAAATGGTTCAGCTGGTATCCTTTGCATGGCTCTCTAATACCATATCAACCCCCACTTCTGCTCTCCCTCCTCCTCAGCAGCCTCCTTTTATGTCACTGATGGTGCATGCATGCGTCATTTGCAACCTCTCACTGTGACTGGAACATCACCGCATCTATGAATAGATTTAACAGCCTCCTTCAAGCTTCCTCTCAGGCCTGTACTGACTCAGTTACACCAAGAACAGGGAGCATTTTGAATGACAGCTACCTTTACTATCCTCTGTTTCCATAATGTGAATATATAAAAGAGAATATGGCTTACAAGAAACTCTCCTGAAATAATAATAAATCCAGCACGGCAAATGAGCAGAGAGACAAACAAACAAACAAAAAAATCCTATCCCAGTTAGAATGCTGGAGTGGGTAGTTGTAGATAAAATGATAATTTAGGATATGAAATTTCTGATTTAAACAAAAACTATCTTTCAGATTTTGCTTTGATCTAAAGATTAGAAATTACTTCCCTTGAGAAAAGACACTTAGAGATCTAATTTGCAAGGAGCCAGACAGAGCGAACTGGGTTTTGCAGAAGGCAAATCCAGGTCATCTGTGCATAAGTGATGGGTGCTTATTGTCTTTCACACTGAATTCACAGCCACTACCTTTAATTAGTAGCAAGAACACAGTCAGAGCATCAGCAGGCAGCTGCAGAACCTGTCTCCAGCTCTCAGAGGAACAGGGGCCATTTCTGGCTCAGGCAGACAGAGCTGCTCCATCCATGGGCTCTGAATGTGTGGGAACAAACCCGGCTTGAGATTTCTGTAGCATGGAACCAGCCAGGGAGGTTTTCCCAGAGAGAGATAACTTTATGCCTGTTTATTAATAGGACACTAGATTCACCCAATAGAAATGCTTGGTAGTGACTGCTTAATTGTTCTCAGGCAGTAATTACTGCAATTAAGAACCTGCAACATTGCAAAACCTCGTCTAGACTAGTATTAAAAAGAACCTGTTGGCAATTGCTTTTTGTTTGAGAGAACAGATAAACAGTGCACCTCTGAGTCTCACTCAGTGTCTACCTGGATTCTACCCATCTCCCACCCATCTTCTTCTCCCTAATTTATACTACAATTCTCCTTCCTTGAACTTGAGGCATTCCATTCAAATACACCCAGTGATGCCTTCACTCACCCATAACTCCAACAGGTGGTACTTGTCATATTAAAAATCAAGTTTGACGTTCTCACTGCCCTGACTCTGAAGAGTTTAGGGATTTGTTTCTTCATCAAGAGACTCTCCTTAGAAACAAACTGAGGTGAGAGTATGTCTCAGAAGAGGCAGCCTGGCTCAGGACCATAGCTGGAAAGATTCTAATCTCCGAAGACATTGCAAAGTCCAGGAAGCTCCCAAGGACATGTCATCTCTTAGGAAATTTCATCTGCTTCAGCTTCTGTGAGTCTCCCCCACAATGCATGTGTGTCTTAGTCTTCTCGATTGTCCCTGGAAATGAGGCAGGTCCTTAATTCCCTCCCGCCAAAGTAGTACGTGTAAGGGGTTACATTCACCTTCTCACCTTGGTGATGTCATCTTACAGAGGTCATGGAGTCTCATCCTGTCTCAGTTCTGTGTGCTGGACCACTCTGAGGTAGTTGCTTAGCATGATAGCTCTGTCTTCTCAAATATGGAAAATGACATAAGCAGGGTGTTTCTGGCGCTAACAGTAGATCTGACAAAGAAGGCTGGAGATATGAAGATGCTCTTTTTAAAAACAAATGTTTGAGAAGTTTGGGTTCATGCAAAAACTGAGAAGTACAGATATTGTACATACAGTGAAATTTCAACCCACCACACCCCTTTGCAAAATCTTTACAATAGTAATGAGCATTTGCTCTAATTAATAAACAAATATTGCTATCAATTATTATTACTTTAAGCACACCATTTCTATTGGAGTTTATTCTCCAGAACTGGGCCATGTATGTGGTCTTGAACCCACCACTGCACAATCATACAGAATACTTTCATTGCACTGATTTCCCATACTTCACTTGCCAGTGTGCACCCGTAATTTTTGTGTGGTGGTTAGTCTTCAAGGTCAACTTGTTTGGATTAAGTAATATTTGGGGTATGACTCAGGCATACCTTTGGGTGTGCCTTTAAGGGCATTTCCAGAGAGGATTAATTTAGGGAACGTGACCCCCATTGAATGTGGGTGGTACCATTCCATGAACAGTAGTCGTAGACTGAGCAAAGTGGGTGGGGAAGAAAGCCAGCTAGTGCAGAATTCCTTTCTCTGTTTCCCAGTCTATCTAGATATGAGCAAGCAGCCTCACATTCCTGCTACCACACTCAAGGGCAATTTCTTCTCTAAGCTTCCCTCACATACAGCGTATTTTCAGACTAGAAGCCAAAGGAAACTTTCCAGTCTTAAGTTGCTTCTTGTCTGATATTGATCATAATAACAAAAAGTAATCAATACACTGTAATCAATGGCCCTCTTGACATCTCTATAGTTGTGGATGGCATCTTTTGGTTTGCAATTTTTATTAATCACTCAGTTCATCTGTGCTATGATAGAGTACCTCTTTACAAGAAACAATTATTACATTGTCATCTACTCACCTATCACAGAATATTCTAGTTGTGTCTACATATTGGTAACTGGGACTAAAATTGTTATAAATACCCACATGAGGGCTTCTGATGGATACACATTTTCAAATCATTTTGATAAATATTTAAATCAGGATAGTGTGAGATAAGTACAGGGCATTTTGTAAGAAACTGACCAATTATATTTGAAGTAGCTATACCAGTTTTCAACCTTGCCAACCTTGAAGAGAATTTTCAGTTGCTTTGATTATTTTTTGGAGAATGAGTTTTGAAAACATAAACGAGATAAATTGCTTGAGTTAATTCAGAGCCCTCCCACTGTTTTCTTGGCTGTCTTTACTGTAAACAGGGTGGTTGATAGTGAGTTAAATAATACTATGAACTAGATGGTGTCTTCACTTGGTACTTATGAGAATACAAGAAAAATCAAGCTCCTTAGGAAATCTAAACTTTATCTTGTCTTATTAAAAAATAGGGTAATGGTGCCAATTCTTCAGAATCAAGCAAAGGTATAACATATGTAGAAAAACTAGCTAGCATCATCATGGGATCACAGAACACAGTATAAGCCTCTATAAGACTATGCTATTTTATAATAGCCATTTAGAATTTGTAATTATAAGTGTATCATTTCATCATTATAGTTTGAAAATTCTACATCTAAAACCCCAGTATCCACATTGTGAGTAGAATGTTCCAATCATATTTCCATCAATTAAAACTCTGTGAGGCTAGATAAACCACAGATTCACTGATCAAAGATTCTAAAGCCTCTGAGATTGCAGCTTCTGCATCCATGTTTTACTGATGATGTCACTGTTAGAGTGGGTCACTGAAAGTTGTCCCTTAGATTTCCAACAATGATCCTACCAACTATAAACTCATCCTCTAAGGAAATTGGCCAGCAGCATCTTCTAATTACAACATGACTGCAGCCTTTGGAGACATAAAAGTTGAAGAGACCCTACATTTTAACTCATCTTCCTGCACGTAATTACTATTGGCATACCTTGTCCCTGTGAGAGCCTTTGTGTGGTGCTCATATGGGGGACCACTTTTTAACATTTCTTATTTCCTTAGTTGTGAGTGTATTTATGTATGTGTGTGTGTGTGTGTGTGTGTGTGTGTGTGTGTGTGTGTGTGTGTGTGTGTATGAGAGAGAGAGCATGGTTATATGTTGTGTGTCCCAAAACATCACTTTTTTGATATATTTTGATGCAGCTTATCTGTCTTTGAGATAATAGTAATCTCTAGTTTATCAACTAAATCTAAAGTGTAAAAACACTCATCTCCAGTATCTTATTCCATATAGCTATCTATTTTTCCACACCACCATCTTTTGAAAAGTAATTTTATTAACTATGAATTCTATATGTGTATAAAATGAATCTTGATTATGTCTACTTATTATATCCCTTTTAATCTCCTCCAGGATTCTCCTTTACATTTCTGTACAGACTATATGCTTTTCTTTTATAATCTTTGACTAATTTGTTATTACTATTTGAATTTTCAAGACAGAGTTTTTTTCCATGTAACAATTGGGCTCTCCTGAAACTTGTTTTGTAGACTCTGCTGACCTCAAATTCACTGAGATTCGACTCTTCTTCCCAATTGCTGGAATTAAAAACATGCATCACCATCAGCTGGTCCAACTTAATTTTTAAATCTACAAGTCCAATTAGTGTTACATGCAAGTGTGTGTGGTCATTCACTGGGGCACGGGTAACCTACCAGTGGGCATGCTCCTAAGGAAACTGACTTTCTTCCAGTAATCATAAACTGCCAATAGCTGCTGTGGGATATGCTCTTGTACACGGCCAATATTTGTCATTGTAAATATTGGTTTAATAATACTGATTGGTCAAGTAGCTAGACAAGAGGAAGTAGAGGTGGGGCAACCAGACTAGATGAATTCTAGGAACTAAAGAGCAGAGAAGCAGACAACAGTGAGATCAGAGGAAGCAAGATGAGAATATTGCTCTGAGAAAGGTAGCAAGCCACATGGCTAAATATAAATAGGAATATATCTTAACTTCAAGAGTAAGAGCTTACAAGCTATAAGCCTAAGCCGTATACCAATCAGCTTGTAATTAATAAAAATCTCAGTGTTTCTTTGAGACTGACTTCAGAACTAGCCAAAACTTCTTTACTACAAATGGTACGCCAATGTGGTGCATGAATATACACATAAAGCCCGAGAAAGCTTAAAAAGATGTCTAGAACACAGAAACAGAGTCAAAAAACAACTTCCTAGTTATGTCTCTCAAGTGTGCCGTGGTACAGAGTGGCCTGCAGACTTGAGCTGCAACATGGAGTGTTCCCTTAGTCTCAGCAGAAGCTTTGATATAAGCATGAGCGGCGTATTGACAGATTTATGCCTTATTTTCATACGAACAAAAAGGGAACAGAGTTAAGCATGGCTTCTTGGTAACAGTGTAGCAACTTTTTTTCCCAATGGGCTCTCTTAGCTACAGGCAAGCAGAGGCACAGCTCTTTAAGAGAGGCTTCCTAACCCAGCTTTAGTGGCAAAAACCTAGAGGCTCCTTTAAGACACCTTACTGATAAACACTTAATGATGGAAAATACACATAGAGTCTGGACACTGTATGTTATGTTGTCTTTGAACTGTTTGACTTCTAAGGAAGGAGCAAGATCTGCTAAGAGACATTAGATTATACATGCTGCTGCATTAATCCAACCTATATATTTTGTAAATGCCTTGACTTCAAAATTGAAGTCAAAGAAATGTTACTTTGGAGAAGAGGTTTTCTTTATATTTCCACAGAATATAAGAGGTTGTGGATTCAATCTTGGTTAAGAAAAAACAGGTTTTATAGTGGAAGACTCCCTGAAAAACCTTAGGTGGGAATGGCTGGCCCAGATGATGAAACATTTCAGAGCATTTCTGTTGTAGTTTCCTTTGAATTCTGCATCCAGAATAGCCTCAAGACGATTGGTTGCGATGGCCCAGTGTTGTATGTGGTTTCTGTTCCAGACTTTCCGGCCTAGTTTTGTGGCCCAGACTTTCCGGCCTACAGTTCCATAGTCCCACTGAAACACACAGATACTTATCTTAATTGTACGCTGATTGACCTGGAGCCCAGGCATATAACTTGATAGCTCTTGCTCTTAAACTAACCCATGATTCTTATCCTGTTCAGCCACGTGGCTCGGTACTTTTCTCAGAGCAGCATAGTTGTCCTCTGCATCTTTTGGCTTCTCTGAGGCATTTCTGCTTCTCTGCTCTCTTCCCCAGAGTTTTCTTATCCTGGTAGCCCCACCCATATTTTCCGTCTGCCTTTGGCCAATTAGTGTTCTTTTATTAAACTAGTAGGCAGGCCAATTATTTACAAAGGAACATCATAAATCCACTACAGCCTAGACCAGACCTCACATTCCACCACTAAGGACTTGTCTATAATCCTAAATTTTCTTTGGGTCCCTGCAAGATTACCAGCATCCCCAATCAGCAGGAAGTAGTCTAGAGAGCTACACATACACTCTCCAAAAATGGATTATAGGTGTTTGTCTTTATTTAAAGTGTTAGTTATAAGTTGTTATGGATAATGATAAAGAAGAAGTTATACAAAGGGGATTATATTTGGGGTTCTTGTTTTACAAAGAAAAAGAGGGAAATGCTGTGGGACTAGGCTCTTGTACACTGTCCATATTTGCCACTGTAAATATTTGTTTAATAAAATGCTTATTGGTCAAGTAGCTAGACAGAAAGTAGAGATGGGGCAAGCAGAATAGGAAAATTTTGGAAAGCTGAAGAACAGAGCAGCAGATGACAGTAAGATACAGAGGAAGTGGGATGAGAATGCTGCTCTGAGAAAAGGTACCAAGCCGGGTGGCTAAACATAAATAGAAGTATGGGTTAACTTATTTAACTTAACTCTTAAGCAGAAGAGTTAATAAGTAATATGCCTGAGCCGTAGACAATTAGTTTATATTTAATATAAACCTTTGTGTGATTATTTGGAACTGTTGGTCCAGACCGTGGGGCTAGGCTGGGCAAGAAACTTCAGAATACAAGCAGCTTTTGGGTAGCAAAGGAAAACTAAACTCTTACCCCTTCTGCACTGGGATTTTAAATAGCTTGACCTTGTGAAGGTCTTGTGAGGGTGACGACAGCTGCTGTAAGCTCATATGGTCAATGACAGTGTAATGTCCAGAGGATAGCATCTTATAATACTCTTTCCCATCTCTTTTTTTGTTGTTCCTTGACCTTTGTGAGGAGAGGTTTGATACAGGAGTTGTATCCTTAGCTCTCATGGTCAAATTCTCAGAACTCTGATCAGCAATGTATCTTTGGATCAATCACTACCTATTGCAATAGAAAGTTCTCTGAGCAAAGTTGGAAACAACATCAGTCTATGGATATAAACCCAAAAATACACATAGCTGTTTGATGATATGAATCATTCAAAAACATTAATAAGTTCTCCTCTAGGGTTGATGACTTGCCTAGCCCTGGGTTTTGACCATGTTTCTATACCAAGCCTATGAAGTGGCTCTTCTGGGGCCTCTCTGAGCAGTACTCATAGAGAGGTAATAAAGCTTTTATTTAATAGCTCCTGCTTTCTGGGAGCATAATTGTTCACAAATGTTCAAATTTCATTTTTAAAATGTATTTTTTAGTTAACTAACAAACTAGCAGATTTTATTAAACTTCTTCATACATCCTGAGTTTAATGAACTGACTCTCTCCCCTTCCTGTCCTTTCTGTCACCCTCATCCATAGTTATAAACCATTAGTTCTTACTACATTCCCTGTTCTTTAATATCACATAATGTCTTATTGTAAACTCAACTCCACCTTTTCAGGATTGGCCTTACCAATCTACCTTGCTGGCTAGAATTATGTCAACTTGACACATTATACACTCATTTTAGAGAAGGCAACTTTAGTTAAGAAAATGCCTCTATAAGATTGGGATGTGGGTAGTCCCTAGAGTATTTTCTTAATTCATGTTTGATAATTCAGATGACTGTAGGTGGTGCCATCCCTGGGCTGTGGTTCTGGGTTTTATAAGAAAGCAGGCTGAGCAAGCCAGGAAAAGCAAGCTATAAAGAGTAAGCAACTAAGCAGCACTTCTCCACAGCCTCTGCATTAGCCCTGTTTGAGTTCCTGTTCCGAATTTCTTCAATGCCGAACAGTGATATAGAAGCTTTTGTTCAAATAAATTCTGTCCTTCCCAACTTGTGTTTTGGTTACGGCATTTTGTGGTAGCAATATAAACTCTAACTAAGGCCACCTCTGGAATGAACCCTCTCTCATAGAATCTTTAAAAAGCTATACAGGCTTGCCCATAGGCCAATCTGGCATTTACTCAGTTGAAGATTTTTCTTTCCAAATGATTCTTGCTTACATCAAGTTGATAACAAACTAACCATCATGCGTATGTTTTACTGTTTTATTTTTGTACTTAAATTGCACGATCATAATTCCTAAAGAGCTTCTTCATGCATACTTCATTTGGTTAAATCTTCCCTTCATTTTCCTGTCCTCATTTCCCCACTACCTAGCTGACCCTAAGCATTAGCACTCTTTGCTTTTATTTTATTTTTATTTTACCATCCTTCCCTAAGCGCATCCCCATAAGTGGCACATTTCTAGTTTCTCTGCTTGTATATGTAGTTCATGTTCAACACACACACATACACACACACACACACACACACACACACACACACACACACACACACACACACAACTTAACCTTGGATCCTCATAAGACATAGAACATGTGGCCTTTGTCTTTCTGGGTCTGGGTAACCTTATTCAGAATTGTTTTTTTCCAGTTACATCTATTTTCATGTAAAATTTACCTCTCTTGCAGTCAGGAAATACTCCGGTGTGTGTATGTGCATTTTAATTATACACTCACCAGGTGATGGACATTGGGATGGTTCCATTCCCCAGCTATTGTGAATAGTGCAGCGCTGAACACAGATATGCAAGCTATTGCTGGTTGGATGTAATGTCTTTGGTGTACCTAGGAGTGGAATAGCTGGATCATATGGTCGATTTTGTTCTAAGCCTTTTGTTTTGCTTTTTGTTTGTTTGTTTTTAGAAACCTCCAGCGTGATTTCTGGAATTGCTGCACTGGTTTACACCCTCATTAACAGTGTGTCAGTGTGTGTTGTGATTTGCATTCCTAATGATAACCATTCTGAATGGGGCAAGAAGAAAATTTAAAGTGGTTTTTAGTATGCCTTTCTCTGGTAGGGAAGAATCTTGACTATTCCTTCAGTGTTTGTTTTGTACTTGCTTTTTTTGAGAACTTTATGTTCCGTTCCGAAGCCATTCCAGTAGGCTCCTTCTTAGTGTTTAGATTTCTGTTGTTGTTTGTGTGTTTGTTGAGTTCTCTGTGTGATCTAGACACCAATACTCTATCAGATTTATAGTTGACAAGGATTTTCTCCCACTCTGTACCTTTTCATTTGACTTACAGCTTCCTTTCTGTGCAGAAACTTTTTGGCCTCATGAGATTTTTTTTTTTTAACTTGCTGGTTTTATTGCCTGAGCAACTTAAGTATTATTTAGAAAGCCCTTTACTGCACCTATAAACTGAAGTATATTTCTAAATGAGTGTTCTGTTAAGTCTTTGATCCTTTTGGAGTCAGATTTTGTATACACAGAGAGCCTAGGATCAAGATAAACTGTTCTGCATGAACTCAAGTTTCCCAACGTTTAAGGTGTTGTCTTTTCTTCCATGTATATTTTTGGCATCTTTGTCAAAGACCAGGTAGCTGCCATCATGTGAAGTTACATTTTCTCTCTTCTATTCCATTGATCCAAGTGTGGGCTTCTGTGCCGATACCATGTTATTTTGCTTGCTGAGGCTCTGCGGTGCAATTTGAGGTCAGAATACTGATAATTCTATAGCCTCTTCTTGATTTGCTGGCTTTCAATTAAAGGCTAGCTAAGAAAAAAAAGTGAGCCTAATAATACTATTTCATTGAGAAAGTGAGCCTGGATTATATATTGATAATTTATTATTAAGTTATTACCATATGCATGTGCATAGAAATACACAGAGCAAAGGATTATGAATAAAGACCTGGCACTGGCATAAAGGTTAGAACCTATGTTGAACCATTCTGATAGATTCAATTCTATAAATTGACTATAGCTCAGAAGCTGCTAACTGGGGTCGACAGTCCTGTGGTGAATCACTTTAATTTACTCTTCCTATTTTTCATCCCAACCACCTGTCCTCTTTCTTGGCGACTCACCATTCTGCTGTCTGACTCCATGAGATGAGCATCCTTATATTTGAAATATAAGGGAAATCATGTACTATTTGTCTTTTCTGTGTTATGTTTATTCATATTTTATTTATTTTCTTTTTAAGATAGGTTTTCATTAGGTAGCCCAGGCTGACCTCAAATTTTCAGTCTCCCTGCCCCAGCCTCCAAAATATTGGGATTGCAGGCATCCATTGTCATGCCTAGTGTCTTTCTGTGTTCTAAAACATAAAGCCATGATATTTTCAGATATCCTGTTTAGGATATACCTACTTCTATACATGCTTTTGTTGAAATATAAAAAAAAAAAAAAATGCTTCCACACATAGCACAAAAAGCTGCCTCTGGCTCTCCTTGTGCTGTGCCAGAGCCTTGGCTGACCAGGAGCCTCTCCAACTCTCCCCTCCCCCTCACTGAGTTCCCATGTATCGTAGATATATCCTATCCAGAAACTGTCATGCTTACTTCCTCTTAATTTATAGCCCTTGCAATATAATAACAGAAAAAAGATTCCCCTGTTCTCCTTAAATTCGAGCTGATCTCAGGGCCTGATTTTACTGACAGCGGCATGGATAGATACACAAGTGCTAAGGCCATTGTGCACATCTTTTTTCTCTTCCTCAGAAACACAGAGTCCAAGGGAAAAAGCTCTATAAACTCCTTAGCTGTTATCTAATACATTATAATAATATTTTAGAGACGTTTTAATACAGTTTAAACTATTTATTTCAGTTGCTTTTTAGAGATCAGCTTTCCCTATCACTATCAAATAAAATAAGAAACAATATTAACAACCCTCTAAAATTTTCTCCTGGCAAAATTGAACAAAAAGAAGAAAAACACTGTATTTTTTAAGTGAATAAAAATAAATTATCCAAAAACTTACATTCAAACAAAAACTTGTCTGTGGGTGTTCGTAGTAGCTGTGACAATCACCAAAACATGGAAGCAACCAAGATGTTTTCCAACAGATGAAACTCTGGTACATCCAGACAACTGAATATTATACATTTATCAAAAAGAATAAGTGGTCAAGCCACAGAGAGCAAGATGGTGATGTAAAGGAGATAGTCTGAAGCTAAAGGAATCATTTTGAAATGGCTATACACTGTATCATCACAGCCACTTGGTGTTCTAAAAAACGCCGGAGTGGAGACAGGAAAAGGACAATGGTTCCCAGGAGGTCTGGAAGAACATAAGATGAGTAGGAGGAGCACCTGGGATCCTCATGGCAGAAAAACTATTCCATCTGATACTGGATTGGTGGATTCAGGTTATATATATGTACATATATATACACTCACGGAAGAAAGAATGTCATAATGTGAACTATGGATTTGGTCAGCAGTCACATAAAAAATGATCTATCAGTTGCTACAGAGATATCAGAATGATCTTGTCTATGGCTGCGAGACCACAGAAAATAGGGACAGACATTTATGGGATCTTTCAACTGTGTCTTGGCTATTTTGCTGTAAATCCAAAGCTTGTAATGTAATAATATCTATCTTATGCTCATTTATTCTTACTTTATGGGTATGGATGTTTTACTGTATGTGTATATATGCACTCCATGTGTGTCTGGTGCCTGTGGTAAGGAGAAGGCATAAGATTTCCTGGAACTGTAGTAAGGTGTGGTTGTGAGCTGCTGCCTTGAAGGTAACCAACCCTGGGTCTCCAGTAAAAGCCGAGAGTGATCTCCTATGCTGGAGATGTCCCCACAGCCCCTGAAGTCTATATTGAAAAATAGAAAAAAAAAAAACGTTTTATAATGATCAACCTTTCATTATTGTGAGTTAAATAATGAAAAAAGTCACCAGAGATTGTAACTCTGACCTATCATGAGATAGCATGTGTCTATCCAACTAAAAGCTAACCTCGATAAGACTGCATTTTCGGGCAACATTCTTTGTATATCATTAATAGTGTGAAAATATGCAGCCAATATATCTTAGAAACTTATAACAAATATTTCATTGAGTAATTCCATTTTTCAGAATTTACCCATGTAAACTGTAAACATAGGTGAATAAACATGTTTGTATACAAATATTGATAGCAACTTTCTTCGTAATACCTCTAAACTAGGAACAAAACCGTATGAATTCCAATAGTGAATGCATAAACAAACTGTGGTATATTATTACAGAAAATTCTGCTTAGCAATAAAGCCAAGTGAATTTCTGATGGGCCACAATATAGCCAAATCTTAGAGTTATACCTGAAGCAGGATTGGCGTCATGGTCCCGAGTCATGGAGAATCTCATAGCACCTTCTGTGTTTCCATGGCCTTATAATTGAACATTCTACTATCACCACCTTGAAATTCTCAATATATTTGTAATGTGGTCCCTTATCATCAGACTCTGTAGAGACTTCCAATTATGTAACCTCTGGAATCAGTAAACCTTTGCATCATAAACTTCTTGAAATAGCTCACTTTAGATTCTTAATCTCTATGAAAAGTCTTTATATCCTTAGATACAAAAGGAATATTAATTCTATGCATACCACTTTTTTTTTCCTCAATATTTGGCTCCCTTCTTCAGATTAAAGAACAGCAAATTAAAGGCTTTTTATTGACTAAAATGGACATGATTATTGCTGAGCTTAAAGTCAACTTCTTGTTTGAAAGAAGTTTTTCCATGGAGCTTTCTGTAAATAAACCACTCATTTAGTGATTAGGAATTTAAAGACAGACTTTGGTGTTTAGGTGGAGAATTCAGCTCAGACTTTATTTTGCTTGAATACTATTCCTTCCATAACTTTATCACTTGCTACCATGTAAAATGAAATGAAAATCCTATAAGTGTGTCTTTCAAAATGGTGCTGAATTATAACTCGCTGGGCCTATGGAAGGACCTTAACTTAGAAATGAAATCTTTTCAGTTTCATGATAAGATAAGGTAGCTGGATAGCTCCAGTCCTATGTCATTTTAACATTCTTCAACAAAGAAAAAAAAAAAAGAGACAGACAGACATCCAGATGCAGGAAGATATGAAGACATACAAAGAGTGCTGCTTACAATCCAAGGAATGCCTGGGGCTGCCACAAAGTAGGAGAAAGGCTTGGGATCAATTTCCTCCATGGCCCTACCAGGTAACAGCCATCCCTAAACCCGACTTTGACTCCTGATCACCAAAATGTGCAGAAACAAGCTTCTGCTATGTAATCCACTGGAACGAAGGAGCAGAAACGCATCCTAATTAAGCTGTAAGATAAACCCAGCATCCTCATTTTATTCTTCACTTTCTTATGGATGAATTTGCGTTCCATCCCATGTGGTGGTGGCTTTTTCTTGGTCACCATCACAGACGGGACTTTTCTCTAGTGATCTTATGTAGTCATCCCCAGAGTCTAGTCCATAGATAACCTCCAGACAAGTAACTGACATGTTTGCTTAAAATAGAGGTTCCTGGCTCACAGAACAGAACAAGTGAGGTTAGAATTAGAGTTGCAGAAATATGGACTCGAAATCTTTATCTTTTGATGGTCTTCTCCCACGCCTTACACCTCTGTGAGTTTAAAGTGGAATAAAGCTTAAATCTCTGGAAGAATCTTGGGTACCCTGTGTCACAAAAGAATGAATTTCTAGGCAGCGACAACCCAACTCTTTTGCATGTACATCGCAATATCGCAATTCCGGAATGAGTAAATATCCTTTTTTTTTTTTTTTTTTTTCTCATAGAGGAACTGTCTGATACAAGGCCAGCTCAGATAAGGTGTTACGGAAACAAGAAACTTGCTCTGAGATACCCCCACCCTTGTGTTTCTCAAAGGGAAGGGAAATGCTTAGGAAAGAGCTGAAGTGCTCACCACAGTGATGTTGCCTCACCCTTAGCACAGAATTGAGATCACACACTTAGAGCTTATTTGGAGTTTCAATTGCTTAAAGCTATTGAAGGTAGAAAAACTATTACCTCATTGTGTCAAAAGCTGATTTCTATAAAGCCCAGTAGGGTCTGCTCCTGATAAGGTAGAAAACCTTAGGTCTTGAAGCATTTCTTTTTTTTAACTTTCCTTTTGCAGGCATTCCGTACTTGGTATACTACAATCCCAAAATAAATGCACCTTAAAAGGGTAGGGTCAGGGGTGACGTATACAGAAAAGGACAGGCTATGGAATTACAACCCTTTGTCCATAAATTTGAAGACCTGAGACAAGTCCTCATCCCTTGGAGGTATCTGCAGGAAAGTAGCCCAGATGTCTCCATTCTCTTATCAGTAGGGTAGAGGGTGATGTGGAACTCCACAGCAAGTCTCCCTTCTCAGGTTCAAGAGCGGAAAATTCCTTTCATGAGAATATCTTTATCATTTTGTGCTCATGTACCCACCATTACCATTTTTGGAGAAGAGTGCATTGGTATATTTGTTGTGAAGTTAAAAGCGTTGAGGTCCCTGTCTGAGGTATTTTATTGACCTAGGACATCAGATTTTACCTAAATGGATAGGTAAAAGTATCTTTTGTTATAGAGACAGCATCTTTTACAATGATAGCCACCCTTTCTCCTTTCCTCTTTCCTACATAGGAGTCAGGCATAAGGTACAAGCAAATCTACACCAAGTGAAAGTGTTATATCATTGCAACTCAGCTTTTCATGTTTTGAGCAAATTGTGCCCCAGGATCCTCTTGACATACCTTACTCCCTCCCATACTACAAATCCTACAATTTTCTTTAATTTCTGTGCCTTCCTTCTATTGATAATCCTTCAGCACCTTTCCTGAGCATAGCGAATTTCTAATCATCTTTCTAAGATTCAAGTGCCCAAGGCAAATGTGTCCAATGGCATTATTGTCTTTTGGGAGCTTCCAGAACATTTACTTTCTATGTAGTTGTGCTGAAAAGTTGTGTACAAGTGTGCGCATGCATGTATGTGTAATGTGAGTATGTCTTCCTGTGTGTGTATGTGTGATGTTGTATGAGTGTGTCTCAGTGTGTGTCTATATGATGCACACAGAGAAATAAGTGATTACTTGTTGTGTCCCTAAGCAACAAAAACAAATTTGTATAAAATTTCCTCTACTTTCTCAATTCTATTTCAATTTACTGGGACTTACAGTTCAATATTGACTCAAAACACATGACTTTTTATCACTAACCATCATCACATTATTTGCGAACAAGAGACAATTTAATGAGAAACTGTGGAAATAAAAACTACCAGATTCAAAACATGAGTTTCTGGACAAATTCAGACAAAGCACATTCTATTTTGTTTTATTTAATCTCCTCAGTAGTTCTGAAATTTATAAATCATTATTATCTGGGTTATTGATGAAGAATAGAAACTCTGGTCACTCTAAGTGGTCTATTCTAAAGTCTATTCTTCTGGATAAGCCCCATGATTTATTAGAGATATAATTAAATTTGACAAGTGTTGAGGGAGTATTTATCTTGCTTAAGTTCAACTTCCTAAAAGAACACCTTCCCTGTAGCCTTCTACCAGGCAAGGCAAAGATATCACAAGAAATCGTAACATGATGGGGAAAGTTAAACTTTATACATTGTTTAAAGTTATTTTGTAAACATAAAGCAAGATACACATCAGAAAACAGAATAAAAAGAAAACATGTGGCCTTGCAAAGGTCACAAAAGTGAGTCTAAGACAGCATAGTCAGGAAGTAGAAGATTTAAAGGTTCAGGGCTAAGACTAGTGGGGATTAATAAATGTACATAGTTTGATGACCCAAGGGGGAAAAAGTAAATGAGCTATGTAACAAAGGTCTTTTAGGAAATATTAATGAGTTTGGTGTTGGCTGCATGATGGGTATCACTAGCTTCTCCTTTCAGGAACAGCACTGTGAATAAATATGTAATTTTAGAAAAATTCTGCCTAAAATATTAAAGATGAACCTGGAAGAATAAAGTCTGAAGAGAAAAAAGGCGATTCAAACATGACTGCAGTCATCAGCAAGAGTAAGCCTTCAGGTCAAGTTGATAACCATTGCATGGAAAGAAATTAATGGAATAAATAGGCAATTAAAGTAGATCAACATGCAGGTTGCTTTTTGAAAATCATTGAGGAGTACAGAGTATAAGTCCAAGTTTGTAGGTTGTGTAACAAGAAGGTTCAAACTGGATGCAAATGGGTGCAAATCCAGAGCTAGTGAGTCTGAGATTCTATAGGGGGCACACCTGATCCATGGTGTGCAATGTACACTTTTCTCCTGAATAGTTGCCTTGAAAGTACCCACTTGTCTGCTTTCAAGGTTCAGTTGCAACCAGTAGCTCTTAAGAAGGCAATCTCCTTATAGCTCCACCTTTCCTCATTCCGTAGAGCAGATGGGTTGGTGGCCACATTGTAAGTGGTTAATTGCCTGCACTCTGTGTAATACTGTGGGAGATTGTTTATTTGACTCCTCCCATAACGTGGCCACAGAACAGGAAACATTTTATCTGTGAGGGTGGAGGGAGTTACAGAAGCAAGAGCAGTGTGTCCTCTTTGCCTTAGTGAGGGGATCTTGCCTGTGTTTTACCATCTATCTAGTCCAGCCAAGACACTAAATAGTTCATATCCAGTGCTCACACCTAGTGATCCAGCTCTGTTATCCTGAGCACAGTAGGGTAAAGCAAAACAGACTGTGAAGACACATGGTTCATAGACTATACAGATTCCAGAATTTTGTCTTTAAAGTCACAGCTGGTGCAAATGATCACATATAAGGGAACACAAAAATGAGTAACTAGATAAATCCAGATCTGCTTTTCCTTATGTAATTATTACCTTACAAATCCAGAATATAATCTGTTAAAATATTAAACTTTAAGTAAAACATTTTTTTCTGATTTTTTTAAACAGCATAATGGTTTCTTGTAAATCATGGTTCTTGAAAGCAAATATACTCCATGTAAAATTGATTTTTTTATGTTAATATATCAAAATTGAGTGATTCCAAAATGTATAATTTTTTTCTAAGCCCAAGAAAATACAGTCTATTTTATTTTAGTTTTAAATATTTAGTTATTTATTTCGGTGGTTTCATGTAAGAATATGATGTATTCAGCATTTTTACCTCCCAACTCCAGCTCTTCTTAGACAACACCACTCCAAATACACTGCTCCTGACACAGTAATAAAATATAATCAAATAATATTAAAAAGATGGTCATAATTTGTAAGAATGAAGTTAAATTTTGTTCTATCCAAAAACCAAGGAGATTAATTCAGATTTCTTCCAGTCCACAGTGACAGAGCACACACACACACACACACACACACACACACACACACACACACACACACACACACACACACACACACACACACAAAACTTACTTCTTAAAGGGGTAAATCCAGCAACCTACGTGTTTCCTGAGAGCATTATTGAGCTGTGAGATGTGTATAATCCCAGCCATTCCTACCTGCGACTTTGAAGAACAACTTGGGTGTGTTGTGCAGGGATCTGAAGAAGTAACACACTGCATTGTAGTGGCTGCAGCCCTAGGACCAGACACGGAGGGTTCCACTCTGCTTGTCCACAAACACGTTTTCTGGAAATTACTACAGTAACTTTGTTTGTAAATAAACTCAAGATATGGTTTTGTTGTTTCCTTTTTTCTGTGATTATTTTATTTTTATTTCCTTAGTATTGTTTAGTAAGGGACTTATTTGGAGGTAGAAAACTTGCACATATTGTTTATACGTTTTGATGTTGTTGTTTATATGTTTGGTTTTTGTTGTTTGTTTGAGTGTCTTAGACTTGAACTCTGGTGCTCTCCTCCATGGAAAACTTGCAATCAATCTATTACATTCCCTAGTCTTTGATGGTGGCTGCTACTTCCGCTTTCCTTTCCTCTCCTTCCTCCTTGTCCCCTACTCGACCTTCTCCTCCCCTGTCATTCTCCTTCTCCTTTGTTCCCTTCTAAAGGAAGTAGTAGTATTCTTTCTGATACTTACTAAACAAGGGATGAGCTAACTACCTTTCCCTTCAAGTAATATGATGACTGAATTCAATTTTATGTGGGCAACATCTCTCCCAGGGATGAGCCTCTTCTAATTACTTACCCATATATATGAAACCATATATATGACAGAATGAAAATGGATTCAGCAAATCATTTTTCTTTATTTTTGTATTTATATGAATAATATAAAAAGGGGACTGTCAATTTGAGATGAGTGGCCATGGGAAGAGTTGGAGGGAGGAAAGGGCAAGAGAGTGTTATGTAATTATATTTTAATTAAAATGTATCAAAATAAATTAATTTTGGCTACTTAAAAACTTGATACTGAATAAAGAAGAGCTTGGGTTCTGTGTTCATGTTTTTTTTTCTAACATTATTTTCCATCCCGTACCTCAGTTTTCTAGACAAACTTCCACCTTCCTCCTAGCTCAGTCTAAACAGAGTGGTAAATATGCTGCTAAATACTATGAATTTGCTCATTATAAAACCTATTTTGCTGTGTTTAAAGGAAATAAAAGATATTTTCCTATGGGTTTGCAGTATTTACCCATGAAATAAAACTGAGTTGGAATTTTTAGAGTAAAGCAGTAACTACAGACCAGTTTATGGGATGGCTGACAGTGATGGAAACTTTCTGATAAAACTAGAACCCATGTTATTTGGCAAGAGAAGTGTACAGGCCTTTGGCATATAATAGGAGAAAATTATTTACAAGCATACACACAGACTTCCATATTTCACTGTGAAAAAACATAAACAAGCTGAAGAGTAATCTTATATTTTAATAGTTTAATACTTTGCCTTCATAATATATAGTAATTTAGTCCCTGACCATGTATGTGAAAACATTTATAAGAGTGAACACTAAAGAATTCTTGTTAATGGAGAAAAGTAAAACAGAGCACACATGGACAAAAACAAACAAACAGCTGTTCAACTTTTATCTTTAAGGAGTGGCAAAATAGTTCAAACCAACTACAAACTGAAATTCCTAGCCAGTCTTCAGGGAAAGAAAAAAATTGAAAAACAAACAGACAAACATACAGACTAGTCAGCATCACAGGAGTTTGTTATTCTAAGGTACGGAGTAGGGATGTGTCCTACAGAGGCAGCTGGTTCTAAGTTGATGAGAAATCCAGACTAAGCAATCAAACGAACGCGTCTTCTTTTCAGGAATAGACGGAAGTTGAAGTGAATAACACAAGGGACTAAGGAATCCTGAACCTGGGCTGTCCAGGTCAGGAAAAGGCTAAACTGGGGCAGTGGAAAGAAAATACCTAGAATTTCTTGAATTGATTTTATTCAGTGTAAGAGTGTAGAGAAATATGGTGGAATGGGATGTCCTGTAATCAATTCTCTCCTCCTCCTCCTTCTAACAAAAGTCTGGATTTTTTTTTCCTTTTTTGTAATGTTTTTTCATTTAAAAAGTCTTTCCCACTGCTCTCCCTCCCTCCTCTTCTCCCAGTCCTCCCTCAGTCTACCCTCACTCCCATCCCCCCATCCATTCCACATGGAGGACAAGGAATCCCGAGGTGAGTCAGTTGGGTCTGGCATATCCAGTTGAGGTAGGTCCGAGTCCCCCGCCCCCCAGCCCCACTCTATCAAGGCTGAGTTAGGTGTTCCTCTGTAGGGAATAAGCTCGGAGATGTCAGTTCATGAGTAAACTCTGGTCCCACTACAAGAGTCTCCACAAACTTCCCGTGCCATTTGACAGTCGTCTATCTTTGGAGGGTTTAGTTCCTTTCCATGAAGATTCCTCAACTGTCATTTCAGAGTTCATGAGCTGCCAATAGCTCAGGTCATGTGTCTCTGTGGGTCTCCTCCTCATGATCCTGATCCCTTTGCTCTCATAATTTCCCCTAGATGGCTCAGGGGTTAGGAGGACTGTCTGTTCTTCCAGACGATTGGGGTTCAATTCCCAGTACCCCCATGGCAGCTCACAACCATCTGTAAGTCCTGTTCACACCAATGGCCCTAAAATGAGGTTTAATAAGTTTATTTTTAAAAGTTCCTTGTCATATTTTAAATCATTATAAAAATAATAATCATACAGTTACACACTTCAAAAGTCCACTTTGATTAGTGCTCTACATCTTACACTGAGATCACTAGATCTATGAGATTATTGTTAGTAGCTTTTTCCTTTGTATCACCTAGAGTCTTTACTATGGATATGAGTGTATCCATAGAAAAATTTATATATGTTCTAATAAATGAGCTCTCAGTCTGTGGTGTGTTTGTATTGTGTGTGTGTGTGTGTATGCATACATATATATACTTTTACACACATGTATGGTTGAAACTATTTATGTACCACATGCATATACACATATACACAAAGAGGCTTACAAACTTATATATGGTTTGGTACTATCTGTGGATCCAGGTACCAGTGGGAGGTCAGGCAACCTATCCTCCATGGATAAAGGGGCATCACTGACATCCAGTTTCTCACAGTCTGACCTTCTCTTTTCACTTTGCTGGGTACAAAGACCAAGCTGGCTATGAAGCTAATCCTGTTGTTTTGAGTTTCATCTGAGGCCTTATAGAGGGCCTCAGATCCTTCAGTAATCAGGAAAATGGTTATTTCTCTCCTGTTTTCTCGGGAAACCTCTGCTGATGGTCAGGATGACAGATTCACAAGGGACACTCTTTTGCTTTCTCTGTTTTATGGAGGCTCTGACTCCAGGGAACAAGACTTTCTTGAGATTGCCCAGAAACTTTGTTAACCCTTCAGTCTTGTTTGAAAAGGACAAATAGCTCCTGGCCTCAGTAATAACTGTAGTTTAGAAAACATAACTTTCTTCTCACCATAAGGAAGAGAAATGAAATGGATAAGTAGCCCTGGGATTGCCTCCTGCCTTGCTGGAAGATGCTTTAATTAATGGTCTAGCATTGAGGAGAAAGTTACCTACAAGACAAGACCCTTATTTCAGGGAAGCTCAGACTTCTGCTTAAAAACATGACCTCATTTACATGTCCTTATCTGGAATCTAGTATGTCTAAAAATCACTTATAGTCACAGTAGCCACTGAGAGCAGACCTTCTAGGTGATCCTATTCCTCATCTGGAAACGTTCCCTCTCTGAGGCTAGCGTTGCCTCTATTTGGATAATCTTCTGTAAGATCAAGATCTTCCAAAGAGTAGACCAGGTCCAGGCCCAGCCCTTGACTCTATAACAGCATTGAGTTCGGCACTACCCTTCAACTACTGACTTCTGCCTTCATATAACCCTGTGTTTCTCCAGGCTTCAATCTCATCTCTTAGTCCAAAGTCTACATGCCTGACCTGTTCTCCCTTCCCTTTGGCATCCAAACTTTATGTGTGTTATAGTTTTTGAACTGTGGTGCTAGAAGGCAACCTGCCACAGGCATTTTCTGTGATGTTTCTAGTCTCTAGTGTTGCTGAGCTCCACCTAATGGGTGGGGAGAGATGAGTAGGACCACTGAGGCCAGATATGTGTAGCTGTGCCCATTGAAACTGTGAGAATTCTCAGCAAAATGGCTAAAAATTTAAACTCCCAGTCCAACTGACTGAAAAACCTAACACAGCTGCAAGTGTGCCATGATGGGTCTGAAAACTATCTCACTATTTTTATTATGACCCTAATAAAAGAATATCATCCCCATTTTCTGGTATAGCACAAGCCAGTGCTGCGTACTATTTATGAGCTGTCCTCACATGTGATGTCTGTGTACTTCCTGGTGTAAATACTGTGTACTTCCTGGTGTAAGTACAACCAATAAACCAACTTGGACCGAACACTGCTAAAGACCCAAAGTAAGACACAGTAAGTGATTCTCCCAGGCTGCTGGGAAATATTGTCTGTGTACTCTACTCCTTTGCCACTAAATCTACCCAAATTATGAGTCTAAATTGTCCACTGAGAATCCACAATTGGCTTGGAAGCTAAGGATTCCACAGAGAGAACAATTGGCATCTTTTGGGCATCTTTTCAAACGTGTACTTGTGGGATTCAAGTTCAGAACTTAGAACACTTATTATCTGTTCTCCTGTGAGCTGCTCTGTGCTGGGTCTCATCCAGGCCTTGACCTGAGAGAGTCAGAGAAACTATGTGTCCTTAGGAAGAGCAGAGTTTTAAAGAAGGTTTGCAGATGAATACCAATCATTTCATCATTACAGGATTTACATCACTGAGAGGTAAGAGCTTGTACACTTAGTAATTCTAGAAAGAGGATTCTTCTTCTTTTTTTTTTTTTTTTTGCTGTAGGAAGAGTTGTCTAGAAGCACAGGAGTGGTTTTAGAATAACTGAACATTTGCAATTATAAGACTTGGAAGAATGATTGGAAGGAAGCTGACAGAAAGAAAAAGACGACACCATGCCAAGGAGTTTAGTTCTTAGTCTGGGGGATCAGGCAGCCATTAGAGGGTCCTAAGGGCATGTCACAATAAAATTGCTCATTTAGAAACTTTGTCCCTGGGGATAATAAATTGCTCTGAGAAAATCATGGAG
Organism: Phyllotis vaccarum; assembly: GCA_033318265.1. Classification (NCBI taxonomy): domain Eukaryota; kingdom Metazoa; phylum Chordata; class Mammalia; order Rodentia; family Cricetidae; genus Phyllotis; species Phyllotis vaccarum. Next base: position 43,328,818 of record JARWLC010000012.1, on the reverse strand, counting down.
ATAGGATAAGAGAGAAGGAAATCTTAGGGATAAACAGGAAATAGAACTGCTGGTTGGCTTAGTAATATCAGCATGTGTGTGCTTTTTGTACAGTAAAGGAATATAAAGCACTGTTACAACATGGTTTCCTGACCCAGGCTGGCCAGAGGTCCCAGACCCTCAGATCTGCAGTACTTCTGCAGACACCCGCAACTTCTTAGTCCCCAAAATGACTCAGATGCTTATATTAGCTTCATGCTGTTTGGCCTACGGCTTTGGCACATTGCTAGATATTTCTTATGTCTTAACACAACCCATTTCCATTAACCTGTCCTGCCACGTGGCTCGTGGCTCACCTGTGTTCCTTACATGTTGCTCCTTTGAGCCTCTGGCTCGATCTGTCTCTAAATCTGCCCTTCCTTTCCTACCTATTCTGATTCCCCACCTACTTTTTCTATGGTGCCTGCCATGGGCCAAAACAGCTCCTTTATTTAAAAATTGATATTCACAGCATACAGCAAGACATTCCCACATCAAAGCAACTTTATGGGGGACATAAAAACTTAAACACAGCAAGTCCATGATTTTTGTGAAATGGGTCTGTACATTGTTCTACATACTGTTTAAGTATAAACTTGAGTCCAGCTATTATGGAAAGTGCTTTTCAGGCCCTGATAACTTAACTTCTATGTAAGTTTCTAGAAAATTGGGCCTTGAGAAGAGACAAATAAAATTCTCCATTCTTTATTTGCCCATTCAGGACACAGTTTGCTTGCTAGGTAAATACATTTCAGGTTAAAGGTGACTAAACCAGATTAGCATTTTCTCTTCTGTGCATTTATTTTTACCATCTGTGCTTGAGACACTATCAGCTAACCGATTGCTCCATAAATGACATTGGTTCCATATGCAACTCATGAGTCATACTGGGATCAACTGTATTTATCCATGACCTAAAGCAGGCTGATGCAATCCTAAAACTATTTCACACATGGTAGGACTTCATGATTTATTAATAATTTTCAAGGTTACTAAAATGAGTAGTGAAAAGCAATAAGAATGTAAATATAGACTAAACAAATTACATTTTCTAAAATAAGAATTATACATATGTATAAAATATGTTGCCTGTTATATTACAATGATGACAGTATTAAAATCAATTAACTACTGGATAAACAGGTTCCAAGCCCTTTCTTTGCACTAAATCCTACACTTGCCCCCAGCCTATGTATAAACACACACACACACACACACACACACACACACACACACACATATGATACATACAAACACACACACACACATTCTAGACCTACTTTTGGTACATTCTTCACTGTGGCCATTTGACTTCACAGTTGCTGAGCCACGAATCACTCAGACCTGCCTGTCTCCATGACACAGTTTTATCTACTACACTAGATATGTTGTACTTCAAATGTACTAGGGCAGTGCTACTCAAAGGAGGCAGTTCCTAAACTGTTAGTGATCCCCCAAGAGGTAGAAGAATGTCTTCCAGAATATAAATGAGCACACTGCCTCTTCTAAGGGAAAGTAAAGTTATTTTTAAAAGTAGCGTCAGTTACAGTTGGCTCATGTTCTTGTGAGGCACTAATTGCTTTGCTTCAGGCCACTGTTAACAGACACCGGTAAGAGACACAGTGCTATGCACACATGACCACCAGTGAATCAGGTCACACTATGTGACTGCCAAATTCACCTGACTTGTCTGTCCCAAAGAAGCTGTAAATGAAATATGTTCAAGAGCCCATAAATACATCTGAGCTGACAATTGTGTCTCTAAGGAATAAGCAAGTTTGGGGCCATATGAAAACTTTGAATTACATTTTACAAAACATAGCCTTTTTAATCAAAAATTGAATTCCATTCTGAATGGTGATCACAAAAAAAACATCAACAAATGCTTGTGAAGTTGTGGGGTAAGTATGAATGCAAAAATCAGCTCATTTTTACTGGAAATCAGCATGTAGGTTCCTCAAAACTCTGAAAATAGAGGGATGATATGATAGAGCTAGATTATTCCTTCCTGAGTGCATATCCGGAGGACTCAAAGGCCAGTTTCAACAAAGACACCTGCCCAGCTATGCTTATTATAGCATTATTCCCAACAGCTAAGTCATAGAAATCAGCCTGGGTACACAGCAGGTGAATGAATAATGACAACGTAGCATGTATATATAATGGTATATTATACAGTCACAAAAAAACGAAATCATGTTATTTATATGAAAATGTGTGGTTGAGTCTCCATGCCTAAGCTACACTCCAAAAGGCAAGTTTTCCCCTGTTCCTGGAAAACCAAACACAAAGGTAGATGGGAGATTGCCTTGGTTTCATTCTGTTGCTGCGATGAAAAACCAAGCCGGAAAGCAGCATGGGAAGGAGTTATTTCAGCTTACACTCCCAGATCTCAGATCATCACTGAGGAAAGTCAGGGCAGAAAGGGATGTACGGACTCAAGGCAGAGCTGGGAAGGAACAAGATTGCTCGCCAATTCTTTGGCTCGATCCCAGACTCATGCTCAACTACCTAAATTAAATAGGCCAGACCCACTTGCCTAAGAATGTAGTAGGAGAGACAATCAGGGCTAATAAGAGGTAAATATTATTAGCATACTTCATGAGGATATATGAAAATGTCCCTGTGAAACCCATAATTTGATAATTACACTGATATGGGGAAGTGAAGTAAATTCACCATGCCATGATTCCTGCCCAGGGACAGAACTTCCATGTGACAATGAGAATGTGTTTTAATAGTCATTTTTGAACTCATAAAACTTATTTAAATAGTCTTTAAAATATTGTTTTTAATTGATAGCAAAAACATATTTTAAATATTCAAATAATATTCTAAAATGATAAATTGTTTTCATTTTCTTTGGATAGTAATATTGGAGTTCGCCCTGTGGGAGGTTTTCGTACTATTCCTGATTTTACTTTTTAATAAATGTAAGTTCTTGGGTTTAGCAGACTAATATGCGTGGACTCAAGAGCTTTACGCCATGGTCAAACCTTAGCTTCAAGTCTTGCTGAATGAGAGTGATCTGTATTGAGTTATTCAACATCTTTGTATTAGTTTCCCCATCGGTGAAATGAGGGTATTAAAAAGTTACCCTAGTAGTGGTCTGCAAAAAAAAAAAAAAAAAAAAAAAAAACCCTGCTAAATATTTATTAGATGCTTAGGACATCAGCTGGTGCATAGAAAATAGCATACATGTCAGCAGTTACACACAGATTTCTAGACCGTGTTTAGTGTCCTTTTTATTACAGAAGGATCCCTGTTGTTCCTTCTCCACTCAAAATGGGGTCAACAAGACACTGGGCTGGAGAAAAACAGCCCAACTCCAGAAAGTATGCTCTTACAAAGTAATTGCTACATTTTCTGGAGTTAACAACTATCTTGAGGGTAATCATGTTCATGGAGGCAAATCATTTAGTAAGCCCTCTTCTGCATGAGATTCAGCGCCATGGGACAGATGCTGGCTTTACAGTTATTATAAGGACCTCACTACAAACATATGTATTCATGTTTATAAATATGAAAGTGAGTTCCAAGAAGTTAATGTCTGCATCGAGTTTGAGGCTAGTAAGAGGGATGACAAGGGAGTTTTGGGGATGCCACAAGGGATTTGGGGTCTGACTTAGTATTGCTGCCTATGGAATGACACAGGAATGTGCTGACACCTATCAGATAATCTGAGACTCAGCCTGGCACTCACAACACACTGGGGAACACTTCTCATCTAAGCAGCTCTGATTATTTTTCTCTGGGGCATATGAAGTAAAGAAAAGGTAAGTTACACATTCTTGAATAAACTTGTATTCATTCATCCTTTAGATTCTTTTAAAGTTCTTATGTAGTCTATTGTTTAAGTTGTTTTAAACACTTCCTACTTAAAAGCTAACCTAAAAATTCTCTTTGATCCAATATTAATCTAAAATAAACCTACCAGAATACCTGTGTGGAATCACTTCAAATATGCTGAGCATATTGTCGGCAGCACTGAGTACCTGAAATCTTCAGTATGACTCACATTGTTGTATCTTTCTTTATATATTAGGAGTGTGGCTTGGTCACTTGATTGGACACGATTTAACAATAACCCCCAAAGATAACTTCTCAACAAAAAGAAGAGAGATAGGAATTTGGTTCCCAGAAATTTAATTTAATAGTTGTTCCATATTGTCCTGACTCAAGAGCAACATTTGGTTTCATCCAGGTTTGATGTTATACAATGCCGATATTGAAGGGCAAGTCCTGGAGCACTGCTAGGAAGTCTCTGAAAATGAACCAAATGCGAGTGACAACCAGGGCCTGGTCTTTATAAATGCTAAGGTTTACTGTGCTAAAATATGATATATAAACCGATGAGGTAGAATGCCCAGTCAGAAGATATAATGTGATCTCACATTCTTTTGTATCTTCTTGAATAATAAAAAAAGAGTCACATTTTACAAATTTGCAAATTCTGGGTGTTCTGGAAAGCTTTTCCATTCACAATAATTCTCCTGAGGAAATGGAAGAAGAAAGGATTACTACAGGCTTCAGTTTGAATTAGTTTTTGTGAAACCATGATGCCTCTAACTCCTTCTGAGCCAGATAAGATAGGAAGGTCTTTGTTCTTGTCTCCTGGCAAGAGGGGACTCTCCTGTTCTGCTTTCACATCACATCATGTCCTTATGGAGGAAGGACTGAGTCACTGTCCCCTCAGACATCCTGATACAGCCCCCTCTGTTGTGGAGTGTTCAACAAAGAAGACAGACAGCTCAGGCATAGGTTTAAGCCAATAGAGAGTATTTATTAGCCCGTCAGTGACTACACCAGGTGCGTGGGATTCCAGTGTAGCACTAAGCATTTTTCAGGGTCAACTTTTAAGCACAAAAAAACTGTATTTTGGGTTGACATACTTCAGATATCAGGAATGTGAGCCAGAAACAGAACTACATAAGCCCCAATGCAAGATTAGTAGATTGAGACTTTCTCAGAACTATAGACTTTAATGGATTAGGTCTTTGTTTTACTTTTGGTAGATGGTGCTGTCTATATGTTGATTTTTACATCCTAAATGGCACTTCCATCATGGAGTCAGTTGTGCTCAGGCCTGGGAACATATTAAGTTCTGGGGTGCTGTTATATCACTCTATCTGTCCTAAGTAGAGATCTGATGTTTCTGTTTTGAACTTTTAATTTAATTTTCTAGGATTAAATGACATTTTTATTTTCTGAACATATAAATCACTATTGGAAGTCTTTAATCAATAGACATGTTATCTTTAAGAAGCTAATAATCCATTTATCTTCTTTCAGTAATACAAATTACAATTCAACTGGAATAATCAGGGTTTCCTCACGTTGATGAAGAAAAAGCATTGTGAGAAGAGTTTCTAAAGTGCTGTTTTCCAAATCATTTTATGTTGTGATCACAGATAAAGAAAATTGTATATGGTTGTACTAATTTCCTTTGAGCTTGTCAGCTGGCTATGGTATGTGATTTTAAGCTGATAACCCACTTTGTACAGCAAAATTCTGATGTGTACATCAAGATACAAGGCACAATGCTATAAAGATCAGGAAACTTACAGAACATTTTAAAATTGTGTGAGTTGAGTATGATGCTCAGAAATAGTTTTCCTTCTTAAAATTTGTTGCTAAACGTGGGAATAGTTTTCCCACTTAAAATTTGTTGCTAATCGTGGGAATAGTTTTCCCACTCACTATATACAGCAGTGTTCAGTGCACTTTGCAGAATTTTAAGGTAGGTTTTTAAAGCCAAAGAACAAATAATGCACATGAAATACTGAATACAAAGACTTGTACACTCTTTGTCCTAACACACGTTTTCTATCATTCCTCTCTTGGATGCTTGCAAAGGGGTTTATATATTGATAAAGTAAGGATGCTGATTTTGAAAGTAATAAATTAAACCATTTCTACCCTTAGGTGATGCCCTCTCTAAGGTAGATGAATGTTGCCTGTTCCTCTCTGGACTTGGCTTGTTTTCTTCTTAGTTCTAGTGGATTTCCTTTCATTGCATTAGCCATGCATGCAAAATTAATATTTGTCTTCCAGGGTCAGCAGACACAGAGAGGATATTTTGTCATGGGTTTTAGTTCTAGGTCAATGGGACTAACTTACCCCGGGTGAAATAGTTCCCTGCCTGGGTCTTGGTATTTAGTAGTTTTCCTCTACCCACATGCCTTCCTGTTCTGTTTTGCAGATGAGTTTTAAATCAACATGGGACTGCTGGTATTTCTCTAGGCCAAGGGCTGGTGTGGAAGGACCTGGACACACAACTCTTCCTATGCATCTCCCTTGGCATTTCATTTCAAGAGGGCCTTTGCTTCCCAGATCTATTTTTGAAACCTTTTTCTTCCTTGTCTTGGGTTCATGTCTTCCAGTCATGATGGTTTCTCAGCATTTTCAACAATATTGTGACCTGTAACATTATGACTTCCTTTATAACTTTTTTTTTGCTTTGTTATTATTTTATCAAAAATTTCAATAACATACCCACTGACTGTGTGAATGATATTCATTTCAGTTTACTTACCAGACTAAGGTCCCTGAGACAAGGACTTTACTTATATTGCTCATCAAAGAGGCACATTGTTCTGTGAATAAACTCCAGCATACTCAGATTCTCTGCCATGGACCAGAGCAAATAGGCCACAATGACATATAGTTTTCATCTTGTATCAACTGTATTTCAGAATGAGTCTTTTAGATGAAACCTTGAGGGTGTTCTAAGACTTATTGGTAAGCTCTGCAAAACTGGTGTCATCAACTACATTTATAATGTATAATTGTGAGAAGCACAGAGCTAAGACAAAGAAATGTACTCGAAAGTTTTGCTTTATTTTACTTAGACTGAACATCAGATGTGACCAACCTGGGGAGCCCTGCTAGAGGAAAGGGGATAATCATTGCTGTTAGTTTTGGAGCTAGTATGAAAAACTGAAAGCTTAAAACATTCTAAGTTCACCCTCTCCACTAGATGTTTGTGAACCCTGATGTTGTGTGAAAGAATAGGGGACCATGGCAGAAACCTTTCAAGGGCAGATTAAACTCCCAGAACACAGTCATACTTCTAAAGATATGGCTGATTTTCTCCAGGCATTCAATAAGTAATTAAGTCCGTGTAGGACATGAGTTAAGCAAAACGTCTTTGAGGAGAGGATTCTAAAGAAGATGCGTATTGTCTTCTAGTACTAATTAGACAAAGGCTCGTCAGATTTTCACTCCAAAGATCAAACAAGACATGCTTTTAGAACATGAGTGAATTGGATCTAGAACAAGAGAAGAATTTTCTTCAGTGAAATATGTGCCTTCATAAAGCATGCAGCATGAAACTAAAATTATCAGGCATGTCTAGAAGCAGAAGTGAGAAAGAAGACACCAGAAACAGGCAGACAAATGGCTAGGAGTTAGACCCTGTGGGAGTTAGAGAGCAAGGACCTTTAAAGCACATCAAAAAGACATGAACAGAAGTGAGTAAAAACAAATTTCTCTGTGGAAGGAGGGAAAGATCATCCAGTTTTTTAAAAGTCAGAATAAATGTAGAAACACCCCAGCACATGCATACCAAATTTGAGTGGGGGTGACATTGGTAATTTTCAAAACACCCACTAGATAAGGAGCATGAGGGAGAGAGGTGGAGTGGAACAGTTGATTTCTGTCAGCCTTGGAGAAATCGGGATGGCATTTTTATTGTATTTATATTAGTCTCTCTATAACTTCGCTCGGCACTCAGTATCTGTAGGAGACTAAGCACCTTTAACCCCTTTATGTTGCTCTTCCTTCTGTTCTTTCCAGCACCAACAGTTATTTTAGCACTTGTTGAATTAAGAATGTTCCACTTTAAAAAAAAAATGAAGCTCACATTTAAAATATGGATTGAAACACAATTGGAATTGGGTAATGATGGTAGATTATGCAAGAATATGAAATAGCTCATTTAGATGTATCGAGTATTTTGGGAGTTTTCTTTTAACTCAGTAGTTCAAAAATAACATCAAGGTTTCTACTTGGGTAATAAATTAAGAGTCTTCTGGGATTTTATATAATTTTAACCAAAGAGAACAAAGCTAAAGGATTTTCGATTAAGATCCTTTACTTTTAGAACATGTTCAAGCATGTTTCCAATCTCCACTTTGCATTTCATCAGTGGGGATGTCATATACATATTCAGGTGAAAAACAGTGGAAATTCACTGGAGTTAAGTTGAAAACTCATTTCGGGATGTTGAAGTACATGAATCAAGCACGGTTCCCTTCTCGTGGATCAGCTGGAGACCAACAGGGGATGAATCCTTCGTGCAATGTTGGCACTTTACAAGTGTATATCTCCACCTCTCTGTTAAAGAAGACAACTTTCTATTAAGAATGGTTTACAATTCTGAGTGGTGAAGTTCTGTCCTGAGCCACTGTATCAGAAAGGAAATTCATTAACTAACACTAAATTCACAAAATGGAGCAGTTATGATGACAGTATTTTGCCAGGTAATGTTTCTGCCTTTGGTAACATGACCAAGATAAAAGCAAGTTCCTTTATTCAAAGCTTAATTACTAATACCAACTCACATCACACATCACATAGCAAATGTATCTCTTTTTATAGATGCATATGTATGGTTTCAGATGGACCACAACTTAAAGTCACATCAATAGTAGAGTTGAAGAGGTTTTTGAGAGTGGGTTGATAGAAATGCAATAGAATTGTATTGATAAGAGCGCAAAGCAGTGGCAGGGAGGATGCTCTTGTATTCTAAATGGAGTAGGTCCAGGTTGAGAGAGAAGCTGTAGGCAGATGCAAAGAAGGACTGCAAGAGCCAAGTCAAGTCCAAACAAGTGAGCAGATGGAAAAGCAAATGGAATTCCAGTATCTGTCAGCAGCAGTAGGGTTGAGAAGGCCTAGCCAAGCTGAAGCCAAGGGTTCTCTGCTGGTTGGTCTTCCCTGCACACACCAAGTTTTAAGTGACAGGCAGATAAGAGGCCACTGTCATTACTTTGCTGCGTGTGTTGACCGTTGTATAAAATCTAGGTGAGGAAATGAGACCTTTTCCTTGCTATGTCTAATAAGTTTTTGGGACTCTTTCCCTGATATTATTTGAATGCACCCATGTACTCCTAAAGCACAGTAAACCCTGTTCAGCTTACAGGAGAGCATCCTTTTCACTCCCAGGAATAATTCTATGATGTGTGGGTGGTATGGGGAGGCGGTGATGTTCTCAGGTCCACCCAGGAGCTCAATCATCCTTTACCCTTAACAAAGTCAAAGGTTGCCTATAAAATAGAGTCTCTTAGAGCAAGGCATAGTTTAGAAACAAAACACAAAACACTGTTTTTACACCACATGGGGTTACTTGGAATAGGGCACAACCTTATTCTTCAAAATATTCTTCTATCATTCAATTTGAATAAAATATACTCAGCTAAAATCATCAAGTGTTTACTGCTCATTTTTTTCTCTTTATTTTCTTACATTTAAATACTGTAAGCAGGAAAATAGTATATGACAAAGATAAAGAGAAGAGATTATAAGAGTTATCTATCTTGGCAAAAAGTATACCCAGATAAATCTAAATGAAAACCCCCAAGCTAACTTGTGCCAATATGTTCCATAATTGAGTATCAGGTATTACTTCTCATCACAAGTATTCTCTGAGAATTCTAGGGTATAAATAGTGTTCTGAGAAAACTACTCTGAACAACATGATGATGGAGTTTAGTCTGAGAAAAAGCACATGATGTGGAAAAAAGTGGAAATAATTGTATTTGTGAGCCTGTTACAGTGAAGCCCAAGGGGAAAGCAGCAGAGCTTAGCACATTAGTTCTTAACCCTCCTACCTACCACAACCACCCCTAAAACAGTTCCTCATGCCCATGCCGTGGTGACAGTGACCCCCAGTCATACAATTATTTCCTTGTTGCTTTATAATGG